>CM053038.1:101738575-101965181 GCA_028564925.1 Lithobates sylvaticus
TGATCAGCCAAAACATTATGACCACCACATGAAAAAAAAAATAATGATAAAAATAATTTTTGAAAAAAAATACTTGAAGTAATTGTAGCCATATTAGTGCAATTGTGACAGAGAAAATGGGATTTTTGAAAAAAATGTTCAGCCAAAACATTTTGACCACCCCACGATCAGCCAAAACATTATGACTACCTCATGAAAAAAAAATAATAATAATAATAAAAAAAATTAGAATAAGAAAAATCAGCCAAAACATTATGACCACCCCATGAAAAAAAAATTAAAAAAAAAATATTTTTGAAAAGAAATGTTCAGCCAAAACATTATCACCACCCCATGATCAGCCAAAACATTATCACCACCCCATGAAAAAAAAAAAAATAATAATAAAAAAATAAATATTTTGAAAAAGAAAAATCATCATCAGCCAAAACATTATGACCAGCCCATGATCAGCCAAAACATTATGACCACCACATGAAAAAAAAAAAATAATAAAAATAATTTTTGAAAAAAAATACTTGAAGTAATTGTAGCTGTATTAGTGCAATTGTGACAGAGAAAATTGAGTACTATCTGTGACACTTTTTTTTATTTGCACTAACATATCATTTTTCATAGACCTAAGACCTTGAAGAAGGGGGACACACCCCGAAAGCTCGTCCATGAAAAATGATGTTAGTGCAAATAAAAAAGTATCACGGACAGTACTCAATTTTCTCTGAAAAAAAAAAAAAAAAAAAAAAAAATTGTATAAAAAAAAAAATTATTTTTGAAAAAAACTAAATTTTTGTTTGAAAAAAAAAATTTGAAAAAAAAAAAAGTTTGTTTGAAAAAAAAAAAATTTGGGGAAAAATATGTTCAGCTCTTTCAGCTAATGATGGAACTTCAACTTTTTACTACTATTTATACTTTTTAAAATATGCTTTTTAACACTTTTCACAGTTACTCCAGCCACTCCAGTAGGTGGAGGCAAGAACACTTCACACAATTTCAACAGAAATTGTAGCTTTCCTAGTTAATCTATCTATCTTATTTTTGTCAATTTAAATAATAATTATTTTGCTGACAATATCACCGCAAGAAGCTGTTACTTACCTAGAAAAGAATGATATCTGTATTCGATTGTTTATGTAAAAGCAGCAGGCTGGTAGCAGAAATGGAAACATTTTATCTCTGATCTGTTAGGAATTGTATGCATTGTATAGATTTGGCAGAGCCGAGCGCTGGAGCCATAGCAACCGATCAACCAATCACAGATCTTCCTAGAAATTTCAAACTGATGCAGGAGAAATGTTGTGGCAGTTGCAGTTGCCTAGCAACATAACTGATGACCTCACAGTGCAGGTCACATGGCCAATGACACTACAGTTCAGCTGCACCTGAGTTAGCCAGTCAGTCTACGGATTGAAGGCAAGCCTGAAGGTTGGTTTCTATTGAGCTCCAGGAGAAATTAGATTTTTTTGGAGAATGAACCGTATCATTAAAAAAATGTAATCTGTTCCTCAATTAATCATCAAAAGGTACATTTATGATCCATTATATTTAGAAGAATTGCATTGTATCTTCTTATTGGTAAACAATAGATTATATATCCCCCCTATTGGTGACCAGTGGCTTATATTCCACACCATCACTGTGTATCCAAAAAGGATATAAAATGTATTTGTGTGTAGTGCTGTATGATGGAGTAGTTATCAGACTATCACAGCACTGACACATAGGAATGAATAGGGATTACGTCTCATAGTCAACTGGTTAAAGTTTATCTATAGACACAGGTGCACTGTGACGACCAGTTTATGAAGCTGCGATCTGAGTGCTTCACTGGCGATCTGTGTCAGAATTCACAGTCCCTGATTCACCAGCTCAGAGGTGGAGAATCGGGGAGTGAAGAGGGAATGTGGGGGGATCTGAGGAGGAAAGAGGAAGATAATTAACTTCCTTGTGCCTCGTTCAGACCCCCCCAACACTGTAACCATGTCCCCCTATTTTATATATATATAGTTAGATATATATATATATATATATATATATATATATATATATATATATATATATATATATATATATATAATGTGTGTGTATATATATACACACATGTATATATAATGTGTGTGTGTATACATGTATATATTATGTAGGGGGACTCTTTATTTTATTAACATTAAATCACACCGTCTGTCCGTGTATTGAGCGGTGATAATCTATCACTGCTTAATAAACTGACATCTGTGTTTCTGTGAATTTCTGGTGCTGTAATCTCGTAAAGTCTCACGAGATTCCAGTATCAGGGGCCGTTCTCCAGTGTTAGAAGCATTTGTAGATCTCTTCACTCCTCCAAGATCTACTCCGCTTCATAAACTGGCACACAGAAGAGAAAAATCTCCTCTGTGAATGCCGGAGAATGAAGCAGTGAATAGGATTTCACTGTTTCATAAATGGACACCTAAATGTCTTTTTTTATTTTGCAGCAGAAGAGGACGACCGTCAGCAGAAGAGGACGACAGAAGAGGACGACCGTCAGCAGAAGAGGACGACCGAAGAGGACGACCGTCAGCAGAAGAGGACGACCGAAGAGGACGACCGTCAGCAGAAGAGGACGACCGAAGAGGACGACCGTCAGCAGAAGAGGACGACCGAAGAGGACGACCGTCAGCAGAAGACCGTCAGCAGAAGAGGACGACCGTCAGCAGAAGAGGACGACCCGAAGAGGACGACCGTCAGCAGAAGAGGACGACCGACAGCAGAAGAGGACGACCGTCAGCAGAAGAGGACGACGAAGAGGACCGTCAGCAGAAGAGGACGACCGTCAGCAGAAGAGGACGACCGTCAGCAGAAGAGGACGACCGTCAGCAGAAGAGGACGACCGTCAGCAGAAGAGGACGACCGTCAGCAGAAGAGGACGACCGTCAGCAGAAGAGGACGACCGTCAGCAGAAGAGGAGGACCGTCAGCAGAAGAGGCGGACCGTCAGCAGAAGAGGAGGACCGTCAGCAGAAGAGGACGACCGTCAGCAGAAGAGGACGACCGTCAGCAGAAGAGGACGACCGTCAGCAGAAGAGGAGGACCGTCAGCAGAAGAGGAGGACCGTCAGCAGAAGAGGACGACCGTCAGCAGAAGAGGAGGACCGTCAGCAGAAGAGGACGACCGTCAGCAGAAGAGGACGACCGTCAGCAGAAGAGGAGGACCGTCAGCAGAAGAGGAGGACCGTCAGCAGAAGAGGAGGACCGTCAGCAGAAGAGGACGACCGTCAGCAGAAGAGGAGGACCGTCAGCAGAAGAGGAGGACCGTCAGCAGAAGAGGAGGACCGTCAGCAGAAGAGGAGGACCGTCAGCAGAAGAGGAGGACCGTCAGCAGAAGAGGACGACCGTCAGCAGAAGAGGACGACCGTCAGCAGAAGAGGACGACCGTCAGCAGAAGAGGACGACCGTCAGCAGAAGAGGACGACCGTCAGCAGAAGAGGACGACCGTCAGCAGAAGAGGAGGACCGTCAGCAGAAGAGGAGGACCGTCAGCAGAAGAGGACGACCGTCAGCAGAAGAGGACGACCGTCAGCAGAAGAGGAGGACCGTCAGCAGAAGAGGACGACCGTCAGCAGAAGAGGACGACCGTCAGCAGAAGAGGACGACCGTCAGCAGAAGAGGACGACCGTCAGCAGAAGAGGAGGACCGTCAGCAGAAGAGGACGACCGTCAGCAGAAGAGGACGACCGTCAGCAGAAGAGGACGACCGTCAGCAGAAGAGGAGACCGTCAGCAGAAGAGGACGACCGTCAGCAGAAGAGGAGGACCGTCAGCAGAAGAGGAGGACCGTCAGCAGAAGAGGACGACCGTCAGCAGAAGAGGAGGACCGTCAGCAGAAGAGGAGGACCGTCAGCAGAAGAGGAGGACCGTCAGCAGAAGAGGAGGACCGTCAGCAGAAGAGGAGGACCGTCAGCAGAAGAGGAGGACCGTCAGCAGAAGAGAGGAGGACCGTCAGCAGAAGAGGAGGACCGTCAGCAGAAGAGGACCGTCAGCAGAAGAGGAGGACCGTCAGCAGAAGAGGAGGACCGTCAGCAGAAGAGGAGGACCGTCAGCAGAAGAGGAGGACCGTCAGCAGAAGAGGACGACCGTCAGCAGAAGAGGAGGACCGTCAGCAGAAGAGGGAGGACCGTCAGCAGAAGAGGACGACCGTCAGCAGAAGAGGAGGACCCGTCAGCAGAAGAGGACGACCGAAGAGGACCGTCAGCAGAAGAGGAGGACCGTCAGCAGAAGAGGACGACCGAAGAGGACCGTCAGCAGAAGAGGAGGACCGTCAGCAGAAGAGGAGGACCGTCAGCAGAAGAGGACGACCGTCAGCAGAAGAGGAGGACCGTCAGCAGAAGATGAGGACCGTCAGCAGAAGAGGAGGACCGTCAGCAGAAGAGGACGACCGTCAGCAGAAGAGGACCGTCAGCAGAAGAGGAGGACCGTCAGCAGAAGAGGAGGACCGTCAGCAGAAGAGGAGGACCGTCAGCAGAAGAGGAGGACCGTCAGCAGAAGAGGAGGACCGTCAGCAGAAGAGGAGGACCGTCAGCAGAAGAGGAGGACCGTCAGCAGAAGAGGAGGACCGTCAGCAGAAGAGGAGGACCGTCAGCAGAAGAGGACGACCGTCAGCAGAAGAGGAGGACCGTCAGCAGAAGAGGACGACCGTCAGCAGAAGAGGACGACCGTCAGCAGAAGAGGACGACCGTCAGCAGAAGAGGACGACCGTCAGCAGAAGAGGACGACCGAAGAGGACCGTCAGCAGAAGAGGAGGACCGTCAGCAGAAGAGGAGGACCGTCAGCAGAAGAGGAGGACCGTCAGCAGAAGAGGAGGACCGTCAGCAGAAGAGGAGGACCGTCAGCAGAAGAGGAGGACCGTCAGCAGAAGAGGAGGACCGTCAGCAGAAGAGGAGGACCGTCAGCAGAAGAGGAGGACCGTCAGCAGAAGAGGAGGACCGTCAGCAGAAGAGGAGGACCGTCAGCAGAAGAGGAGGACCGTCAGCAGAAGGAGGACCGTCAGCAGAAGAGGACGACCGTCAGCAGAAGAGGACCGTCAGCAGAAGAGAGGACCGTCAGCAGAAGAGGAGGACCGTCAGCAGAAGAGGACCGTCAGCAGAAGAGGAGGACCGTCAGCAGAAGAGGAGGACCGTCAGCAGAAGAGGACGACCGTCAGCAGAAGAGGACGACCGTCAGCAGAAGAGGAGGACCGTCAGCAGAAGAGGAGGACCGTCAGCAGAAGAGGACGACCGTCAGCAGAAGAGGACGACCGTCAGCAGAAGAGGACGACCGTCAGCAGAAGAGGACGACCGTCAGCAGAAGAGGACGACCGTCAGCAGAAGAGGAGGACCGTCAGCAGAAGAGGAGGACCGTCAGCAGAAGAGGAGGACCGTCAGCAGAAGAGGACGACCGTCAGCAGAAGAGGACGACCGTCAGCAGAAGAGGACGACCGTCAGCAGAAGAGGAGGACCGTCAGCAGAAGAGGAGGACCGTCAGCAGAAGAGGAGGACCGTCAGCAGAAGAGGAGGACCGTCAGCAGAAGAGAGGACCGTCAGCAGAAGAGGAGGACCGTCAGCAGAAGAGGAGGACCGTCAGCAGAAGAGGAGGACCGTCAGCAGAAGAGGAGGACCGTCAGCAGAAGAGGACGACCGTCAGCAGAAGAGGAGGACCGTCAGCAGACGAGGACGACCGTCAGCAGAAGAGGACGACCGTCAGCAGAAGAGGACGACCGTCAGCAGAAGAGGAGGACCGTCAGCAGAAGAGGAGGACCGTCAGCAGAAGAGGACGACCGTCAGCAGAAGAGGAGGACCGTCAGCAGAAGAGGAGGACCGTCAGCAGAAGAGGAGGACCGTCAGCAGAAGAGGAGGACCGTCAGCAGAAGAGGAGGACCGTCAGCAGAAGAGGAGGACCGTCAGCAGAAGGAGGAGGACCGTCAGCAGAAGAGGAGGACCGTCAGCAGAAGAGGAGGACCGTCAGCAGAAGAGGAGGACCGTCAGCAGAAGAGGAGGACCGTCAGCAGAAGAGGACGACCGTCAGCAGAAGAGGACGACCGTCAGCAGAAGAGGACGACCGTCAGCAGAAGAGGAGGACCGTCAGCAGAAGAGGAGGACCGTCAGCAGAAGAGGAGGACCGTCAGCAGAAGAGGAGGACCGTCAGCAGAAGAGGAGGACCGTCAGCAGAAGAGGAGGACCGTCAGCAGAAGAGGACGACCGTCAGCAGAAGAGGACGACCGTCAGCAGAAGAGGACGACCGTCAGCAGAAGAGGAGGACCGTCAGCAGAAGAGGAGGACCGTCAGCAGAAGAGGAGGACCGTCAGCAGAAGAGGAGGAGAGGAGGACCGTCAGCAGAAGAGGAGGACCGTCAGCAGAGGAGGACCGTCAGCAGAAGAGGAGGACCGTCAGCAGAAGAGGAGGACCGTCAGCAGAAGAGGAGGACCGTCAGCAGAAGAGGAGGACCGTCAGCAGAAGAGGAGGACCGTCAGCAGAAGAGGAGGACCGTCAGCAGAAGAGGAGGACCGTCAGCAGAAGAGGAGGACCGTCAGCAGAAGAGGAGGACCGTCAGCAGAAGAGGAGGACCGTCAGCAGAAGAGGAGGACCGTCAGCAGAAGAGGAGGACCGTCAGCAGAAGAGGACGACCGTCAGCAGAAGAGGACCGTCAGAAGAGGAGGACCGTCAGCAGAAGAGGAGGACCGTCAGCAGAAGAGGAGGACCGTCAGCAGAAGAGGAGGACCGTCAGCAGAAGAGGAGGACCGTCAGCAGAAGAGGGACCGTCAGCAGAAGAGGACGACCGTCAGCAGAAGAGGAGGACCGTCAGCAGAAGAGGACGACCGTCAGCAGAAGAGGAGGACCGTCAGCAGAAGGAGGAGGACCGTCAGCAGAAGAGGAGGACCGTCAGCAGAAGAGAGGACCGTCAGCAGAAGAGGAGGACCGTCAGCAGAAGAGGAGGACCGTCAGCAGAAGAGGAGGACCGTCAGCAGAAGAGGAGGACCGTCAGCAGAAGAGGAGGACCGTCAGCAAAAGAGGACGACCGAAGAGGACCGTCAGCAGAAGAGGAGGACCGTCAGCAGAAGAGGAGGACCGTCAGCAGAAGAGGAGGACCGTCAGCAGAAGAGGAGGACCGTCAGCAGAAGAGGACAGCAAGAGGACCGTCAGCAGAAGAGGGGACCGTCAGCAGAAGAGGAGGACCGTCAGCAGAAGAGGAGGACCGTCAGCAGAAGAGGAGGACCGTCAGCAGAAGAGGAGGACCGTCAGCAGAAGAGGAGGACCGTCAGCAGAAGAGGACCGTCAGCAGAAGAGGACGACCGTCAGCAGAAGAGGACGACCGTCAGCAGAAGAGGACGACCGTCAGCAGAAGAGGGCGACCGTCAGCAGAAGAGGAGGACCGTCAGCAGAAGAGGAGGACCGTCAGCAGAAGAGGACGACCGTCAGCAGAAGAGGACGACCGAAGAGGACCGTCAGCAGAAGAGGAGGACCGTCAGCAGAAGAGGAGGACCGTCAGCAGAAGAGGAGGACCGTCAGCAGAAGAGAGGACCGTCAGCAGAAGAGAGGACCGTCAGCAGAAGAGGAGGACCGTCAGCAGAAGAGGAGGACCGTCAGCAGAAGAGGAGGACCGTCAGCAGAAGAGGACGACCGTCAGCAGAAGAGGTGGACCGTCAGCAGAAGAGGAGGACCGTCAGCAGAAGAGGAGGACCGTCAGCAGAAGAGGAGGACCGTCAGCAGAAGAGGAGGACCGTCAGCAGAAGAGGAGGACCGTCAGCAGAAGAGGACGACCGTCAGCAGGAGAGGACGACCGTCAGCAGAAGAGGAGGACCGTCAGCAGAAGAGGAGGACCGTCAGCAGAAGAGGAGGACCGTCAGCAGAAGAGGAGGACCGTCAGCAGAAGAGGACGAGCGGAGAGGACCGTCAGCAGAAGAAGAGGACCGTCAGCAGAAGAGGAGGACCGTCAGCAGAAGAGGAGGACCGTCAGCAGAAGAGGAGGACCGTCAGCAGAAGAGGAGGACCGTCAGCAGAAGAGGAGGACCGTCAGCAGAAGAGGACGACCGTCAGCAGAAGAAGAGGGACCGTCAGCAGAAGAGGAGGACCGTCAGCAGAAGAGGACGACCGTCAGCAGAAGAGGAGGAGGACCGTCAGCAGAAGAGGACGACCGTCAGCAGAAGAGGACGACCGTCAGCAGAAGAGGACGTCAGCAGAAGAGGACCGTCAGCAGAAGAGGAGGACCGTCAGCAGAAGGAGGACCGTCAGCAGAAGAGTAGGACCGTCAGCAGAAGAGGACCGTCAGCAGAAGAGGAGGACCGTCAGCAGAAGAGGAGGACCGTCAGCAGAAGAGGAGGACCGTCAGCAGAAGAGGACGACCGTCAGCAGAAGAGGACGACCGTCAGCAGAAGAGGACGACCGTCAGCAGAAGAGGAGGACCGTCAGCAGAAGAGGAGGACCGTCAGCAGAAGAGGAGGACCGTCAGCAGAAGAGGAGGACCGTCAGCAGAAGAGGAGGACCGTCAGCAGCAGAGGACCGGAGGACCGTCAGCAGAAGAGGAGACCGTCAGCAGAAGAGGACCGTCAGCAGAAAGAGAGGACCGACAGCAGAAGAAGAGGACCGTCAGCAGAAGAAGGGACCGTCAGCAGAAGAGGAGGACCGTCAGCAGAAGAGGAGGACCGTCAGCAGAAGAGGAGGACCGTCAGCAGAAGAGGACGACCGCAGAAGAGGACCGTCAGCAGAAGAGGACGACCGAAGAGGACCGTCAGCAGAAGAGGACGACCGTCAGCAGAAGAGGAGGACCCGTCAGCAGAAGAGGAGGACCGTCTGCAGAAGAGGACGACCGTCAGCAGAAGAGGAGGACCGACAGCAGAAGAGGAGGACCGTCAGCAGAAGAGGAGGACCGTCAGCAGAAGAGGAGGACCGTCAGCAGAAGAGGAGGACCGTCAGCAGAAGAGGACGACCGTCAGCAGAAGAGGACGAAGAGGAGGACCGTCAGCAGAAGAGGAGGACCGACAGCAGAAGAGGACGACCGTCAGCAGAAGAGGACGACCGTCAGCAGAAGAGGAGGACCGTCAGCAGAAGAGGGCGACCGTCAGCAGAAGAGGACGACCGTCAGCAGAAGAGGAGGACCGTCAGCAGAAGAGGACGACCGTCAGCAGAAGAGGAGGACCGTCAGCAGAAGAGGAGGACCGTCAGCAGAAGAAGAGGAGGACCGTCAGCAGAAGAGGAGGACCGTCAGCAGAAGAGGACGACCGTCAGCAGAAGAGGAGGACCGTCAGCAGAAGAGGAGGACCGTCAGCAGAAGAGGAGGACCGTCAGCAGAAGAGGACGACCGTCAGCAGAAGAGGACCGTCAGCAGAAGAGGAGGACCGTCAGCAGAAGAGGACGACCGTCAGCAGAAGAAGAGGACCGTCAGCAGAAGAGGAGGACCGTCAGCAGAAGAGGAGGACCGTCAGCAGAAGAGGAGGACCGTCAGCAGAAGAGGAGGACCGTCAGCAGAAGAGGAGGACCGTCAGCAGAAGAGGAGGACCGTCAGCAGAAGAGGAGGACCGTCAGCAGAAGAGGACGACCGAAGAGGACCGTCAGCAGAAGAGGAGGACCGTCAGCAGAAGAGGAGGACCGTCAGCAGAAGAGGAGGACCGTCAGCAGAAGAGACCGTCAGCAGAAGAGGACGACCGTCAGCAGAAGAGGAGAGGGACCGTCAGCAGAAGAGGACGACCGTCAGCAGAAGAGGACGACAGAAGAGGAGACCGTCAGCAGAAGAGGAGGACCGTCAGCAGAAGAGGAGGACCGTCAGCAGAAGAGGAGGACCGTCAGCAGAAGAGGAGGACCGTCAGCAGAAGAGGAGGACCGTCAGCAGAAGAGGAGGACCGTCAGCAGAAGAGGACCGTCAGCAGAAGAGGAGGACCGTCAGCAGAAGAGGAGGACCGTCAGCAGAAGAGGAGGACCGTCAGCAGAAGAGGAGGACCGTCAGCAGAAGAGGAGGACCGTCAGCAGAAGAGGAGGACCGTCAGCAGAAGAGGAGGACCGTCAGCAGAGAGGAGGACCGTCAGCAGAAGAGAGGAGGACCGTCAGCAGAAGAGGAGGACCGTCAGCAGAAGAGGAGGACCGTCAGCAGAAGAGGACGACCGTCAGCAGAAGAGGACCGTCAGCAGAGGAGGACCGTCAGCAGAAGAGGACCGTCAGCAGAAGAGGAGGACCGTCAGCAGAAGAGGAGGACCGTCAGCAGAAGAGGAGGACCGTCAGCAGAAGAGGAGGACCGTCAGCAGAAGAGGAGGACCGTCAGCAGAAGAGGACGACCGTCAGCAGAAGAGGACGACCGTCAGCAGAAGAGGACGACCGTCAGCAGAAGAGGACCGTCAGCAGAAGGAGGACCGTCAGCAGAAGAGGAGGACCGTCAGCAGAAGAGGAGAAGAGGACCGTCAGCAGAAGAGGAGGACCGTCAGCAGAAGAGAGGACCGTCAGCAGAAGAGGAGGACCGTCAGCAGAAGAGAGGACCGTCAGCAGAGAGAGGACCGTCAGCAGAAGAGAGGACCGTCAGCAGAGAGGAGAGGACCGTCAGCAGAAGAGGACCGTCAGCAGAGAGAGGACCGTCAGCAGAAGAGGACCGTCAGCAGAAGCAGACCGTCAGAGGAGGACCGTCAGCAGAAGAGAGACCGTCAGCAGAAGAGGACGACGTCAGCAGAAGAGGAGGACCGTCAGCAGAGCAGAAGAGGACCGTCAGCAGAAGAGGAGGACCGTCAGCAGAAGAGGAGGACCGTCAGCAGAGAGGGACCGTCAGCAGAAGAGGAGGACCGTCAGCAGAAGAGGACCGTCAGCAGAAGAGACGACCGTCAGCAGAAGAGGACCGACCGTCAGCAGAAGAGGAGGACCGTCAGCAGAGGAGAGAGGACCGTCAGCAGAGAGAGGAGGACCGTCAGCAGAAGAGGACGACCAGCAGAAGAGGACGACCGTCAGCAGAAGAGGAGGACCGTCAGAAGAGGAGACCGTCAGCAGGAGGACCGTCAGCAGAAGAGGACGACCGTCAGCAGAAGAGGACGACCGTCAGCAGAAGAGGAGGACCGTCAGCAGAAGAGGACGACCGTCAGCAGAAGAGGAGGACCGTCGCAGCCGAGAGCAGACGACCGTCAGCAGAAGAGGACGACCGTCAGCAGAAGAGGACGACCGTCAGCAGAAGAGGACGACCGTCAGCAGAAGAGGACGACCGTCAGCAGAAGCGGACGACCGTCAGCAGAAGAGGACGACCGTCAGCAGAAGAGGACCGACCGCAGAAGAGGACCGACAGCAGAAGAGGACCGACAGCAGAAGAGGACCGACAGCAGAAGAGGACCGACAGCAGAAGAGGACCGACAGCAGAAGAGGACCGACAGCAGAAGAGGACCGACAGCAGAATAGGACCGAAGAGGACCGACAGCAGAAGAGGACCGACAGCAGAAGAGGACCGACAGCAGAAGAGGACCGACAGCAGAAGAGGCCCGCAGAAGAGGACCGAAGAGGACCGACAGCAGAAGAAGAGGACCGACAGCAGAAGAGGACCGACAGCAGAAGAGGACCGAAGAGCACCGAAGAGGACCGACAGCAGACGAGGACCGACAGCAGAAGAGGACCGACAGCAGAGGAGGACCGACGAGGACCGACAGCAGAAGAGGACCGACAGCAGAAGAGGACCGACGAGGACCGACAGCAGAAGAGGACCGAAGAGGACCGTCAGCAGAAGAGGACCGTCAGCAGAAGAGGACCGTCAGCAGAAGAGGACCGACAGCAGAAGAGGACCGACAGCAGAAGAGGACCGACAGCAGAAGAGGACCGACGAGGACCGACAGCAGAAGAGGACCGACGAGGACCGACAGCAGAAGAGGACCGACGAGGACCGACAGCAGAAGAGGACCGACGAGGACCGACAGCAGAAGAGGACCGACGAGGACCGACGAGGACCGACAGCAGAAGAGGACCGACGACCGAAGAGGACCGACAGCAGAAGAGGACCGACGAGGACCGACAGCAGAAGAGGACCGACGAGGACCGACAGCAGAAGAGGACCGACGAGGACCGACAGCAGAAGAGGACCGACGAGGACCGACAGCAGAAGAGGACCGAAGACAGAAGAGGACCGAAGAGGACCGAAGAGGACCGAAGACAGAAGAGGACCGAGGACCGAAGACAGAAGAGGACCGAAGAGGACCGAAGAGGACCGAAGAGGACCGTAGAGGACCGAAGACAGAAGAGGACCGAAGAGGACCGAAGACAGAAGAGGACCGAAGACGAACGAAGACGACCGAAGAGGACCGAAGAGGACCGAAGACAGAAGAGGACAGAAGAGGACCGAAGAGGACCGAAGAAGACACAAGAGGACCGAAGACAGAAGAGGACCGAAGACAGAAGAGGACCGAAGACAGAAGAGGACCGAAGACAGAAGAGGACAGAAAGGGACAGAAGACAGAAAGGGACAGAAGACAGAAAATGACAGAAGACAGAAAATGACAGAAGACAGAAAATGACAGAAGAGGACAGAAGAGGACCGAAGAGGACCGAAGACAGAAGAGGACCGAAGACAGAAGAGGACCGAAGACAGAAGAGGACAGAAAGGGACAGAAGACAGAAAGGGACAGAAGACAGAAAGGGACAGAAGACAGAAAATGACAGAAGACAGAAAATGACAGAAGACAGGAGAGGACCGAAGAGGACCGAAGACAGAAGAGGACCGAAGACAGAAGAGGACCGAAGACAGAAGAGGACCGAAGACAGAAGAGGACCGAAGACAGAAGAGGACCGAAGACAGAAGAGGACAGAAAGGGACAGAAGACAGAAAGGGACAGAAGACAGAAAGGGACAGAAGACAGAAAATGACAGAAGACAGAAGAGGATGACAGAAGACAGAAAATGACAGAAGACAGAAAATGACAGAAGAGGACAGAGGACCGAAGAGGACAGAGGACCGAAGACAGAAGAGGACAGAAGAGGACAGAAGACAGAAGAGGACCGAAGACAGAAGACAGGACCGAAGACAGAAGAGGACCGAAGAGGACCGAAGAGGACCGAAGAGGACAGAAGAGGACAGAAGAGGACAGAAGAGGACAGAAGACAGAAGCCAAATAGAAATACATATAAAAATGTAAATACCCCTATTACAATAGATTATTAAAATGATTTAGCAATATACAACATGTCTTTAAAAATATACCCATTTCCTGTAGCATTAGGATCAGAAAATATTAATCGGGGACCTAGGTTACTATAGGGCATGTTTATCACTAATAAAACTTTTCTTCTTTTTCTATCAGATATATTGCTGCGGAGGTGCTGTGTGCCATACAATGTCTTCATAGCAAGCGCATCACACATTGGTAAGTAATCCAGCCATCATATTTTATTGTTCTACCTCATTGGTCTCCAAACTGTGTCCTGCAGGCCAGAGGCAAACCTTTGCTTGTCTTATATCTGGAACTTGGAGGGCTATTCCTTCAACTGATATAAGGCACCATTCCTCACAGAAGAGGACAGAAGAGAACAGAAGAGAGAGAAGAGGACAGAAGAGAGAGAAGAGGACAGAAGAGAGAGAAGAGGACAGAAGAGGACAGAGGACAGAAGAAGACAGACGAGGACAGACGAGGACAGAAGAAGACAGACGAGGACAGACGAGGACAGAAGAAGACAGACGAGGACAGACGAGGACAGACGAGGACAGAAGAGGACAGACGAGAGAGAAGAGGACAGACGAGAGAGAAGAGGACAGACGAGGACAGACGAGGACAGACGAGGACAGACGAGGACAGACGAGGACAGACGAGGACAGACGAGAGAAGAGGACAGACGAGAGAGAAGAGGACAGACGAGAGAGAAGAGGACAGACGAGGACAGACGAGGACAGACGAGGACAGACGAGGACAGACGAGAGAGGAGGACAGACGAGAGAGAAGAGGACAGAAGAAGACAGACGAGAGAGACGAGGACAGAAGAGAGAGAAGAGGACAGAGAAGAGGACAGAAGAGGACAGAAGAGGACAGAAGAGGACAGACGAGAGAGAGACGAGGACAGAAGAGGACAGACGAGAGAGACGAGGACAGAAGAGAGAGAGAGAGGACAGAGAAGAGGACAGAAGAGGACAGAGAAGAGGACAGAAGAGGACAGAGAAGAGGACAGACGAGAGAGACGAGGACAGAAGAGGACAGACGAGGACAGACGAGAGAGAAGAGGACAGAAGGACAGACGAGAGAGAAGAGGACAGAAGAGGATAGAAAAGGACAGAAGAGGATAGAAGAGGACAGAAGACAGAAGAGGACAGAAGACAGAAGAGGACAGAAGACAAAAGCCAAATAGAAAAACATATAAAAATGTAAATACCCCTATGACAATAGATTATTAAAAGGATTATTAAAAGGATTTAGCAATATACAACATGTCTTTAAAAATATACCTATTTCCTGTAGCCGATGATCAGCCAAAACATTATGACCACCTCATGAAAAAAAAAAAAAAAAATAATAAAAACAATTTTGAAAAAGAAAAATCTGCCAAAATATTATGACCACCCCATGAAAAAAAAATAATAATAAAAAATAAATATTTTAAAAATCATGATCAGCCAAAACATTATCACCACCTCATGATCAGACAAAATATTATGACCACCCCATGATCAGCCAATACATTTTTGTTTGAAAAAAACTAAATTTTTATTTGAAAAAAAAATTTTTATTTGAAAAAAAAATGTTTGTTTGAAAAAAAATTTTTTGGGGAAAAATATGTTCAGCTCTTTTAGCTAATGATGGAACTTCAACTTTTTTACTACTATTTATACTTTTTAAAATATACTTTTTAACACTTTTCACAGTTACTCCAGCCACTCCAGTAGGTGGAGGCAAGAACACTTCACACAATTTCCCCAGAAATTGTAGCTTTCCTAGTTAATCTATCCATCTTATTTTTGTCAATTTAACCACTTGCCGACCGCCCCATGTACATATACGTCGGCAGAATGGCACGTACAGGCAAAACCACGTACCTGTACGTGCCATTCGTCCGGCGGGGACGGTCGGCATCGCTTCAGGAGCGATCATAGACGAGGGGCCGGCCAGTGGTTTCTGGCCACCCCCTTGCGATCGCTCCTGGCGAATCAGATGCTTCCTCTTGCCTGCGTATTGTAAACACAGGCAAGAGGAAGTGATGTCACGCTCCTCGTGCCGGTCTTTCTGACGGGACGCCGAGCGGAGAAGACATCAGGTTAGTGCACCAACACTACACTGACACCAGTCACACATAGGCACACATTCCACCCCCAGATCACCCCCCAGATCACCCCCTGCCCCCCCAGTCACAGTGTCACTGATTGCAGGGATTATTTATTTACTGATCACTGCATTTAGTGTCAGTTGTGACCAGTGATGGCACTAACGACGTTAAAGTAAACTGCGTTACTTTAGAGGGTAACGAGTAATCCAACTGATTACTCTTCCCCTCGCGGTAACGCCGTTCCCATTACTGGGGCGGCGTTACCGCAATTACCCGCCGCGATCGCGGAGCCATCCGCGGCCTCAGGAAAGGCCGCGGCTTCGGCCTAGCTCCGGAGCGGCGGCCGACGGGTGCACCAAGATGGCCGCCGCTCCGGCCTAGCTGCGGAGCGGCGGCCATCTTGGTGCACCCGTCGGCCGTTTACAATGTGATTGCTCCATCAAATGACGGAGCGATCACTTTGTAAACAAACCGGCGTCAAGATGACGCTGGTCTCCCCTCTGTGTACAGATCTGTACAGTGGAGGGGAGAGATCGGATGGCAGCAGCCATCCCTCCATACTCTGCAACACCCTGCTAATACTGCGCAATACTCTGCAACACCCCTGCCAATACTGCGCAATACTCTGCAACACCCTGGCAATACTGCGCAATACTCTGCAACACCCTGCCAATACTGCGCAATACTCTGCAACACCCTGCCAATACTGCGCAATACTCTGCAACACCCTGCCAATACTGCGCAATACTTTGCAACACCCTGCCAATACTGCGCAATACTCTGCAACACCCTGCCAATACTGCGCAATACTCTGCAACACCCTGCCAATACAGCGCAATACTCTGCAACACCCTGCCAGTGCCAATACTGCGCAATACTCTGCAACACCCTGCCAATACTGCGCAATACTCTGCAACACCCTGCCATACCCTGCAACACCCCGCCATACCCCGCAACACCTGGCCATACCCCGCCACACTCTGCAATACGCGGTAATACCCAGCCATACTCGGCGATACCCAGCCATACTCTGCGATACCCAGCCATACCCGGCTATACCCAGCCATACCCGGCTATACCCAGACAATATTACAGTTGGGGAGATGACGTGGATATTACAGTGGGGGCTTTATGGTGGTGGAATTTTCAAAGGTTTTTGCAAATTCAATTATTATTTGCTGATCCGAAAAATGATCCGATCCGTGACTCTGCAACGATCCGATCCGTGAGTTTGGGGGGGACAGATGTACAGGGGGGGAACAGATATATGTGTGGGGGGGGGGGACAGACGTGTAGTGGGGTACAGAGGGGGAACAGATATATGTGTGTGGGGGGGGGCAGACGTGTAGTGGGGTACAGAGGGGGAACAGATATATGTGTTGGGGGGAAATAGACGTGCAGGGGGGAACGCGCCCCTTGCTTACAGTAATACTAGACCCGCCCCTAAGAATATTAAAAAAAAAAAAGTCAGTTACTTTGCTGAGTAACTAATTACTTTTCCAATGTAGTAACTGAGTTACTAACTCAATTACTTTTTTGGGAGAAATAATTTGTAATGTAACTAATTACTTTTTTAAAGTAAGATGACCAACACTGGTTGTGACTGCAATAACTGTCAGGGCAGTTAGTTTTAGGCCCCTTTAGGTCTAAGGTAGCCCCCTACCCCCCCCCCCTTAATAAAGGTTTAACCCCTTGATTGCCCCCTAGGTAACCCTTTCACCCCCTTTTGCCAGTGTCACTAAGCGATCGTTTTTCTGATCGCTGCATTAGTGTCACTGGTGCCGCTAGGTAGCCAGTTTTTTTCTAGGTTAACCGCCAGGTTTATATAGGTTCATAAATAGGTTTATAGGTCAGGTACCCCCATATTACAACCTAAATAAAGGTTTTAAACCCTTGATTTCCCCTAGAGTTAACCCTTTCTACAGTGATCACCGTATAAGTGTCACTGGTGACGCTGGTTAGCCAGTTAGTTATTTAGGTTCCCCGTCAGGTTTTTATATAGCGTCAGGTACCCCCATATATTACCCAATAAAGGATTTAACCCCCTGATTGCCCCTAGTTAACCCTTTCACCAGTGATCACCGTATAACTGTTACGGGTGACGCTGGTTAGTTAGTTTGTTTTTTATAGTGTCAGGGCACCCGCCATTTATTACCCAATAACAGTTTAACCCCCTGATCGCCCGGCGGGTGATATCAATAAGGTCTGCGTCGCCCCAGGTTAGTGTCAGTACCACAAACACCCACGCGCAAAGCATACACCTCCCTTAGTGGTACAGTATCTGAACAGATCAATATCTGATCTGATCAGATCTATACTAGCGTCCCAGCAGTTTAGGGTTCCAAAAAACGCATTGTTAGCGGGATCAGCCCAGATACCTGCTAGCACCTGCGTTTTCCCCCTCCGCCCAGCCCACCCAAGTGCAGTATCGATCGATCACTGTCACTTACAAAACACTAAGCACACATAACTGCAGCGTTCGCAGAGTCAGGCCTGATCCCTGCGATCGCTAACAGTTTTTTTGGTAGCGTTTTGATTCAGTCGCCAGCAGCCTAGGAGCTTTTTTACCCGTGAATCTCACTAGTGTACTACTAAATTTAGAGCCCAAAATGGCAAATCGCAAGTACACTAGTGAACAGGCCTACTTGTTTCTGAGTATGTCAGATAGTGAAGAGGAGGTCACTCATCTGTCAGAATCAGGCTCAGAATACGATCCAGTAGACGATAGCGGCTCCATGACAGATAGCTCTGGCGACAGAGGTGAGGTCCCTGCTAAGGTCAGGCGTACCCGATCCCGATCTTCTGCTGTTGTTGAGGTGCAGGAACCGCAGGTCTCTCGTATGGAGCAGAGAAGTACTAGCGCCGCTATTCCTTCTGGTGAACTGGCAAGCACCAGCGGCCTAGTACACCCTGGACATCCAGCACTGCAGTAACACGTGATGACGTGGCGAGTCCCATAAGTGCAGTTCAAGCTGGCGAGGTGGCAAGCACAAGTAGTGTCCCGCTGCCACCAAGAAGAAGACAAAGGCAGGCCCGTCGATCACATAGTGCCCTTCCTGCAGAATTTGCCAATCCTGATTGGGTGCCCACCACTTCTGCAGAACCCGTACTTCCCCCATTCACTGGCCAACCCGGTATTCAGGTGGAAACAGCTGATTTTAAGCCATCCGATTTTTATTCGCTGTTTTTCACGGAAGATCTCTATAGATCTATTGTGGACCAAAGTAATATATAAGCTGGTCAATACATCGCCGCTAATCCCCAGTTGCCTTCCCTTGCCAGAGATTGGAAACCAATTACGGTTTCCGAATTTAAGTCCTTTCTGGGCCTTTCCCTCAACATGGGCATACATAAATTCCCGACTCTGAGGACTTATTGGTCCACCTCACCAGTCCACCAAATGCCCGTGTTCACTGCCTCCATGTCCAGGGCACGATACGAACAGATCTTGCGGTTCATGCACTTCAGTGACAATGAACTTTGTCGTCCTCGTGGAGACCCTGAATTTGATCGGCTCTACAAAATTCGGCCCCTCATAAACCACTTCAACCAACGTTTTGCAGCCTTGTTTACGCCCAATCAAGTTGTCTGCATTGACGAGTCCTTGATTACGTTTTCTGGCCGCTTGTCTTTCAGACAGTACCTTCCCAGCAAGCGTGCCAGATACGGGGTCAAGCTCTACAAGCTCTGTGACAGGGCAACAGGCTATACGTGGAGCTTTTCGGTTTATGAGGGAAAAGATAGTTACGTAGAGCCGGAGAACTGTCCAGATTACATAGGGAGCGCTGGCAAGATAGTGTGGAACTTGGTGTCACCCTTTTTCGGAAAGGGGTACCACTTGTACGTGGACAATTATTACACGAGCGTGCCACTGTTTAGTCATTTGTTTGATCAGCAAATTGGAGCATGTGGCACTGTGTGACCCAATCGCCGGGGCTTTCCCCAGCGGCTTGTAGATTCCCCTCTTAGGCTGGGGGAGAGAGCCTGCTTCAAGTGTAATAATTTGCTCGCTGTGAAGTGGAGGGATAATAGGAATGTTTTCGTTCTTACCTCCCTTCATGCAGACACGACAGTCCAAATTCGTACGGCGGCTGGTGTTGTGACGAAACCCCTCTGTGTCCACGAGTATAACCTTAATATGGGAGGGGTGGACCTCAACGACCAGTTGTTGGCGCCGTACCTAGTTGCCCATAAGGCTAGACGCTGGTACAAAAAAGTGTCTATTTATTTGTTCCAATTGGCTTTGCTGAACGCTCATGTGCTATACGGAGCTTCAGGCGGGACTTTACCCTTCCTTGAATTCCAGGAAGAGGTTGTCACAGAACTCCTGTATCCAGGCGGTTCTGCACCTCAACATCCCCTGCCAAATGCAGTAAGCCGGCTGCATGAGAGGCATTTTTCTTATGCCCTCCAGAGTACCCCTACCCAACGAGCCCCCCAAAGAAGATGTCGTGTCTGTACCAAGCGCGGATGTAGGCGTGACACCCGTTATTATTGTCCACGCTGTCCTGACAATCCTGGTCTCTGCATTGGTGAATGTTTTGAACGCTACCACTCACTAGTAAGGTATTAGCGTAGGGTACAGCATTTCACAGGCTAGGATACACTTTCAACAAAGCCTGGGGAATGCCCAGGAAAAAACCCAAGCCTACTTACCACCAGCTCGCAGAAAACCAAATTAGCCTGTCTAACAGTGCGTTAAAAACAGGGGTTTAGTCCGCACGAGCTGGCTATAGATGAGGGTGGTGGCAAGTTTTTTGTATCATTATCACGTTGGTGTTTGTATTGGTCCAGCAACGCACCAACACCTTTGCAGCCATTGTGCAATCTGCTGGGTGCTTGGTGTGCTCCTGTACCTTTAAGAAGGAGTGGGCTCCCCTTCAGTCCACCTGCCCTCATCTATCCATTAGAATGCATGTGCCTCCACTGTGGGGACACTCATAGTTTAGTGTTAGGACCACAGATATCAGGGTGCCGTGACGTGGCTCTGTGGCTTACGCATGCGTTTGCAAATGCGTGCGGACTAAACCCCTGTTTTTAACGCACTGTTAGACAGGCTAATTTGGTTTTCTGCGAGCTGGTGGTAAGTAGGCTTGGGTTTTTTCCTGGGCATTCCCCAGGCTTTGTTGTTAGGATACACTTTCACAGGGTCTCAAGAATACCATTGCATTTTGAGACCCGACAGTTAAAATTATAGTTACAGGGTCTCAAGAATGCCATCGCATTTTGAGACCCGACCGTTACAGTTATAGTTTAAAAAAAAGTTTAAAAGTTTAAAAAAAAAAAACCCCAAAAAAATATAAAATAAAAAAAACAAAAATAGTTGTCGTTTTATTGTTCTCTCTCTCTCTCTCTATTCTCTCTATTGTTGCTCTTTTTTACTCTATTCTATTCTGCAATGTTTTATTATGTTTTATCATGCTTGCTTTTCAGGTATGTAATTTTGTTTACTGTGTTTTATTGTTAGCCATTTTTTTGTTTTCAGGTGCGCCATTCAGTTGCAGCGCGGATTTATTTATCTTGACAGCAACAGCGTTTGCTCCCACGATACATAAAGCCGCGACTCCAACGCTGTAGGAGGTGATTTCACCACCACAGTTAAAAAAAAGAGCATATATGCCGAAGCATGGGGGCAGCAGGGGCGGAGGAGCGATTTTGCTCCTAATGCCACGTACATACGGTCGAAATTCCGACGGAGGCTTGCCCGTGGAAAAGTCCGACCATGTGTACGTGGCATAACTTTTTTGCGGGAGGATGCCCCATGCTTCGGCATATATATATATTTTAGGCACCGGTTGCGTTAACAAAATGTTTTATTTTTTACTATTTTTTTTGGGGTATTTGCTTTGCAGGTATGGTATGGTAAGGTCTTACTGTTATACTGTAATGTTACTTTGTTTTAATGTTAACCATTATTTGCTTAGCAGGTACGCCATTCAGTTGCAGCGCGTATTTATTTATCTTGACAGCAATAGCGTTTGCTCCCACGATACATAAAGCCGCGACTCCAACGCTGTAGGAGGTGATTTCACCACCACAGTTAAAAAAAAGAGCATATATGCCGAAGCATGGGGGCAGCAGGGGCGGAGGAACGGTTTTGCTCCTAATGCCACGTACATACGGTCGAAATTCCGACGGAGGCTTGCCCGTGGAAAAGTCTGACCATGTGTACGTGGCATAACTTTTTTTGCGGGAGGATGCCCCCTGCTTCGGCATATATAAATGGTGCATGTATGCCCACCATTAGAAGTGGGTGGATGAAGGGAGGTATTCTAATGGTGGGCATACCCACCAATCAATCTCTTTTTTTTCGTTCAGCCAAGAGGCTGCATGAAAAAAAAAGATTACAATATATGTCCAGTATGTTGCTGGACTTTGAATGGTTATACCAGAATGATGCCTGCAGGTTTAGTATCATCTTGGTATCATTCTTTTCAGCCAGTGATCGGCTTTCATGTAAAAGCAATTCTAGTGGGTAATTAGCCTCTAGACTGCTTTTACAAGCAGTGGGAGGGAATGACCCCCCTCCCAGATATAAACCGCGCCATTGGGAAATTGAGAAAGCGTTTTATCACACCGATCTTGGTGTGGTCAGATGCTTTGAGGGCAGAGGAAAGATCTAGGGTCTAATATATTTTTTCAAAAAAAGAGTACCTGTCACTGCCTATTGCTATCATAGGGGATATTTACATTCCCTGCGATAACAATAAAAATCATAACTAAGAAAAAAAATGGAAGGAACAGTTTAAAACTAAAATAAAAAAGCGTTGGTCTGGCGTCATATGTAAACAGCAATTGCACCATGCATGTGAGGTATCACCGCGAAGGTCAGATCGAGGGCAGTAATTTTAGCAGTAGACCTCCTCTGTGAATCTAATGTGGTAACCTGTAAAGGCTTTTAAAAATGTATGTAGTTTGTCTCCACTGCGTTTTTGTGCGCAATTTTAAAGCATGTCGTGTTTGGTATCCATGTACTCGGCCTAAGATCATATTTTTTATTTCATCAAAAATTTGAGCAATATAGTGTGTTTTAGTGCATTAAAATAAAAAAAAGTGTATTTTTTCCACAAAAAATGCGTTTGAAAAATCGCTGCGCAAATACTGTGTGGAAAAAAAAAATGCAACACCCACCATTTTAATCTGTATGGCCTTTGCTTTAACAATATATACAGTGTTTGGGGGTTCAACGTAATTTTCTTGCAAAAAAAAATGTTTTTTCATGTAAACAAAAAGTGTCAGAAAGGGCTTTGTCTTCAAGTGGTTAGAAGAGTGGGTGATGTGTGACATAAGCTTCTAAACGTTGTGCATAAAATGCCAGGACAGTTCAACCCCCCCCCCCCCCCCAAATGACCCCATTTTGGAAAGTAGACACCCCAAGCTATTTGCTGAGAGCCATGTTGAGCCCATTAAATATTTTTTTTTTTTTTGTCCCAAGAGATTGAATAATGAAAAAAAAATAATTTTTTTTTTACAAAAAGTTGTCACTAAATGATATATTGCTCACACATGTCATGGGCATATGTGGAAATACACCCCAAAATACATTCTGTTGCTTCTCCTGAGTACGGGGATACCACATGTGTGGAATTTTTTGGGAGCCTAGCTGCGTACGGGACCCCAAAAACCAAGCACTGCCTTCAGGCTTTCTAAGGGTGTAATTTTTTTATTTCACTCCTCACTGCCAATCACAGTTTCGGAGGCCATGGAATGCCCAGATGGCACAAACCACCCCCAAATGACCCCATTTTGGAAAGTAGACACCCCAAGCTATTTGCTGAGAGGTACGGTGATTATTTTGCAGATCTCGCTTTTTGTCACAAAGTTTTGAAAATTGAAAAAAAAAAAAAAAAATTTTTTTCTTTACTTTCTTCATTTTCAAAAACACATGAGAGCTGTAAAATACTCACCATGCCTCTCAACAAATAGCTTGGGGTGTCTACTTTCCAAAATGGAGTCATTTGGGGGGGGGGGTTTGTGCTATTTTGGCATTTTTATGGCCTTCGAAACTGTGATAGGTAGTGAGGAGTGAAATCAAAAATTTGCACCCTTAGAAATCCTGAAGGCGGTGCTTGGGTTTCGGGGCCCCGTACACGGCTAGGCTGCCTAAAAGTCCCACACATGTGGTATTCCCGTACTCAGGAGAAGCAGGAAAATGTATTTTGGGGTGCAATTCCACATATAACCATGGCATGTGTGAGCAATATATCATTTAGCGACAACTTTTTGTAAAACATTTTTCTTTTTTTTTTTGTCTTTATTCAATCACTTGGGAAAAAAAAAAAAATATTCAATGGGCTCAAACATGCCTCTCAGCAAATAGCTTGGGTTGTCTACTTTCCAAAATGGGGTCATTTGGGGGGGTTTTGTGCCATCTTGGCATTTTATGGCCTTCAAAACTGTGATAGGTAGTGATAGGTAGTGAGGTAGTGAGGAGTGAAATCAAAAATTTATGCCCTTAGAAATCCTGAAGGCGGTGCTTGGTTTTCGGGGTCCCGTATGCGGATAGGCTGCCAAAAAGTCCCACACATGTGGTATCCCCGTACTCAGGAGAAGCAGCAGAATGTATTTTGGGGTGTAATTCCACATATGCCCATGACATGTGTGGGCAATATATAATTTAGTGACAACTTTGGGCAAAAAAAAAAATGTTTGTAATATTCCCGCAACTTGTGGCAAAATATAAAATATTCCATGGACTCAACATGCCTCTCAGCAAATAGCTTGGGGTGTCTACTTTCCAAAATAGGGCCATTTGGGGGGGTTTTGTGCTATTTTGGCATTTTATGGCCTTCGAAACTGTGATAGGTAGTGAGGAGTGAAATCAAAAATTTGCACCCTTAGAAATCCTGAAGACGGTGCTTGGGTTTCGGGGCCCCGTACGCGGCTAGACTCCCAAAAAGTCCCACACATGTGGTAACCCCGTACTCAGGAGAAGCAGAAAAATGTATTTTGGGGTGCAATTCCACATATAACCATGGCATGTGTGAGCAATATATCATTTAGTGACAACTTTTTGAATACATTTTTTTTTTTTGTCTTTATTCAATCACTTGGGACTAAAAAAAAAAATATTTAATGGGCTCAACATGCCTCTCAGCAAATAGCTTGGGGTGTCTACTTTCCAAAATGGGGTCATTTGGGGGGGTTTTGTGCCATCTTGGCATTTTATGAATGAATGATTTGTATGGCGCTACAACTGCGAACTGAATCGCCTCAAGGCACTTGTCTGCTCTTGTTGGGATGCCACGTTTAGAAGAGGGGTGAGTCTTGAGTTTTTTCCTGAAGGCCTGATGGTTTTCTTCCAAGCGGATGTTGTTTGGTAGAGCGTTCCATAGCCGAGGTCCCTGTACTGCGAATCTTCGTTCTCCCTTCGATTTGTATCGGGCTTTGGGGATGAGAAGGAGATTTTGGTTTGTTGATCGAAGGCTGCGATTTGGTATGTATTTTTCTATTTTCTCACAAAGGTATTGAGGCGCATTTCCTTGTGTACATTTGTGGGTGAGGCAGAGGGTCTTGAATGTGATCCTGTCTTTTACCTTGAGCCAATGGAGGATCCTTAGGGATGGGGAGATGGATTCCCAGGGTTTCTTTCCGGTGACTAATCTTGCTGCTGTGTTTTGGACACTTTGAAGGCGCGCAATCTGGTAATCCGGTAATCCTATGTACAGGGAGTTTGCATAGTCGAGACGCGAATTGATGATCGTTCCTACTACTACCGCTTTTTCCTTTTCCGTGATGAAGGGGATGAGTCTGCGTAGCATGCGAAGGAGATGGTGGGATCCACTGATTATGGATCCTATTTGTGCCTCCATGGTCATCTCTGAATCAAAGATGACTCCGAGGCTTTTGGCTTTTGTGCTTGGGATGATGGTCTGTCCCAGGATGGTTGGTGGTGTCCAAGGGGTCTTTGTCTTTTTCCTTGAGTTTGCGTCGAGGAGCAGTAGTTCTGTTTTTGATCCATTTAGTTTGAGGGAGCTAGTGGTCATCCAGTCATCTATCAATGTGAGACATTTTCCTAGTTCCTGGTATTGGTCTTTTTGTCCGGTGATCCGGAAATACAGTTGAGTGTCGTCCGCGTATGAGTGGAAGCACAGATCAAATTTGCTAATAATTTTGAAGAGTGGCCGGATGTAAATGTTGAAGAGTACTGGTGACAATGGTGATCCTTGAGGGACTCCATAAGTGATTGCCCGGGTTTCCGATGTGAAGGCTCCTAACTTCACTGTCTGTGACCGGTTTCCTAAGAAGGAAGCGAACCATGGAAGATCTACATCTGTAACTCCTGCCCCTTCCTTGAGGCGGATGAGAAGCGTGTTGTGGTCCACTGTGTCGAACGCCGCACTAAGATCCAGCAATACCAGAAGACACGATTCTCCATCATCCGCTGCTTCTAGGGCATCATCCCATATTTTCAGAAGTGCCGTTTCTGTGCCATGGCCTGGGCGGAAGCCCGATTGTAGTGGGTCCAGGAGCTTGTGTGTGTCCAGATGAAGTTGAAGCTGTTGTACTACTGCTTTCTCCATAATTTTGGAAATGGTGTTCAGGCTTGTTACCGGTCTGTGATTGTTCGGATCTTTGGGGTCGAGGTTGGGTTTCTTCAACGATGCCTTGCTTGAGGGAATTCGGAACCAATCCTTCTTTGAACGACTGATTTACTAGGTGTGTAATAGCGGGGGCCAGAATGTCGGAGCATTCTTTCAAGAGTTTTGTGGGGATGATGTCGTTTAGTGATGTGCTGTCTCGGAGGCTCTTGATGACGTTTTTGGTTTCATCCACGGTGATCGGGGTAAGTGAAAAATTTGGTGCTTGTGCGCTGTGGATGTAAAATTCCTTACCTGGGTTGAGTTGAGTAGAGTTGGTTGTTGTTTTTTTTTTGTTGAATTATTTTATGAATGTTGACTATTTTGTTGATGAAAAAAAAATCGGATAATTTGTTGCAGTATTCTTGAGTTTCGTTTCCTAGGGGCTCAAGGCAGGTGGGGTTCATAGTCTGGGCGACTAGTTTGAAAAGTTCCCGTGGTCGGTTGACGGCTTTTGAGAGGGTGTTTGAGACATATTCTTTTTTTGCTGTGAAAATTGCTTTATGATATCTCTTGGTGAGTATTCTGTATTTTGTGTGATTTTCCTTTGTGGTGTTTCTTCTCCAGGCTCTTTCTGCTCTTCTGTGTCCCCGTTTCAGTAGAGTAAGCGTGCCATTAAACCATCCAGAATTTTTCTTGCGGATGGGTGCTCGATGTTTTGGGGCGACTGCATCTGCTGTTTGTAGAAGTGCCCTGTTTATGAAGCTGAGTGTTCGTTCTGTTGAGTGGTTTTGATTCAGTGTAGCCATTTTGTATGTTAGTGTGGTTTTGAAGATTTCCGAGTGTAGTTTCTTCTGCGATCTAATCCAGTGTGTTGTTGCCGCCGGGTTTGGTTTTTGCAGGAAGATGTTGGTGGCGATCTCAAATTTGATAGCGTGGTGGTCTGACCATGATAGCGCTATGTTGTCTCGAATGCTGATGTCCGTATTTTGCTTGAAGATGAGGTCCAGGATGTGACCTGACCCATGTGTGGGAGCCTTTACTAGTTGTTGGAGCCCTAGATCTTCCAGTTGATTGATGCAGGTGGTGGCGATGGGGTCTTCGGTGGAGTTCGCCCAGAGGTTGAAATCTCCGAGTACCAGAACCTTGTTGTTTTTCAGGGTGTGTGCCGAGATGAATTCCGTGAGTGGTATCGGTAGGTTTGTGTTTGGTCCTGGTGGTCTGTAGCATAGCAGCATGTGGATGGTTTCTTGTGGTGTGGTTTGCATCTGTAGAGTAAGTGTCTCCATAAAAGTTGCTGTGTTCTGTACCGTAGGTTTGACGAGCGCTAGATGAGCTTTGAAGATCACAGCTAGGCCTCCTCCTTTTTTTCCTTTCCTATGCTCGGTTAGGATCCTGTAGTTTTCTGGCAATAATTCTGTTAGGATGGTGTTGCAGTCGGGTGTTAGCCAGCTTTCCGTGATGAAGAGGCAATCTATGTTGTTTTGTGTGATGAAGTCATGGATTTCGTGCCTGTGCTTGACCGCCGATCTGGTGTTAATCAAGGCGCATGCTAACTGTTGCGGTTGAGTTGTAGTCTTCTTATGTTTGATCGTTGCTTGTGGATTGATCCTTAGTAGTCGTTCTTTTTGTACTTACGGTAACGTTCTTTCCAGGAGTCTTTCAGGACAGCCACCTGAGAGACCTTGGCTCCTCCCCTCTGTAGGAAACACCTGCGCCAGCTTGCTATAAATTTCCTCCTCCCCTGCTGCTCCTCAGTTCTTTGAAGAGCACCTCCAGTTTGCTGGGGAGACACAAGAACATATGATACACATATAATAATTTATATCACATTTCCTGTAAGGAAACCTATGCTTTGATATACATCTGGGTGGGTACCCGGCTGTCCTGAAAGACTCCTGGAAAGAACGTTACCGTAAGTAACTTCGTTTTTCCCTTATCGTCTTTCAGGATAACCGAGCACTTACCCTTAGGGCGGGACCACAGCTTGTAAGACCTTACGTCCAAAGGTCTGATCTTTAGCTGACCATAGATCCACTCTATAGTGTCTTACAAAAGTGGCAAAGCTGGACCATGTTGCAGCTTTACAAATCTGTTCCGGCGTTGCTCCAGCTCGCTCTGCCTGTGACGCTGCCATTGCCCTCGTGGAGTGTGCCCTGATTCCTTCTGGGATCTGCATACCCCCTAGTTTGTAAGCCTGTACTATGGCTTCCCTTAGCCATCTGGCTATTGTACTCCTTGAAGCCTTGTGCCCTTGCCTGGCTCCTGTGTATAAAATAAATAAAGACTCCGTCTTTCTAATTGTCTTGGTTGCCTCTAAATAATGCAAGATGCATCTTCTGACATCTAAATTGTGAAATTTCACTTCCTTCTCATGAGAAGGATTTGGGCAAAATGATGGTAATACGATTTCTTGACCCCTGTGAAACTTTGAGGCCACTTTAGGTAGAAACCCCGGGTCCATTTTGAAGATTATACGGTCCGGGAAGATTTGGCAAAAGGGGGGTCTGATAGATAGGGCTTCCATCTCACAGACCCTCTTTGCTGTGGTAATTGCTACCAAGAAGATTGCTTTAAGCGTCAGCATCTTTAGGCTGCAATCCTTTAATGGTTCAAAGGGTTCTTCTGTCATAGTCTGTAACACTAATGACAGATCCCACTTTGGAAAGGCTGTACTCTGTAGCGGCCTTTGTCTGCTCACGGATCTAAAGAGTCTGATTATCCAGGGGTTTGAGGCTAAACTCCTCTCCTGGTAAACTGACAGTGCTGACACTTGACTCTTTAGCGTGCTGAGGCTTAGCCCTTTGTCTACACCACTCTGTAGAAACTCTAGGACTGCTACTGAGCTTTGCGTTTTAAAGTTGTTCTCTGTACACCATCGATTAAAACATCTCCATACCCTCTGGTAGATATTACGTGTCTCAACCTTCCTGCTTTTCAGCAGTGTGTCTATCAGACGGCTTGAGAACCCTTTCGCCTTTAGTAGCTGTTCCTCAGATACCAGGCGGCTAGTTTCCACCTTTCCACCTGTGGACAGTGCACTGGGCCCTGGGCTAGCAGATCCTCTTGGATTGGTAGCAACCAAGGGGGCTCTATGGCTAGTTCTTTGAGCATAGAGAACCACGGTCTCCTGGGCCAGTGAGGTGCTATGAGGATCAATGACGTGTCTTCTGTACGTAATTTCCTTATTACTGCGGGTAGTAGCACTGGTGGGGGGAAGGCATAACATCTGCTGAATTCCCACTTCTGCGCTAATGCGTCTACTCCGAGTGCTCCCTCCTCCCTTTTTAGGGAGAAAAAGGCTTGGACTTTCCTGCTTTCTCTGGAAGCAAATAAGTCCACCTGAGGTATTCCCCATTTCTCTGTAATCTGGTCGAATACCTCCTGCTTCAGTACCCAGTCTCCTTCTCTTACTTTCTTTCTGCTGAGAAAGTCTGCCACTTTGTTTAAGTCTCCTTTTAGATGTACTGCTGAAAAGGAGAGTATGTTTTTCTCTCCCCACTTCAGAATCTCTTCTGCCAGGGCCCACAGAACTCCGCTTCTGGTTCCCCCTTGTTTGCTTATGTAAGCTATAACTGACGAGTTGTCTGATCTGATCTGAACATGATGTCCTTTCAACTCTTTCTGGAAGGACTGGAGTGCAAACCATACTGCTTTCAACTCCTTCCAGTTGGACGATGTCGTCCACTCTCCCCTCCCCCAAGCACCTTGTGCTATCTGGGAGTCTAAGTGTGCTCCCCACCCTACACCGCTTGCGTCTGTGGTTAGGATTCGGGAGATAGGTAGGATCCACAGCCGTCCTACGACTATATTTTCTGTCCTTCTCCACCACCATAAGGACTTTTTTACTTTTGCTGGTATTGATACCTGCAAATCCAGAGACTCCTGCTTGTGGTCCCACACTTTTAGTAGGAACATTTGCAGTGGTCGGAAATGCAGGTTTGCCCACTGAACTGCTGGGATTGCAGATGTTAGCAACCCCAATGTTGACATTATTTTTCTTATAGAACAGGGTACATTGGTCTGTATTGTTCTTATTTCTTTTTGCATTTTTTCTATCTTCTCTTTGGGTAGAAAAACTTTTTGCTGGACTGAGTCTATTATATACCCCAGGTATTTTATCTGTTGTGTGGGTTGTAGACTTGACTTCTCCACATTCACCAACCAACCTAGACTCTCTAGGAATGCCCGAGTATACTTGAGGTTCTCTAATAGCCTTTCGGGTGTTTTTGCAAAAAGGAGAAGGTCGTCTAAATAGGCAATAATGGATATGCCTTTTAGTCGCAATGGTGCCAGAGCTTCTGCCAGAACCTTGGTAAAGATTCTTGGCGAAGATGATAGGCCAAAGGGTAGAGCCTGAAACTGAAGGTGTACGGTTCCTTTTCCTGTTTCTATAGCTAGCCTTAGAAACTTCTGGTGATTTAGGTGTATGGGTATGTGCAGGTACGCATCCTTTAAATCTAGCGACGCCATATAACAGTTTGGGGGCAACAGGGCCTTCACTGAGTATATGGAGTCCATCCTGAACCTTTTGTAGGTTATGGATAGATTTAGTGGTTTGAGGTTGAGGATTGGTCTGACCTTTCCTGAGGGTTTCTGTACTCCGAATATATGGGAGTATAAGCCCTGTCCTCTCTCTGCCTTTGGTACCGTGATGATTACACCTTGTTTCCTGAGGTCCTTTATGGATCTCATTAACCCTCTGGCTTTTTCCTTGCTGTTTGGCAGCTTGGTGATGTACAGTCTGTTTGGGGGGAATTTTGAGAATTCTAGGGAATACCCGTCTCTTATCGTCCTTAGAATGAATTGACTGGAGGATATTTCTTCCCATTGTGAAATGAAGGCCCCCAGTCTTCCTCCCACTGGGAGTGCTTCATTCTTTATTGCGGGTCTGCTCAGGAGGGCGAAAAATTGCTCCTCCTTTGCTATTCCCTCGCTGACCCCAAGGTTTCTTTTGATTAGTTGCCTTGGGTATTGAAAAACGGGACTTAGTATCCCTCCTTTGCCTCTTTCTGTTTTGTTGTGGCTGGGACCACGGTGCTTTCCGTTTCAGCGGAAACGCTTTCTTTTTGTCCGCTGTACGGTCTAACACTTTCTCTAATCCTGGCCCAAACAGGAGGTCCCCTGTAAACGGGATCCCGCATAACTTGGCTTTGGACGCAGCATCCCCTTGCCAAGTCTTTAGCCATAGGGCCCGCCTGGTAGAATTGGCTAGAGCCGAGGATCTGGCTGCCATGCGTACCAGTTCTGCTGATGCGTCTGCGATATACGCGATGCCTTTGAGCAGAGTGGGAAAAGAGGACAAAATTTGCTCCTTTGCAGTTCCTTCCTCAATATGTGCCTGTATACGGTTGAGCCAGAACTCTACATTTCTGGCTACCACCGTGACCGCCATGGCTGGCTTTAGGCTTCCCACTGTGGCGTCCCATGACTTTTTTAATAGGGCATCCATTCTTTTGTCCATTGCTTCAGAAAGGACCCCCATATCCTCAAAAGCTAGATCGGTGTGCCTGGAGACTTGTGAGAAGGCAGCGTCTAGTTTTGGGATTTTGTTCCACACTGATGACTCATCATCTGAAAATGGGAACCGTCTCTTTAAGGCTTTAGAAAAGAATGGTTTCCTTTCAGGTTCCTGCCATTCTTTTTTGATTGCCTCTATTAAGACCTCATGAACAGGAAAATTCTTCTTTTCCCGTTCTCCTAAACCCTCATACATCTGATCATGCAGGGATAAAGGTTTCTTTTCAGTCTGTATACCCAGCGTGGTATGAATGGCTCCCAACAGCTGGTCTACCTCTTCTAAAGAGAGTTTGTATCTAGAGGGTCTTCTGGAATCCCCTTCCAGTGTTTCACCCTCAGATTCTTGGGAGCCGGACGCTGCGCTGTCAGGCTCGTCCTCTGCCTCCTCTCTAGGAGTTACTAAAGGACCGGCACTAGTGGAGGGTAGTGCCTGTGCGTTTGCTAGCACCGGTAGTACTGGTGGGGGAGCAGTCTGCAGTTGAGGGATCTGAAATCCTTCAAAAAAGGTTTTGAAAGATACAAAGGTACTAGATAGTTCCTTAACAGATGCCGCTAAATCACTGCCCTGCTCTGTGGAATGTTCTTGCACTAACTTGTGAATACATTCCTTACATAATGCTTTCCCCCAGGAATCTTTAAGTGTGTTTTTACAAGAAGGGCACCTCCTCTTTGAATTATGAAAGGGCTTAGACTTGTCAGGTTTCTGAAAAGACATAAAGAAAAAAACCCACACACATTAATACTGACATAAGCTTCCTGCAACTTGCAGGTGCGCAGCGTCTTCCATATGGGCTTACCACACTAGGGGCCCAATGAAAATAACCCTCTGACACAGGAGGGACCTGCCCACCCCCCCCTTTGCTGAACCCTTGAGGGGGGAGGGGGATGGGTGGTGGTTATAGGCCAGGGGAGGTCCTCCCCAGGTTCCCCTTTACCTTTACATGGCTGGAGCTGGTCTCTGTCGGAGCAGTCTGGTCCCTCCCTTCTGCGTCCGACATGCTTGTGTCACCACTGGAGCTTTTGCTGTCTCCACAGCAATTGTAGCTCCTCTCCTAGCCCATGCCTGGTCCCTTTTCATGGTTCGCGGCCGGAACCGGAAGCCGCGAACCCGGAAGTACACGCCCCCTCATGCCAGACGTGACGTCACCCGTCGCCGACATCGCCGGTCCCTATACCCAGCGTGTTCCGCGCTGCGAGCGCTACACGCCGCTGGAGGTATGGGACGGCAGGGCCTGTATCCGTGCTCCGCACTCGGAGCTGAGAAGGAACCCCCCTGACCTCCGCTGCGCTCAGGGATGCAGGGGTGGCAGTCTCTCCCAGGTTAGTTACCTGGTCTGTTGTCCAAAAAAGGAGCCTCTGCTGCTTTGTTTGTGGACCTTTTCCTTTGCCTGAGCCTTACATACCCCCTGGTAATCCTGACTCTCCTGGCTGGTTCCAAAAAAGGTGTCTCCCCACCTGGAGGAAACACAAATAACTGAGGAGCAGCAGGGGAGGAGGAAATTTATAGCAAGCTGGCGCAGGTGTTTCCTACAGAGGGGAGGAGCCAAGGTCTCTCAGGTGGCTGTCCTGAAAGACGATAAGGGAAAAACTTGTGGTTAAAACTGGCTGGTCTGGGTGTATACTGTAATTAAAAGCCTTGCAAAAACTTGGTTAAAAACTTTGGTTAAAAAAAAACAATTAAAACAAGCAATTAGACTGTTGTCTAACCACTTGTGGTTAAAAACATGCATTTTAAAATAACTTGGCCGGTCTGGGTGTACCAAGATGGCCGCCGTACTATGTAGAAGCAGGTGAAGTGCTGTGGATTTGGGTGTACCAAGATGGCTGCCGGACTAGGCCCGAGCTGCGGCCTGTCCTAGCCCTGACGGCTCCCAGTTCTTCCGTGAGTGTTTGGTGGGCGCTGAAGGGCTTGGAGGGGGGGGGAGGCTCGCCTCAGCCCTGTTGAGCCGAAAAAGAGGGCTAGAGAGGTGATTGGGGAGGCGGATGGCCGGCTTCGGCCGGGACTAGGCCGGGGACTCTCCTAGTTTCTGATGCCCAATGGGCAGATGGGCCGGCGCGGAGAAAGAAAGTGGGCCGATTGATTGCGGGGGGCCGCGGGATCCGCAGTGGGGTCCCGTTGTACTCCTGCTCCCTGTCCTCACTGCTCAGGGGTCCGGGATGGGATATGCACTGGCTGGGTCCTGCTCGCTGGGGGCTGTGGGCTTCTGACGGCCGGAGCTGCTGGGCGCACGTCCTCTTCCTTCACTCAGCACTCAGCACTGACACTGACAGGACACTTTATGGCCTTCAAAACTGTGATAGGTAGTGATAGGTAGTGAGGAGTGAAATCAAAAATTTATGCCCTTAGAAATCCTGAAAGCGGTGCTTGGTTTTCGGGGTCCCGTATGCGGATAGGCTCCCAAAAAGTCCCACACATGTGGTATCCCGTACTCAGGAGAAGCAGCAGAATGTATTTTGGGGTGTAATTCCACATATGCCCATGGCATGTGTGGGCAATATATAATTTAGTGACAACTTTGGGCAAAAAAAAAAATGTTTGTAATATTCCCGCAACTTGTGGCAAAATATAAAATATTCCATGGACTCAACATGCCTCTCAGCAAATAGCTTGGGGTGTCTACTTTCCACAATGGGGCCATTTGGGGGGGTCTTGTGCTATTTTGGCATTTTATGGCCTTCGAAACTGTGATAGGTAGTGAGGAGTGAAATCAAAAATTTGCACCCTTAGAAATCCTGAAGGCGGTGCTTGGGTTTCGGGGCACCGTACGCGGCTAGGCTCCCAAAAAGTCCCACACATGTGGTATCCCCGTACTCAGGAGAAGCAGAAAAATGTATTTTGGGGTGCAATTCCAAATATAACCATGGCATGTGTGAGCAATATATCATTTAGTGACAACTTTTTGAATACATTTTTTTTTTTTCTGTCTTTATTCAATCACTTGGGACTAAAAAAATAAATATTCAATGGGCTCAACATGCCTCTCAGCAAATAGCTTGGGGTGTCTACTTTCCAAAATGGGGTCATTCGGGGGGGTTTTGTGCCATCTTGGCATTTTATGGCCTTCAAAACTGTGATAGGTAGTGATAGGTAGTGAGGAATGAAATCAAAAATTTATGCCCTTAGAAATCTTGAAGGCGGTGCTTGGTTTTCGGGGGCCCGTATGCGGATAGGCTCCCAAAAAGTCCTACACATGTGGTATCCCCGTACTCAGGAGAAGCAGCAGAATGTATTTTGGGGTGTAATTCCACATATGCCCATGACATGTGTGGGCAATATATCATTTAGTGACAACTTTGGGCAAAAAAAAAAAAAAAGTTTGTAATATTCCCGCAACTTGTGGCAAAAAATATAAAATATTCCATGGACTCAACATGCCTCTCAGCAAATAGCTTGGGGTGTCTACTTTCCACAATGGGTTCATTTGGGGGGGTCTTGTGCTATTTTGGCATTTTATGGCCTTCGAAACTGTGATAGGTAGTGAGGAGTGAAATCAAAAATTTGCACCCTTAGAAATCCTGAAGGCGGTGCTTGGGTTTCGGGGCACCGTACGCGGCTAGGCTCCCAAAAAGTCCCACACATGTGGTATCCCCGTACTCAGGAGAAGCAGAAAAATGTATTTTGGGGTGCAATTCCAAATATAACCATGGCATGTGTGAGCAATATATCATTTAGTGACAACTTTTTGAATACATTTTTTTTTTTCTGTCTTTATTCAATCACTTGGGACTAAAAAAATAAATATTCAATGGGCTCAACATGCCTCTCAGCAAATAGCTTGGGGTGTCTACTTTCCAAAATGGGGTCATTTGGGGGGGTTTTGTGCCATCTTGGCATTTTATGGCCTTCAAAACTGTGATAGGTAGTGATAGGTAGTGAGGAATGAAATCAAAAATTTATGCCCTTAGAAATCTTGAAGGCGGTGCTTGGTTTTCGGGGGCCCGTATGCGGATAGGCTCCCAAAAAGTCCTACACATGTGGTATCCCCGTACTCAGGAGAAGCAGCAGAATGTATTTTGGGGTGTAATTCCACATATGCCCATGACATGTGTGGGCAATATATCATTTAGTGACAACTTTGGGCAAAAAAAAAAAAAGTTTGTAATATTCCCGCAACTTGTGGCAAAATATAAAATATTCCATGGACTCAACATGCCTCTCAGCAAATAGCTTGGGGTGTCTACTTTCCAAAATGGGTTCATTTGGGGGGGTTTTGTGCTATTTTGGCATTTTATAGCCTTCGAAACTGTGATAGGTAGTGAGGAGTGAAATCAAAAATTTGCACCCTTAGAAATCCTGAAGGTGGTGATTGGTTTTCGGGGCCCCGTACACAGCTAGGCTCCCAAAAAGTTCCACACATGTGGTATCCCCATACTCAGGAGAAGCAGCAAAATGTATTTTGGGGTGCATCTCCACATATAACCATGGCATGTGTGAGCAATATATCATTTAGTGACAACTTTTTTTTTTTTTGTCTTTATTCAATCACTTGGGACTAAAAAAAAAAAAATATTCAATGGGCTCAACATGCCTCTCAGCAAATAGCTTGGGGTGTCTACTTTCCAAAATGGGGTCATTTGGGGGGGTTTTGTACTTCTCTGCCATTTTAGCACCTCAAGAAATGAGATAGGCAGTCATAAATTAAAAGCGGTGTAAATTCCAGAAAATGTACTCTAGTTTGTAGACGCTAGAACTTTTGCGCAAACCAATAAATATACGCTTATTGGCATTTTTTTTACTAAAGACATGTGGCTGAATACATTTTGGCCCAAATGTTTGACTAAAATTGAGTTTATTCGATTTCTCTTATAACAAAAAGTAGAAAATATCTTTTTTTTTCAAAATTTGCAGTCTTTTTGCGTTTATAGCGCAACAAATAAAAATCACAGAGGCAATCAAATACCATCAAAAGAAAGCTCTATTTGTGGGAAGAAAAGGACGCAAATTTCGTTTGGTTACAACATTGCATGACCGCGCAATTACCAGTTAAAGCAGTGCAGTGCGAAATTGAAAAAAGACCTCTGGTCCTTAAAGTGGAGTTCCACCCACTTTTACAACTCTTCAGCATCCCTCACTAAACTGTGCACTGTAAACAAATTGGATATTTTTTTTATTTTTTTTTCAGCACAGACTGTATATATGCTGTATTCATTTTTCACTTCCTCCTCCCTGGCCGTGGCCCATCGCATCATTTCCTGTTTGCAATGCCTCCTGGGAAGGGGCAGCAACTTCCTCTGACACTGCCGTTGCTATGGAAACCTGACCTGAAACCTATTACACTGCTTATGCTGCACTGAGCATGTACGAGATCTGCAAGGATGAGATCCAGGAAGAAATACAGTCTGACTTCAGATGCCCACAGTTAAGATAGCCACAGCCTGCTGCAAGTTTATAAAATAACAAACTACTGCTAAAAACTAACAAAACAGACCTTAGTTTACAGACTAACTTTACTAGAATACATTAAACTTGTGTATTATAGGGGTATTTTTATTTAAAAAGTATAATTTCGGCCGGAACACCGCTTTAAGCTGACAATTGGTCCGGGGCTGAAGTTGTTAAATAATAATTATTTTGCTGACAATATCACCGCAAGAAGCTGTTACTTACCTAGAAAAGAATGATATCTGTATTCGATTGTTTATGTAAAAGCAGCAGGCTGGTAGCAGAAATGGAAACATTTTATCTCTGATCTGTTAGGAATTGTATGCATTGTTTGCATTGTATAGATTTGGCAGAGCCGAGCGCTGGAGCCATAGCAACCGATCAACCAATCACAGATCTTCCTAGAAATTTCCCACAACATTTCTCCTGCATCAGTTTGAAATTTCTAGGAAGATCTGTGATTGGCTGATCAGTTGCTATGGCTCCAGCGCTCGGCTCTGCCAAATGCATACAATTCCTAACAGATCAGAGATAAAAGGTTGAAGTTTATCTATAGACACAGGCAGTGCCGATCCTGACCTCCCTGGGGCCCTAAGCAAAATTCTGCTAAGGGGCCCTCTACCTGACCCATGATGCCGTGAGCATAGGTCCCCAGAGAGCCTCCCTCCTTACATTAGGGTCCTCAGAGAGCCTCCCCTTACGTCAGGGCCCCTAGAAAGCCTCCCCTTACGTCAGGGTCCCCAGAGGGCTCCCCTTACATCAGTGTCCTCAGAGAGCCCCTCCTCAAATCAGGGTCCCCAGAGAGCCTCCCCCTACATCAGGATCCCCAGAGAGACTTCCTTAAATCCTCACCGCGACAATCATTGCAGCCTCACCGTGCCCATTATTGCAGCCTCATCATATTAATAATTGCCACCTCACCGTGCCCAGAGAGCCTCCCCCTACATTGCAGCCTTAGTGTGCCCATCATTGCAGCCTTAGTGTGCCCATCACTGCCGCCTCACCTTGTCCATCATTGCCACCTCACCGTGCCAATCATTAAAGCCTTACCATGCCAATCATTGCAGCCTCACCGTGCCCATCACTGCCACCTCACCATGGCAATCATTGCAGCCTTACCATGCTTATCATTGCAGCCTCACCGTGTTAATAATTGCCACCTCACCGTGCCCATCATTGCCATCTCACCATGCCAATCATTGCAGCCTTACCATGCTTATCATTGCAGCCTTACCATGCTTTTCATTGCAGCCTCGCCATGTTAATTGCCACCTCACCATGCCAATCATTGCCACCTTACCATGCCAATCACTGCCGCCTCACCATGCCAATCATTGCAGCCTTACTGTGCCCATCATTATTGCAGCCTAATGGTGCCCATCATTGCAGTCTTACTGTGGCAATCAATGTAGCCTCACCAGTCAGTGTCAGTGGATTACGCACAGCAGGCACCTCCCGCTGTGTCACGGAGCTCAATGTGAAATGTTATGCCGCACTATGACAAAAGTCCCACCCTCCTTCTAGACCAGCTTGTGTGATAGACAGAACACTGTATCTATCACACGAGCTGGTCTAGGAGGAGGGCGGGATCTTTGTCATAGCGCTGGCCGAAGGTTTCAGTCAGCTCTGAGACACAGCGGTCTTCTGACTCCCGCTGTGTGACAAGAGGAGGAGGGGGAGGAGGAGATTGGAGCTCGGGAAGCAAAGCCGATCCGCCCTTGGGGGGGGGCCCCCCACAGCGGCGGGGCCCTATGCATCTTGCATAGTGAGTGTATAGGGCGGATCGGCTCTGAGTACAAGAATCCATACAATGGGAAACCAACACGTGGGAAAGCGTTTTCTGAGGTGGGGTTCACCTTGCCCCATGCGGCTCACACCCGGGGTCCGGTGCATCCCCATTCACCATTTCAGGTCCAATTTTAGCCTGAATTTTTGGCTGAATTCAGACCTGAAGCGGACCAGAAGACGTACAGGACGCCTGTGCAAATTCGCACCGGAGCTGCTCTGGAGATGTGCGAAATCTCCTGCTATTGCGAATTGGATGCGGCGAACCCACATCCAATTTGCCCTGGTTGGAACCCAGCCTCAGTTAACACCTATGCGTTTTTTTCATGCTTTTTGCAGAAACGCAGGACATTATTTTTAACATGGGTTCCTATGGAACACGTTCACATCAATGCATTTTTAGGCCTCTGCGTTTTTGGATTTTTTTTAACCACTTAAGGGCCGAGCCTCTTTTTGAGATGTGTTGTTTACAAGTTAAAAACATAATTTTTTTGCTAGAAAATTACTTAGAACCCCCAAACATTATATATATTTTTTTCTAACACCCTAGAGAATAAAATGGCAGAGGTTGCAATGCTTTCTGTCACACCGTATTTGCGCAGCGGTCTTACAAACCCACTTTCTTTGGAAAAAATACACTTTTTTGAATTAAAAAATAAGACAAAAGTAAAGTTAGCCCAATTTTATTTATATTATGAAAGGTAATGCTACGCCAAGTAAATTGATACCCAACATGCCACGCTTCAAAATTGCGCCCGCTCGTGAAATGGCGACAAACTTTTTCCCTTAAAAATCTCCATAGGCGACATTTAAAAATTCTACAGGTTGCATGTTTTGAGTTACAGAGGAGGTCTAGGGCTGGAAATATTGCTCTCACTCTACTGATCGCGGCGATACCTCACATGTGTGGTTTGAACACCGTTTTCATATGCGGGCGCTACTCACATATGCGTTCACTTCTGCACGCTAGCTTGTCAGGACGGGGCATGGTTACAAATTTTTTTATTTTACCTTTTATTTTTTATTTTTACACGGTTTTAAAAATAAATAAAAATTGTGTCACTTTTATTCCTATTACAAGGAATGTAAACATCCCCTGTAATATAAAAGAGGCATGACAGGACCTCTTAAATATGAGATCTGGGGTCAAAAAGACCTCAAATCTCATATTTACAGTAAAATGCAATAAAAAAAAAAAAAAATTGGTCATTTAAAAAAATGTAATAATAAAATGGCCCTTTAAGAGCTATGGGCGGAAGTGACATTTTGATGACGCTTCCGCCCTTCATTGTTATGGAGATGGATGGGGGCCACTCTTCTCTATGCCCAGCAAGGGTGAAGATCCGATCGCCTCCGCCGCTGCCGACAGCTCCTGTAAGCAGCGGAGGGCACCGGTAATCGGCGGAGGGCACCATAGCGCGGTGGGAGGGGGGGCCCTCTCCCGCCACCGATGAAAGTGATATCGTGCCGAATCCACAGAGACCACTATTATCGGAAACCGGACCGCCGGCCAAACAAGAGAATACCGGGGTTATGGCAGCTAGCTGCTGCCAGAACAACGATGGATTGAGCCTAAGGTCTCATTTAAACTAGCGACTGAGCTCCGGTAAAAACCCCCGCGGTTGAGCCACATTTTTACCACTCTTCAACCGCTCCTCCTCCTTTTTTTGCTGAGGTGGCAGTCAGGGGGAGTACACATGTCATGGCAGGAAGTATATCGCTAGTCACGCTCAAGTGAATGGGGCCACTGGGCAACCACCCCGTAACCGCACACAACATGCTCAGTTATCTGGTCAATTGGGGGGATAATCATGCAGAGAGGAGGCAATACAACACTCTATCACTGCCTGTCTATTGCTGTCTGAAGCACGATCTGAACGAAAATGAAGCCTGAATGAGCCCATAAAGATAGAATGCGACACCCTTTATTGGCTGACTTAAAGGTCTGGTTCACCTTTACAAAAAATCTGCCTATGCATTTAGGTGGTGTCGGTAGATAAATACAAACGGTGCAGCTCTAATGTTGAATAATGCCCTTGTTTTAGGTGTAGTAGGCCATTTACATACCTTCTGAAGCCTGACTGAAAAAATTACAGAGATGGCATTATCCCATTCTGCCTTGTTGCTAGGGAGTTGCTAAGACTGATACTCCCAGCTGTTACTGTTCACATCCTAAATCACAGGAGAGTTCTCAAACGGGGAGAGTAAGAGCATGTGAGGGGGGTTTGAATCAGAGAAAGAGCTCACTCCTGTGATAGTAGAGGCAACGCTGTATCTTAGCCTAGGCCAACAAGGCCCAGGCCTAGGGCGGCACTTTGCAAGAAGGGCAGCACGAAAAGAGTCCCCGCCAGCTTGCGCTACACTTTTATTGTAGCGCCAGTCTTATGGAGCAGACTGGGCCGGGAGGCAAATCGGTCTGGTGCCCCCATTAAGTGTCCGACATCAGGGAAGGGAACAGCCCATACATATGTAGGGGGCCCCGGGTGGCGGACCCCAACCAATGAGTTGTTGTATAAGTTCCCCAACTTATGGGGAGGCCCGCCGCTTCTAGTTTTGACTGTCCTATCATCACAGCAGACCTCTCACCTGAGTTCTCAGCTACAGAGAGACAGATGTCATGTCGGGAGGCTGAAATTGTCTGGAGGAAAAAGTCAGATGATGGGCGTGGGCCAGTAGAGTGAAGGGGGAGGGGCTATCCACTGTGCGAGGAGACCCCATGTCGGGAGAGGTGCAGTAAGTACCCAGGCTGAAAGGAAAACCACACCAGTTATTTGTTTGCCTTTGGCAGAGGAGTTGCTGTTATATATTATAGTGACTTACCATGAATATCAGCTACTGGTAATCTAGGAGGTAAGTGTTAACCACTTAAGGACCAGGCCTCTTTTTTAGATGTGTTGTGTTTAGATGTGTTGTTTACAAGTTAAAACATTTATTTTTGCTAAAAAATTACTTAGAACCCCCAAACATTATACATTTTTTTTCTAACATCCTAGAGAATAAAATGGCGGTCGTTGCAATACTTTCTGTCGGACCGTCTTTGCGCAGCGGTCTTACAAGCACACTTTTTTTTAAAAAATACACTTTTTTGAATTAAAAAATAAGGCAACAGTAAAGTTAGCCCAATTGTTTTTATATTGTGAAAGATAATGTTACGCCAAGTAAATTGATACCCAACATGTCGCACTTCAAAATTGCACCCGCTCGTGGAATGGCGACAAACTTTTACCCTTAAAAATCTCCATAGGCAAAATTCTACCGGTTGCATGTTTTACGTTAGAGAGGAGTTCTAGGGCTAGAATTATTGCTCTCGCTCTACCGATCGCGGCGATACCTCACATGTGTGGTTTGAACACTGTTTTCATATGCGGGCGCTACTTGCGTATGCGTTCGCTTCTGCATGCAAGCTTGGCGGGACGGGGCGCGTTTAAAATTTGTATTTTTTTTTTCTTATTTATTTTACCTTTTATTTTTACACTGTTTTAAAAAAAAAAATTTGTCACTTTTATTCCTATTACAAGGAAGGTAAATATCCCTTGTAATAGAAAAAAAGCATGACAGGACCTCATATGAGATCTGGGGGTCAAAAAGACCTCAGATCTCATATTTACACTAAAATGCAATATAAAAAAAAAAAAAATGTTGTCATTTAAAAAAATAAAATGGCCCTTTAAGAGCTATGGGCGTAAGTGACGTTTTGAGGTCGCTTCCGCCCTGCAGTGTCATGGAGTTGGGTGGGGGCCATCTTTCCCTCACTCGTCTCCATGTCAGTCCAGGAGAGGGGAGCGGAGTGTATCTCGACGCGAACATCAGTCTCACTTTGGCTATCACAGGGAGAGGATCTCCTCCCTGTGATAGCTGGAGCTGCACGGAGCAAACATCAGTCTCACATCAGTCTCTGTCACAGCTGTCTGGGACATTATTTGACAGGACACCAGGAGCTTGGGGCCGCAAGGGTCGGCTGCGCCCCTGTTATGTCATATGCACACTGATTTTGTTTTACTATAACATACTCCCCTCCCCTTCTAAAGTGCTTTCTTTATTTACACACACAGATCTTGCATCACAGTGTTTCCCTGAACACATCATGTGCTGCTGAGCTGCTAGAGATTAACAGCAGGATGAGATTTGCCGTCGGATGAGATGCTCCGCCTCCATCACACGGTTAAATAGGTCACGTGACCAGTGTAAGCCAATAGGATGTGATGGAGGCGGAGCATCTCATTCCACGGCAAATCTCATTCTATGGCAATGCACCGGATTTCACGGGATGCAGTATTTACTGCTACACCGGCCCAGGGAAGTGAACGGCTCCCCGCCTTCATCGATCAGCTCGGTGCGGAGAGACACCTCCTGCCCGGGGATCAGCCCGATCACCTCCAACCGGAGAGGAGCATCGAACAGGCAGCGCTCCGGGGACACCCGCAACTCTACCGAGCCGGACATGGAGAGAGCAGAGCCGGACATGGAGCGCCCGAACCGGGAGAGCCTAGCGGAGGACTTGAGCAGAAAGCGGCACACACTGTATGACAGCGGGACTGCTCCAGGGGGCGGGGCTTCACTTAAAAGCAGGTGTCCCGTCTGAACAGCTGCTTTCTGATAGAACACAGGCTTGCTAGAGGCGGGGCTTTATAAGGGCGGAAGAGGTTGGCACCAGGCGATACATACATTGCACAAAAGCAGGCGAATGCAGGGGCGTGGCTTACTCTGACAGTGGGCTCGGCTAGGGGCGGGGCTTCCCTAGGGGCGGAGAAGGTTGACACCAGGCGAAACATACACTGCATGGCAGCGGACTGGTCCTGGGGCGGGGCTTCGCTTGGGGCGGAGAACACGGGTCATATGAGGTTAGCCCTGTTAGGAAATGTCAGTTTGTAATGTCTTTTGCACACATCTTACAATCAGTATTCTTTGCTAGAAATTACTTGAAAGTATAACTAAAGGTGAGACTTCCTTTTTTCTTTTGGATAGAGTGGAGAGGGATAAGATTTACAGGGGCGGGCCGTACATAAAGGACGTGTGGGCACCGCCCCCCTATCTATGCATTCGGCCGCTTTCAGGACACCAGTGTTCTGTCGAGAAGTGTCCCCCCCCCCGTCAGATAGGGTCCGCCCTATACTGCGCTTGCGCAGTACGGAGGACAAATGAGACCTCGAAAGTGTCCGAAGATGAACGGCACCTGCACACTTAATAGTACCTTCTGCCCTGAGTCCGGGTTCAAGCCCCACCATCCAAGTGGACATAGATGATGTAAAACAGCACTTTGTAACAGGGCCCCTCGCTTCGCTCGACCAGTTTTTTTATTCTAACTCCATGTCCACTTGGATAGTGGGACTTGAACCTGGGGACTCAGGGCAGAAGGTACTATTACATGCGCAGGCGCCATTCATCTTCGGAGACTTTCGGCATCTCCTTTGTCCTCGTAACGTGCTGATTGTGTTACACCCTCCCAAATGAGCCGGGTGTCAGATAGTTACATAAAGTGGTGCTTGCATTAATGGAAATGCGGGTGCTGTATTTCCGTGCTGGATTTGCTAATCCCAGTGTGCAATAACCAGTGTACAAGCATAAACATATAACCATAAACAAAACAAAAAAATACACAGGAGTAATAATATATGTATAACTGTATCCCACCGTATGGACCAAAGATGGGTATACAGACTGGTGACAACAGTATACAATTAGTCCATTGAAGAAATAAAAAAAATAAAAATTTAAAGTGATTTGTGCTCAAAAACAGTGTCCAGTGCCTGTTCAGGATGATTCTGATAATTCCTTTAATTATCCGTGCTGAAAAGATTGCACTCACCGAATAACCTAACCCCCCCCCCAGGGGTATTGAACGTTCAAAGTATAAGCCACTGTGTAGCTCTCTGAAGCCTGCTGGGCAATCTGTAAAACTCTTGTTTTTTTTGTTTATGCTTGTACACTAGTTATTGCAAACAGAGGGTCAAACACATATATCAATATGCACACCGGGGTTAGCAAATCCAGCACGGAAATACAGCACCCGCATTTCCATAATATTCGCTGTTTTAACACTGATCCTCCTCCGGCCAATCAGGAAGCGGGTTTTGAGACCTGCCACCCGATTGGCTGAAAGGACAGGCGATCCTATTGGACACATAGGAGGAGGGGAGGAGACGCACGGCCGCCGAGATAGAGGAATGGAGGAGATGCCCGCTGATCAATACCCGTCGTCTAGATGGAGTAAGACTGCGGGTGGGGGAGGGGGGCTGGGGGGTTTGAGGTGCCGCTGGGTGGTGGCTGGATTAGAACACCTGTGGATTAGCCCCCTAGTGATTAACCCAGGGGTCTAAAACTGGCGGCCCTCCAGCTGTTGCGAAACTACAAGTCCCATCATGCCTCTGCCTGTGGGAGTCATGCTTGTAACTGTCAGCCTTGCAATGCCTCATGGGAGTTGTAGTTTTGCAACAGCTCGAGGGCCACCAGTTTTAGACCCCTGGGTTAACCCCTTCACTGCCAGTGTAATTTTTACAGTAATCAGTACAATTTTATAGCACTGATCGCTGTAAGATTGACAATGGTCCCAAAAATGTGTCAAAATTGTCCAATGTGTCCGCCATAATGTCGCAGTCCCGATAAAAATTGCAGATCACCGCCATTACTAGTAAAGAAAAAAAAAATTATTAATAAAAATGCCATAAAACAAACCCCTATTTTATAGACGCTATAACTTTTGCGCAAACCAATCAATAAACGCGTATTGCGGTTCTTTTTACCAAAAATATGAAGAATACGTATCGGCCTAAACGGAGGAAAAAAAAAGTTTTTTTATATATTTTTTGGGGATATTTATTATAGCAAAAAGTAAAAAATGATGCTTTTTTTTTTTTTTTCAAAATTGTCTATTTTTGTTTATAGCGCAAACAGGTGATCAAATACCACCAAAAGAAAGCTCTATTTGTGGGGCAAAAAGGGCGTCAATTTTGTTTGGGAGCCACGTCCCGCGACCGCACAATTGTCAGTTAAAACGATGCAGTGCCGAATCGCAAAAATGTCTTTGGCCAGCAAAATGGGCTTAAGTAGTTAAGGGCTCATGCACACAGGACATTTTAAAAACAGCAGCGCTAAAAATGCCTTTTTTTTTGCGTTTAGCCACGTTTTTACATTAGCATTATTGTGTGTTTTCACACGTTTTTTGCCGTTAACGTTTTTCCATCAAAAACATTGCCTATATTGTAAAAACGCCTAAAAACTTCAAACGCGGCTTGACATATTTAGACATGTTTTTCGTTTAACAGCTTGTTTTTACTGCTCCTGGAAGCACAGCTTGTCGTTTTTTTTTTTTTATTATTCCCCTAAACACCTCTGACAGTTTATGTGTGCATTAGAGGCAGGTAAAAAAAAAAAAAAAAAAAAAAAACGTTAAACGCCCCTTAGGCCCCTTTCACACTGGGGCGGTTTTCAGGCGGTACAGCGCTAAAAATAGCGCCTGTACACCGCCTGAAAAAACCGGCCCCATTCACTCCAGTGTGAAAGCCGGCGGGCTTTCACACTGGAGCGGTGCGCTAGCAGGACCGCAACAAAAGACCTGCTAGCTGCATCTTTGGAGCGGTGAAGGAGCGGTGTATTTACCGCTCCTATACCGCTCCTTCCCATTGAAATCAATGGGAAACCGCGGGGATACCGCCCGCAAACCGCCGCTGCAGCGGCGCTTTGCGGAGGTTTTTAACCCTTTTGCGGCCGCTAGCGGGGGTTAAAACCACCCCGCTAGCGGCCGCATACCGCGGGTAAAACGATGGTTAAGCAGCGCTAAATATAGCGCTGCTTTACCGTCGCCGCCCCGCACCGCCCCAGTGTGAAAGGGGCCTTACAGAAGCTGTAAAAACGTCCTGTGTGCATGAGCCCTAAGAAGCATTGATTTCCACAAACTTGTACTGCAGGGAAAGGGAGGGAGTGTGTCTGCTCTGTGTGCACTGGCTCTAACTGTTGCCTATAGCAAGGTTTCTCCACTCCAGTCCTCAAGTACCCCCAACAGGTCATGTTTTCAAGCTCTCCATTATTTTGCACAAGGTGATTTGATCACTTTCAGGGAAATCCTGAAAACACGACCTGTTGCGGGGTACTTGAGGACTGGAGTTGAGAAACATTGGTCCATAGGACTGCATTGTCATATTTAACCACTTGACATCCGGAAAGTTTTACCCCCTTCATGATACTCCTGGTGGCATTTGATCACCACTGGGTTTTTTTTATTTTATACTATCTACTATATTTTCTACTTTCTGTTATAAAAACACATTAATAAAAAAAAAAAATTATATAATCAAATCTCTTTATTAATTTAGGCCAAGATGTATTTTGCTAAAAAAAAAAAATCCCAATAAGTGTATATTAATTCATAGCTCCCAACTGTCCCTGATTTGGAGGGACTGTCCCTCTTTCCTCCTCATTTGTCCCTCATTTTGGTCTGATCTATATAGTTGTATATAAAATGCACTTTTCATCTATCAAAAATGCTGCATTTGTAAATTCCAAAAGCCAATATAAAGGAATAGTAGTGGAAAAAAAAAAAAAAAAAAAAAAAACACTTGTGTGTTCAACCAATCTTGTTTTTTGTACAATTCTCCTTTAAGGGGGCGTGGCAAGGGGAGTGTCCTATGCCTGCATACTTTTGCTGATAGGTTCCCATCTCAAATTTATATCGTCTACAAACTATGGTCAATACACTGGAAATTTTATAAACACTATACTGTTAATTGTGGTGATCAGTGACTTATAGAGTTACTGTGATAAGGTGGCGGGCAATCTGGCACTAAAAGACTATCTAGGAGGGTCTCTAACTGCTTTCCAGGGAGAAGAAACAGCCAGATCGCTGTTCACGGTACACAGAGTTCTGCGTTTTTGTAAACACAGAACTCTGTGTGTAATTGGACACAGCCGGTCAGCTGATTTCAGCTGAAATCATTGGTTGAAAACAGGTGCCAATCACAGCACAGGCCGGCAGGGGGCGCCTGCATACCTGCCCCAAAGCCGTGAGGCGGCTGTCAAATAAAATGTACATGAAAACAAAACAAAAAAAAAAAATCGACATGCTGTTTGTACCCAAAGTCGATTGATGGATTGATTTGGGTACAATCAGCCTGCCAGCTGAGATTCGATCCATCTATGGCCAGGTTTAGGGTGGTTCATTCAATATCCACCCCACAGTATATTTGTAACTAATACGGCTTTAACCACTTGAGGTTCGCGCTATAGCCGAATGACGACCACAGAGCGGACCTGAATTTCCGGGAGGCCGTCATAAGACGTCCCCCCCTTTGCGCACTCCCTGCTTGCCCCCTGCAGGGGGCGCGCTGTGATCACCAAATCACTGAGACTCGGGTGATCACAGATCCAAGTAAGGGGCTGATCCTGGTCCCTTACCACGTGATCAGCTGTCAGCCAATGACAGCTGATTATGTGTGTAAACAAAAGCTCGGTAATCTGCTTTTTTTTTCTCCTCACGCTGACAGCGTGAGAAGAAAGAAAAAAAGCCGATCACTGGCTTATGCTCAAGGGACATCGGTCCCGAAGAGCAAGGAGGCACATCTGCCTCCTCCTCTGTGCCTGCAAGTGCCACCTGCCATTGCCCACAGTGCCCACCACTGCCACCTATCAATGCCCACAGTGGTGCCAATCAGTGCTTCATCAGTGCCACCTAGCAGTGCTGCCTTTAAGTTTAATATACAAGTGCCCATCACTGCCACCCATCACTGCCCATCACTGCCTCCCATCAATGCCCATCACTGCCACCCATCAATGCCGTTCAGTGCCGCCTATCGGTGCCCATCAGTGCCCACCAGTGCCGCCTCATCAGCATACATCAATGAAGGAGAAAAATTACCCGTTTGCAAAATTTTATAACAATATATATACATTTTTTTTTTTTGGTCTTTTTAAATTATTTTAACAAAAAATAAAAAACACGCAGAGGTCATCAAATACCATCAAAAGAAAGCTCTATTTGTGGGAAAAAAATGATAAAAATGTCATTTGGGTACAGTGTTGTATGACCGCCCAATTGTCATTCAAAGTGCATCAGCGCTGAAAGCTGAAAATTGGTCTGGACAGGAGGGGGGGTTTAAGTGCCCAGTAAGCAAGTGGTTAACTTTTATTACATATGCTCTTTTCTTATCATGTAAATCTCATCCTGCCCAAATTATAAGTGTGCAAGTCCGAGAGCCCTGTGCAATGCAGTACAGGCTTGCCAACTAACACTGCACAACCTCCCACGAAAAGTCTGATTTCTGTGTACAAAATTGTGAATGGATATATGGTGAAGACAGTTCCAATAGCAATAATTTAAAATCTATTTAATGATATTTATTGAATGCATGAAAGGACTAAATCATTTTTTCCCCCCTTTACTTTGCGTAGAGTTCTACTTAAAACCCTGAAGTCAGCCATAAATGGATCGAAATTCAGGCAGTTCAGCAAGGACCGGCCGAGATTCGATCCGTCTATAGGCTGGCTGATTGTACCCAAGTCGATTCATGAAATTGACTTGGGTACAACCAGCCTGTAGGAGTAATTACATGTGATTACTACTGGTGGCTACAGCCGCTAACAGTAATCATGTTCTGCCGACCAGAAAAGCCCCCCCCCCCCCCCCCCCGCATCCTCCACACCGGCAAAACACAATGGCGATACGAGAGGCATCCCCCATCAACACAGACTGTGTTGAGGATCATTTATGGGCTGCTTAAGCCACACTTTGTATCAGTCACAGCAAGGATTCACACTACCTGTAGAACACTTTAACCACTTGCTGACCAGCCGCCGCAGTTGTACTGCGGCAACATGGCTCAGCTGCGCGAATCGCTGTTATGGTACCTCGGTACCCTGTTTCCCCGAAAATAAGACCTAGTGTGATTGTCGGTGATGGCTGCAATATAAGCCCTACCCCCCAAATAAGCCCTAGTTAAAGTCATTGTAGGTCTTATTTTCAGGGTAGGGCTTATTTTCGGGAAAACAGGGTAGGGCTTATTTGGGGGGTAGGGCTTATATTGCAGCCATCACCGACAATCACGCTAGGTCTTATTTTCGGGGAAACAGGGTACCATAAACGGCCACCAGAAGGTGCGCACACGCCCCCGCTAGCTCCCTAAGCCGATGCGAGTGCTCGCTCGGGCCAAAAGGTGAATCGGGAGCGGTGTGTGTGTAAAACACACAGTTTCCGGTTCTCTGAGGAGTGAATTGACAGATCGTCTGTTCATCCGTTAGTTTCCCTACACAGTCCCACCCCCCCCCCTTCAGTTAGAACATGTACTAGAACACACATTAACCCATTCACTGCCCCCTAGTTTTAACCCCTTTACTGCCAGTGACATTTTTACAGTAATCAATGCAATTTTAATCTCACTGATCGCTGTATTAATTTTTTTTTTTCTCCTTTTTAAATTAAACATACATGTCATACTTACATGTGGTTTTGCACAGATCAGCCCCGGTCCTCATCTCCGTTCCCCCGGTAGGGCTCCTAGTCCCTCTCTCCTGCCTAGTACCCCCATAGCAGCTTGCTATGGGGGTTCCCGAGCAGCTGCTCCATGTGTCTACTCACACACGGAGCGTGGCTCAGCCCCACACCCACTCTTTCCTCATTGGCTCACTGGCTGTCATTGACAGTAGAGGGACCCAATCATTACCGCTGCTGTCTCAGCCAATGAGGAGGAAGAGACCCCCCCGGAGATCCGAGGCTCTCGTACACAGGGTGCTGCTGCACGCAGGTTTTTTACCTTCATGCATAGAATGCACGAAGGTAAAAAAAAAAAAAAAAAAAAAACACTTTAAAGGAAACCTGTACAGATAGAAATATGGAGGCTGCCATTAATAACCCTCTTCCGAAAAATGCTAGTAAAAATTAACACATTTGTTTTGAGCACCAGAAGCAGTAGTGCCAATCAATGAAACATTCTTTTGTTCCCAAAATGTTTTTTTTAAATATAGCTTTATTTTGGTATAAAGTTGTTCCAAGCAAACAAAATCAAACCTTGATCATATAAAATTAGAAACATTTTTGTCATAAAACGTGGTCAAAACACTTTTAAGAGTCTTGAATACAGCAAGATATTTTGGCAAGTGTGCAGAAGGTACATTACCATTACAATCAGGCAGGATATATAAAATATTATAAAAGGGTAAAAACCACACATGAGCCTAAACCAAATCATGGAAAGAACTTGTTACCGATTCGTCACTTAAGACGGGGTACCACCGCAACTGAGCAAGAGAAAGGCCAAACACAGGTCACCCTTCCAAAAAGTTGAATATAAAAAAAATAAAAAATAAAAAAAAGGTACCAACCACAGTATACAAATATAAAAAAAATCAAATCAATATATAGGAGTATAGAGCCATGCGGCTCAAATCCTCCAGACACTCACATGCCTCTATACTCTATTGATTAGATTTTTTGTTACAGGATAGATATATACTATTTTGCCAAAAGTATTGGGACTCCAGCCTTTAAACGCACATGAACTTGTACACTATCGCTGTACTAATGGCACTGGCTGTGCGATAGGGGTGATCAGGAGGGCAATAAAAAGGATAACCGTGTGCCTAACAACTGTATAAGTGCTGCTTTTACTCACACTGGATGGATTTTCTTCTTGATTTCAGCTCTGAACAGTAAGGGCCAATTCACACCAGATGCAGTTCCACGCAGTTCCGTTTTTTCTGCACCAATACTGTCAGTTCTGGTCAGTTTCTGCACCAGAAACTGACCAGAAACTGACTGCATGGTGTGAACTAGAGCCATTGGAATACATGGAAAACACTGTGCATGCATTTTTAGTGCAGAAAAAAAGCGCACGGAACTGAACGGAACTGCGTCTGGCCCTAAGTGAAATCGGGAAAAAACAAAAACAACCAGATCTTTGATGTGTTTACTAACACACACACACAGATGTGATTGGCTGCGAGCCTGCTGACGAACTTGTGCCGTGTCCAACCACAGCACACAAAAGCAAGGGTGTGTGCATTCACACCGGTGAACCAGGAAGTGCACCCTGTCATACGGGTATGTTGCTGTGCACAGAGGAGCCACCGGCCAGCAGTACAATTACTACTGGCCAATCAGTAAGTGATCAATCTGTGTACAAAATACATCTGAAAAAACTATCCTGTACGGTTTTATCTAGAGTTACTGTAAGGCCCCTTTCACACTGGGGCGGTTTTCAGGCGGTACAGCGCTAAAAATAGCGCCTGTACACCGCCTGAAAAAACCGGCCCCATTCACTCCAGTGTGAAAGCCGGCGGGCTTTCACACTGGAGCGGTGCGCTAGCAGGACCGCAACAAAAGTCCTGCTAGCTGCATCTTTGGAGCGGTGAAGGAGAGGTGTATTTACCGCTCCTATACTGCTCCTTCCCATTGAAATCAATGGGAAACCGCGGGGATACCGCCCGCAAACCGCCGCTGCAGCGGCGCTTTGCGGAGGTTTTTAACCCTTTTGCGGCCGCTAGCGGGGTTTAAAACCACCCCGCTAGCGGCCGCATACCGCGGGTAAAACGATGGTAAAGCAGCGCTAAATATAGCGCTGCTTTACCGTCGCCGCCCCAGTGTGAAAGCAGCCTAAAAGAAGATAAAATGGAAATTGAAGAGGATCTTCACCTTACCTAGCTTAAAAACTTTTTAATAGGAATTCATGTTTGCCAATAAACTTTTAAGAATTACTTTTTAGAATTAATTGAATATTTAGAATGAAATTGTTTTAACATTAAAACTCAAGAAGACCCTTCAAGTAAGCTAAATTCAAAAAGGTGAATATTTGAGAACTTACTAAGTTTTAACACAATGAGACGTTTTTTAGTTATTTATTCACCCAGTACACGCACACATTAATATTTAGGACTAGGGCTCAGTGCAAGTTTTCACACAGACTCACAGATAAAAATACCTACCTTTACTCCAATTGTCTGATGCCTGCGAGGACTTCTTCTGGCATCTTCTCCATGATGCTGGTCTTCAGGCTTCTTGATTGACTGGAGCACAAAGACGCAACTCGTGCACAAAAACAGTGCCAGTGTCCTGTCAGAAAGCCGCTACCCATCAGAAAACGCAACCGAAGTGATAGTCCGTCACCGCCATCTTGGTAAATCCGCATTCATCCGCAGTAAGACTAGTCACAAGGCGGCAAGCAGACATCTTTTTACACCCACCAAAGTCTTGCATTTCACACTAATTTTTAACAGTAAACTCAGCTTATATAGTGAAATACAGTATTTGGAAGTCCGTGACACCGTTTTGATGTTGAATTTTAAAGGCAGCGGCAAGCCTGCTGATCTCACAGGTTTGCTAATCTGACAGAGCACCGCTGATTTTAAAATATGTCAAAACAGTGTCACGGATTTCAAAATATTGTATTTCACTATATAAGCCGAGTTTACTGGTAAAAATAAGTGTAAAAACGCAAGACTTCGGTGGGTGTAAAAAGATGTCCACTTGCCGCCTTCTGACTGTAGGCTTACTGCGGACGAGTGCGGGTGTACCAAGATGGCCACGACAGAATGCCACTTCGGTTGTATTTTCTGATGGGTAGCAGTATTCTGATAGAACCCCGGAATATATACCAAGCTTGCCAGCCTTGCCTGTGGCCGATTTTGAAAGCAATATACACTTTCCTACACCCAAGTCCAGTGCTGTGCTTTACAAATGCCCCTCCACTATTCTTTGGGACTCTGAAGCAAGTAAAGCCCCAATCAAATAATTCATTTTTAAGAATAGTTATGATTAGCTTTTCATATTGTATTTTGATAGCTGTATGTGGTTAAACTATTTGTAATCATGAAAAGACCTCCAAAAAAATACAGCCAAAATACTTAAAAAGTATCAGTTTCATGCATCTCTGCCCTTTGTCAAGTTCAATAGGATACCGGTTGAACATATATTTCAAATAACTTCACGTTTGTAAATTTCTTCACCTTTACAAGCAAACCAAGCTGACCAGCTATAGTGATAGAACCAGCAATTGGGAAAATTATAACAATGCCAGGTGTGCTATAAAACGGTCATCTTTCATTTACTTTTTTTCCAATAAAGACATGGTGGGGGGGGGGGGGGGATTGGGATCAATAAAGCAACAACACTTTCCTGGTGGTATGGCCCCTTTAACATGATCTGTGGCAGTTTTGGTAACAGTAAAAAAAAAAAACACAGGCGCCAAAACCTGGTAGATTTTACTTGCACCACTTTCATTTTAGAATCTGTCGCTATGGCTTTGATGAAAAAAAGATTACCGCCATTTCACAGATAAGCAAACCAGGGGTAATTAGAACCAGCTCTGAGTTGGCGTATAGAGAGAGATGAGAGTACTCAGAGTTGGATATACAGTATGTGCTAGGAAGATGTCATTAGTATGACAGCTTCCCACACAGGGCTCATGGGTAGCCTGGACGCCAGCATCCTAGCAACTGACTCATCTCTGACCCCATTCAGTTGCCAGCTCAGAAATTCCCAAGCAGACAGTTGAAAGTAAACAAAAAAAAGAGTTGCGACGATGGCTGACCTTGTCCAAATATGGCCATATTTGGGTAATGACATTGAGGCTCATGCGAGAGGCGCAACACTCTTTGGCTTATTTCACATGGGGACTGTAAAGTGGAAAAAAATAGGTGTCTGAGGCGCCTTTTTAACTATCCACAGGTACCTGTCAAAACCAGGCAATGGCTGTTGAACACCCCTCGTGTATGGGAATGTCCAAGTCAAACCAGGACTTTTAATTTTACAGGTATAAAAAGGGACGCTAGCATGGCAGTACTACACGCAGTAGTAAGTGGCAAGTGTGTCCTATTTACTGATAGGCGGCACACATGTCACGGTCCAGTCCAGAGACCATTATTCAAAATGTGTGTGCATGGAACAGCGTGTTGTGATGTCTCTTGTGAACAATGGTGTAAAACCCATGGATATCTACAGAAGACTTCAAGCACAGTATTGTGGTGAGACGCTCAGACGCAGTAAGACATTTGAATGGTGTAAACGTTTCAAAGATGCCCGTACATCCATCAGTGACGACCCCAGCCGTGATGGCTCCCAGCCCACAGCAGTCATTCCTGTGAACACAATCAATGCAACCGGTTGTAAAATTGTACAAATATTTCTGTGGGAACAGTGAACACAATCATTCACAAACATTTGCATTTTCAAAAAGTCGTGTTCTGAGTGATATGCATACGCGTCTGCGGAAAAAACGGCCTGGCTTGATCACTAAGGGCGTCCTGTTTCTCCAGGACAACGCAGAAGCCCATGATGCACAATGCACTACGTGCACATTACAGCAACTCGAATAGGAGGTATTGCACATCCCCCTTACAGCCCGGACCTTGCTTCAAGTGATTTCCGCCTGTTTGGACCCCTAAAAAAAAAAAAAAAAAAAGAGTTCCTCTGAGGCAGTGGCGGCCTGTCAATAGGGGGCGCAGAGGCACCGCCCCCCCTCCCCCCCCCCAAGCTTTTCACAAAAAAAAGTGGTCACTTTAAGAGTGTCCAGGCGAAAGACACACAGCAGTCTATGGGAAGCTTTCCCAGCTTGCAGTCAGCCGATTTTCCCTTCTTTAGGGAGTGTTTGGGGCGCAAGAGATGCGCCCGCAAACATTCCCACTTTCTGTCCTTTTCTTTTGTTGGAGAGGACTGGAGGACGACTGGGCAGTGCTTTTTGCAGCACCACTTCCGGTTTCCCGGCTGGCTCACTGTGCTGTGAAGTGGACTCGGAGACTGACTGTGCGACCGACGCGTGGTGGAGGCCTGAGCTGAGTAGCGCAGTAACGTTAAGTAAAACTAGCGGCACCACAAGCCTGAGGCTCAGTCTCCTCTCCAAGTCCTGAATAAGCTGACTGACAGTCGCGAGCCACCCCTCTGCTCACACTGTCCTCAGTTCCCTGCGCTTCTCTGCTCAATGAGGTCTCCCCACTGGAGACCTCATTGACTGGGCCCAGGCAAGGGCGGATGTCCTGGCAATGGTCACTGCATGAGGATAGTGATGATACCGGGTGTATTATACAATGGGATGATGATGGGTGTATTTTACAATGATGAGGATAGCAATATCATACAATAAGGATGATGATGATCATCATCCTCATATATACCCTGATCTGTAATGTTGAGCTATATCCCCTGATCTGTAATGCTGAGCTGTATATCCCCTGATCTGTAGTGCTGAGCTGTATATCCCCTGATCTGTAGTGCTGAGCTGTATATCCCCTGATCTGTAGTGCTGAGCTGTATATCACCTGATCTGTGGGGCTGAGCTATATACCCTGATCTGGGATGTTGCGCTATATACACCCTGATCTGGGATGTTGCGCTATATACACCCTGATCTGGGATGTTGCGCTATATACACCCTGATCTGGGATGTTGCGCTATATACACCCTGATCTGGGATGTTGCGCTATATACACCCTGATCTGGGATGTTGCGCTATATACACCCTGATCTGTGAGGCTGAGTTGTATACTCTGTCCTGTGATGCTGGGCTGTATACTGTGTCCTGTTAGGCTGAGCTGTATACTCCTGACACTATGGGTGGAAGCATGTGGAATACAGGGGACGGAGTGGGTGGGATATATAATCGGTGGGGCTTATAAGTGAGAAGGGTCAAAAAGGAAGGGCGGGGTCTGGCGCCGCCCCCCCCCCCATTCTAAAATGTCACCAGCCGCCACTGCTCGGAGGTCAGCATTTCAGCAGATTTGTCAGCACCGATGACAAACTGAAGCAGGCTGTCCTAGGATGGTTCAGGCATACTGACAAATCTTTCTATGCCAAAGCTTTCCAGGCATATGTTAAATCCTGGGATAAGTGTATAAATATAGCAGGGGAGTATGTCACAAATAAATGAAGTTTCCACGCCTTAAAATTTGTTCTTTTATTGCATAAACTCAAAAGCCCTGCTTTGACTTGAAGGCCCCTCGTACTTTGCAGTGGCTGCAAAGTAGAGCTGCACAATTCTGGCTAAAATGAGACTAACGATTTTTTTGCTTAGAAGATAGATTACGATTCTCTCACGATTCTCGCGGCGTAACATCATCTTTCACATTAAAAACCAAAAAAATTGTGCCAACTTTACTGTTTGTTTTTTTTTCTTATTGAAGTGTATTTTTTCCCAAAAAATTGCATTTGAAAGACCGCTGGGCAAATACAGTTTGACATAAAATATTGCAGCAATTGCCATTTTATTCCCTAGGGTCTCTGCTAAAAAAAATTGTGTGTGTGTGTTTGGGGGTTCCAAGTAATTTTCTAGCAAAAAATATTGATTTTAACTTTAGAAAAAAAAAGTGTCAGAAAAAGATTTAGACTTTAAGTGGTTAAACTTCCTGCATTTACACTTGAAAGCTTGGCAGACTGCCCAGATTATTTGTTTACACAAGAAGTTCTATCCCTTTGATCTAAGAAGTAATTGTTAGTTACAATGTTTCAAGTTCTAATGTTGCTTCAGTTAAGACAGGAGATCGACTTGGAGGCAACTTCCATTGAAATCAATGGGTACAAGTCGCCTAGAAGTCAGATTGAAGTAGTACAGGAACCTTTTCTGAAGTCGGAGCGACTTCAGTAGTGTGCATTAAGACGGGGACGGCTCTCATTCACTTACATTGATTCATTTTGTTGCGCGACTTCAAGTCGGATCCAAAGTTGCCCCTGTGTGAATGGACTCTAAGCAGATAATCTCCCCACTTGTTTATATTAAAGAATCGCCTACTCTCAGCATTGGAGATCGTCATGGGGGGTGAATCGAGATCGCAATTTTTTTAACGATTAATCGTGCAGCTCTACTGCAAAGCAGGTAAAACCACTTGCCACCACACCCCAGGAGGTAAATACTGTCAGGCCATAATCACATCCAATTCAGTGTGGAATCCCAAACAGGCGTGCGTGAGGCAGCGTATCGCCTCCTGATCGGCTGCTAACTGCAGGCCAACATCGCAATCCACCACGAAATGCGAGTCAGCAGCTAGGCTCATGTGAAACAGACCTTTATGAATTCTCCAGATTGCTGCTGCGACAGCTTATGCACCACTGGTAATGTTATAATCTGTCCCAGCCCATAACATTTACTTTTGCTGTTCAGCTTAATCAAAATGTAGATAAAAGATATAAAAAAGGCACATGTAATAAAAAGGCAGGTAGGATGTGGACTACTGTAGCTACATATGGCTGTCAGAATACAATATCAACAATAGTTTTATATCATTCCTACAATATCATCTTCATAGTTTGCTTGAGGGGCTTTCCTTATCCAAGTGTTTGCGGAAGAAAGCCTGAATTCTCTGCCAGGAATCCACTTGTGCAAAATTGTGCTCTTTTGGTTCCCCTCCCCAAACACATGGAAGACCAACAAGCTTATGCATGGAAGCTTTACATAGTGAGAAGTAAGGAGGCTCAATATAATGTCCAGCTTTGGCATAGTACACAACCTCTGGCTTTTCTTTCCCTTGCTCCTCCAAAAGATTGCAAGCTGTCTGGGCATGAAAGTCGCTCTTCCAGTTTCGGTCATCTTCTCCCACAATAAAGAGAAACTTGCAATCTGCTCTCCCAACAGGAATAAGGCTCTGACGATTCGGTTCTTCTAGTAGATCGTACATAATGTCCCTGATATCTCCCAATCCTGGCTGTGCGAATTTAATCTTTTGTCGGTCGAAGCCAATAGCAGGCAGTGTGATGTCTTTGTAGTGAAGGTCTGCCCCAACATTGGCCACAGATCCATTTACAACAGCTGCCGCAGTTATACCTTTAAGGAAGGAAGCCATAGAAAACACCAAATCTCCACCTTTAGAATGGCCAAGAAGACCTAGTCCTGGACCTTTAACCTGAAGTAGAAAGAAAGAGATAGCTCTATCAGCTTACTATGATGAGAAAAAGTAACTCTTTGGCAGACCCCGAAGGCCCAAAGATGCTGCTTGCAGGACTTTTTTTTCCCGGTCCCGCAAGCGCACCGTCCCAGTGTGAAAGCACTCGGCCATTAACAAACATGGGAGGCGGTTTTCAGGAGCCATTTCTGGCGCTAAAACACCTTTAGTGTGAAAGGGGTCTATATTACAACTTCACTTCAAACCAACAGTTAGCCAAGATGGCATTTACAAAGTATTGTGGAAAACATTTCACAATATATAAATACCTCCTACAATGACACTCACCTTAGGATGCTGCAGCATGTAATTCACTGCTTCTTCAAAGTACTCCAAGCGAAAATCTTTCATTTGCTTTGGGAGATCTTCATAGTTGTAGTATGCCAATGCCATTGTGGCAAACCCTCTACTGGCTAATAGGCTTGCTTTGTATTCCAGGAGTCCTCCGCCTGTCCCTTGAATTTCGATCACTCCGGGAAATGGTCCGGGTCCTGTGGGCATAATTCACAAACATTACTATACCTGCAATGGGACCTCTTTCACTGAACTAGCCAAAGCAATTGTACATAAAAGTAATTTTAAGGCAATGAAACGTATATTCACCACGAAGCTACATGCGGGTAGTCCATAGAAAGTCAGGGAAAAACAGAGGGTGGCGCTAGAGGTATGTCTGGAGATAGGGGGGAACAACTAATCAATTAATAATGACAGCAATTATATAAAAAAAAATAAAAATAAAGACAGTAGCAATTGCAAAGAATAGTGACACTTGGATGTGAGAACATATAAAAAGCAATTTATGCAGGTCCATATGAAAAACCCATGTTAAAAAGTTCGTAGTAAGACAGCACTAAGAGTCAGCATCCTGGAGCGAAGCAATATACTCTGTAGATGAGGATAAAACCCCAAGGGGTGCCATACTAAGTGCAGCATTAAAAGTGAATGTAATAATTAAAAACAGATCAGCAACTCACAAAGTGAAAAATCACAGGCATTTGGTTGTATAAGCGTCAATGCACCAACTTCTCCAAGGCGTCCTGTGGCCGCTGAGGACTCGAGTAGGCTGAGTGAGCAGATGGAGCCAGGAAGCGGCCAGACGCCGCTGTTCCCAGCTTTAACCGCAAGCTCGTATCCTGCCGGAAATGAAGTCACAGGGAGGGTGTGCTAGACGTGTGGTTGGTAGATCGGTAATGCATTTTGAAGCGAACGCTTCTTCTTGAGACATAATTAGCTTACAACGCCTGTATGTCTTATATATTAACAGCAATACTCAATAGCGAATGGGATATGAATACTGACCAGTTAATAGAGAGAAGAGATGGCAAATAGAAAAAAAATGGATACAGAAGAGAAAAAAAGTACAGAAAAAACAATTATCTGAATTATATGGGACAAAAACAATGATTTCTATTATGGTGGCGTGTATTAATAAATCATGGGAGCTCAATTATTTGAAACAAAACAATCATTCCTATTATAATGGAGAATATTATTATATCATGGGAACTGAACTATATTCGGATCAAACCTAATGAATGGAAAGAACAAATCAAAGTTAAATAAAAAATGATATACATATATACACACACAAAAATAATTGGAATGAGAGTAGCACCATTATTGGAGGAAAGAAAGAAAGAAAGAAAGAGATACACACTAGGGGTGCAACGGATCGTCGCCGATCCGTGATCCGAACGGGTCACCCCGTTCGGATCGGCACACCCCGCGATCCGCGGAGCGCTCCGCGGCCTCGGCCTTAGGAAAGGCCGCGGCTTCGGCCTAGCTCCGGAGCGTCGGCGGCCATCTTGGTACACCCGGCGGCCTTAGGAAAGGCCGCGGCTTCGGCCTAGCTCCGGAGCGGCGGCCATCTTGGTACACCGGCCACTGTTTACAATGTGATCGCTCCGTCAAATGACGGAGCGATCACTTGTAAACAAACTGCATTACCCAGCCAATGTACTCTGCATTACCCAGCCAATGTACTCTGCATTACCCAGCCAATGTACTCTGCATTACCCAGCCAATGTACTCTGCGATACTCTGCATTACCCAGCCAATACTCTGCATTACCCAGCCAAATACTCTGCGATACTCTGCATTACCCAGCCAATACTCTGCGATACTCTGCATTACCCAGCCAATACTCTGCGATACTCTGCATTACCCAGCCGATACTCTGCGATACTCTGCATTACCCAGCCGATACTCTGCGATACTCTGCATTACCCAGCCGATACTCTGCGATACTCTGCATTACCCAGCCGATACTCTGCATTACCCAGCCGATACCCAGCCGATACTCTGCATTACCCAGCCGATACCCAGCCAATACTCTGCATTACCCAGCCGATACCCAGCCAATACTCTGCGATACCCAGCCAATACCCAGCCAATACCCTGCGATACCCAGCCAATACTCTGCATTACCCAGCCGATACCCAGCCAATACTCTGCGATACCCAGCCAATACTCTGCATTACCCAGCCGATACCCAGCCAATACTCTGCGATACCCAGCCAATACTCTGCGATACCCAGCCAATACTCTGCGATACCCAGCCAATATTACAGTGGGGGAGATGATGTGGATATTACAGTGGGGGAGATGACGTGGATATTACAGTGGGGAGATGACGTGGATATTACAGTGGGGGAGATGACGTGGATATTACAGTGGGGGGAGATGACGTGGATATTACAGTGGGGGGAGATGACGTGGATATTACAGTGGGGGGAGATGACGTGGATATTACAGTGGGGGGAGATGACGTGGATATTACAGTGGGGGGAGATGACGTGGATATTACAGTGGGGGGAGATGACGTGGATATTACAGTGGGGGGAGATGACGTGGATATTACAGTGGGGGGAGAGGACGTGGATATTACAGTGGGGGGAGAGGACGTGGATATTACAGTGGGGGGAGAGGACGTGGATATTACAGTGGGGGGGAGAGGACGTGGATATTACAGTGGGGGGAGAGGACGTGGATATTACAGTGGGGGGAGAGGACGTGGATATTACAGTGGGGGGAGAGGACGTGGATATTACAGTGGGGGAGAGGACGTGGATATTACAGTGGGGGGAGAGGACGTGGATATTACAGTGGGGGGAGAGGACGTGGATATTACAGTGGGGGGAGAGGACGTGGATATTACAGTGGGGGGAGAGGACGTGGATATTACAGTGGGGGGAGAGGATGTGGATATTACAGTGGGGGGAGAGGACGTGGATATTACAGTGGGGGGGGAGGACGTGGATATTACAGTGGGGGAGATGACGTGGATATTACAGTGGGGACTATATGGTGGCGGAATTTTCACAGGTTTTTGCAAATTCAATTATTATTTGCTGATCCGAAAAATGATCCGATCCGTGACTCCTGATCCGAGGATCGATCCGATCCGTGAGTTTTTTGATCCGTTGCACCCCTAATACACACACACACACACACACACACACACACACACACATATATATATATGAGTGTACAAATACACTCCCATGGTTTTACGATTAAGTATCCACGAAAGTGAAGTGTGTACGGAGATGCATCAGACGTGAAGACTAATTTTAACACTTAAAGAATAAGAAAAGCCATGGTCCCACAATGGATGATTGTGCCTCAACAAACCAGAAGAGAATGGGAAATGGCATACTGACCCATACAGTATGGGTGGTAAATAACCTAATACACATAAATCATTAAATTATATATAAAATCATTATAACTATGTAATAGTGTTTAAGAACCCTAACCACACATCTATAGTGCTGACTCCTAGATATATACAGTGGAACCTTGGTGTAACGAGTAATGCACGTTTTGAAAGACGAGCAACTTTTTTTTTAAATCTTGACTCAGTTTGCGAGTGTTGTCTTGCAAAACAAGCAGAATTCAAGCTAATGTGGTGTGCAGTACTGCATTTGGCCAGAGGTGCGGGGGCGCCGGTGACACAAAGGTTCGAAGCCACTCGGAAATACTCCATTCCCGAGTTCAGTCGAGCTGTCCCCGAGTATTTCTGAGGTTCTCCGGCACCCTCCCACCTCTGGCCACATGCGGTATTGCACGCAATAAAAGTCAACGCGGAACAAATTATCTTTGTTTCCATTGACTTCTATGGGGTAACTCGCTTTGATATGCAAGTGCTTTGGATTACAAGCATCCTTCTGAAACGGATTATGCTCGTAATCCAAGGTTCCACTGTATTATAATTGATGGCAAACACCTATATGTGTGTGGGTCCCAAACCATGTGAGAGAAGGGGGTTGTTATGGGAAGGAAGGGGGGGATTGTGGAACAATTATTACAGATCCAGAAGAAAGAATGAAGAGAACCAGATCAGATGACGATGCTGACCTCGATCTCTTCATTCATACCATTCGGTGCCAATGTATTAAGGGTGATAATTCAATAAGTTTGACGGCATAGCCATTGAAACCGTTTTGCTGGTGTGTATGTATCTGAGATGGATTCTAGAACCCATACCTTAAGCTCTCTGGATGATTGCTGATGGTACTCTAGAAAGTGGCGTGGGACGCTAGGATTTGGAAGACCCCCATCAACAAATCGGCGGTGTTCCCCAAATCTCTCATGTAAGGTTCTCATCGTACAACCCACATAAAGCTTGCCACACAGGCAAGATAAGGAATAAACCACAAACATGGAAGAACAATTGTGGAATGTATTAAAATGAAAAGTGTTACCCCCATGGCCGAAATATTTCTGGCCATGCTGGACATGGGCACAGGTTAGACATAGTGATTTCTTACATTGAAACATACCAACCAGGGGGGGGGGGGGGGATTACTGTTAATTGTAACTTTATGGATGTTTTCTTGGATTTAATTTTACTAGGGGCAAATTTCTTTTTGATGTTAGGTGCTTTCCTGTAAGCAAATTAGGGAACAGCTGGGATCGTGTTTTGGAGCTGTGGGTCTTGCTGTACAGGGGGTCCCCGGGTTATCTGTTTGCAAGTCTGAAAAGGTAAATTTACTAAGTGCAGCTCCAGCCAAAAAATCTATTTTTAGGTTTTTTAGATAACCCTTCTCTATGTTATCACTCCTGTAACATTTGTTTTGCTGTCTGTGCCCCTGTTCAGAAGATTTCACCTCACCTTCTGTCCCAATGACAATTGGATTTTGATAATTTTGGGTTGTTAGGGAAGCATGGACTGGTGATAAAGCTTCAGTGGAGACACCTTTTTCCCATATTAACTCTTACAGGAGTGAATTTCCCTTCCTAGGGGTAGATTTCCTCTCACTTCCTGTTGTCTCCCTCTGTTTGTAAGTAGGAGTCGTTTGTAAGTCGGATGTTTGTAAGTAGGGGACCCCCTGTACTATAGACCAATGTCGTTTAAAAATGCCCTCCATTTTCCAGTGTTTAGCGTGAAGCTGTGTGACAAATCTAACGAATTTTTGTTTCAAGGTGGCACTTTGTGACTTACAATTGAGCCAATTACGACGTAAATAAAAAAATGGTCTTTTCGGAACATTTTTAACCCATCTAGGGATGGAAGAGCTTGAGCAAGGGGTTGAAAAATAAAAGTAAAAATGTTGATATATAAAAAAACGGAAAAACTTTCCGTTCCATGGACGCCACAATGGGACGCCCGGGGGGGGGGGGGGGGGTTTCAAGATTTTCATGCAGCTTCGGAAGGTGATAAAAATAAGGTACATTATAGAAGTCTCTATGGAAAAAGGAAGCTTGCATTTTGGAAAGTATACCATCGGATTGGGCTGTACTAATCAAATTCTTTGATTCCCTGATGGATTAAGGGAGGGGATCTTTTTTTAGTTTGGCATGTTTTATTATCAGAGAGGAGGCAATGTGATTCATTCAAGTAGGTCTCTCTATCCTGAATCACTATTTCCCTGCCCTTATCTGTAATTTTAATGACTATTTGGTAATTTTTGCTTAGTTGGGCAAGGGCCAGACATTCCAATGGATTAAGATTGGGTGGACCATGGAAAGATTGATTTTTTTACACGTATTGAGTAATTCTGAATATACGACCTGATAGACTCAATGTAAGGTCCCTTAGGCCCCTTTCACACATGCGGACCCTATGTCCGTATTTCATCCATCCGTTTTCGGATGAAATACGAACATACATGCATCCCTATGGGATAGCGGGTGTCAGCGGATGAGCATCTGCTGACACCCGATATCGTCCGTCTCCGCTATGGTCCGATTCTGCAGACGGAGGAAAATCCTATTTTTCTATCCGTCTGCAGAGCGGATCGGATGAACACGGACAGACGGTCCGTGTTCATCCGATCCCCAGAGCTAGAGGAGAGCGGAGATCTGACAGGGCGGTCCCTGCACAGTGTGCAGGGACCGCCCTGTCATCCACCGGCTCAGCGGAGCGATCCCCGCTGAGCAGCGGATATTTATGGGGCGGATCATTACGGATCCGTCCCGTGTGAAAGGGGCCTTATTAGGAGTGGGGATAGAAATCGAAGTTAATTGCTGTGATTCTAGTATTTGATCGAAATCATCATATTCATCCCATAATTCGATAAGATCGTTTAAGGCTCAGATTTCTACCGAGCTATTAATTATGGTCTCTGTGGCAATAGAAATATTAGCATCGTTATTAGTGGTATTGTTTCTATTTTCGGCATCCTGTAAATTGAAATGTTGTTTAAGGGTGATGTTCCGAATAAATGTATTTAAATCTTGAAAAATGGTGAAGGGATTAGGAGGAATGGAAGGGGCAAAGTTACATCTGTGAGTACTTTAGATGATAAGTTATACAATTTTTTACAGTTTCCGCATCTTTCCCGGATGTGGTGTTTTCGGGTCTACTCCCTCTCCTGTCTCTTCATTGAGTTTTCTATTTCGTGGGCTGGATCGGGGGTTGTCTCTAAAAAATATTTATTGTGTGTTGTGGTAGATTTGCATGTGTCCATATGGACTATAGTAGTATTGGATAAGCAATCGTAGACCACAGACGTCCCACCTAAATGGCCTGTGTAAAATAAGACTGCAACCGAATCGTCAGAGCCTTATTCCTGTTGGGAGAGCAGATTGCAAGTTTCTCTTTATTGTGGGAGAAGATGACCGAAACTGGAAGAGCGACTTTCATGCCCAGACAGCTTGCAATCTTTTGGAGGAGCAAGGGAAAGAAAAGCCAGAGGTTGTGTACTATGCCAAAGCTGGACATTATATTGAGCCTCCTTACTTCTCACTATGTAAAGCTTCCATGCATAAGCTTGTTGGTCTTCCATGTGTTTGGGGAGGGGAACCAAAAGAGCACAATTTTGCACAAGTGGATTCCTGGCAGAGAATTCAGGCTTTCTTCCGCAAACACTTGGATAAGGAAAGCCCCTCAAGCAAACTATGAAGATGATATTGTAGGCAGTGGTGTAACTAGAACCTTTAGGGCCCCGGTGCAAGAAACCATAAAGGGCCCCCCTGAATCTCAGCCGAGGCTCTTCCCTCCGAGTCCGGTGGTGAAACTCCAGGGCTCGGTCACAGGTACGACTTTTGTGAGCCCTGTAGTTCCACCACTGGTATCAACAGTTTTTTTTTTATTATTTTTTACAATTTTTTTATGAGTCCCGTTGGGGGACTTTGGTGAGATATCAGAGGTCTAAACATACCTGTGATGTTAAACCTTTGAGACAAAGAGGAAGAAGGGAAAGGGAAATTGGGTCCCTGTCCTCTGGGGAGAAGGGGTCCCTGTCCTCAGGTGAGAAGGGGTCCCTGTCCTCAGGTGAGAAGGGGTCCCTGTCCTCAGGTGAGAAGGGGTCCCTGTCCCAATGGAAAATGGGGTCCCTGTCCTCACTGGAAATGAGGTCCCTGTCCTCACTGGAAATTAGGTCCCTGTCCTCACTGGAAATTAGGTCTCTGTCCTCACTGGAAATTAGGTCCCTGTCCTCTGGGGAGAAGTTGGCTCTGTCCCCAGAGGTGATGGGGTCTTTGTCCCCAAGGGAAATGGGGTCCCTGTCCTTTAGGGAGAACTGGGCCCTGTCCCCAGGGGACATGGGGTCCCTGTCCATAGGGGACATATCTCCCAGAAAGACCTGTCAACATCTGTGTATGATGGGGAGGAGGGGGGGTGCTGGCAAACAAGCCTGCGGTGTCCTTTGGGGAGTCGGCTCTCATAGGGCTGCACTGCATCTGTGTGCTTAAAGTTCGTATGCCCGGGAGAAGCATGCAGTGCAGTGTGAGCCGAACTCAGGGGGCGGGACTCTGGCTGGGGAGGACAGACACCGGACTGAGCAGCACTGCATGGAGCAGGAGAGGGGGACCCGGAGGAGCGGCAGAGGACACAGGTTGTGTGTGGAATGCACAACTAAAGAGCAGCCAGTGCGGTAGTCCAGCATGGAGCTCTGCTAGTCACCTCCAGCCACCCGTGCGCGCAGTGCCTAACTGCCTATGCTGCCACCGGCCATATGTAGAGGGGGCTGCATGGGCCCCTTGCAGCACAGGGCCCGGTTGCGCTCGCTACTGCTGCACCCCCTATAGTTACGCCCCTGATTGTAGGAATGATATAAAACTATTGTTGATATTGTATTCTGACAGCCATATGTAGCTACAGTAGTCCACATCCTACCTGCCTTTTTATTACATGTGCCTTTTTTATATCTTTTATCTACATTTTGATTAAGCTGAACAGCAAAAGTAATAGTTATGGGCTGGGACAGATTATAACATTACCAGTGGTGCATAAGCTGTCGCAGCAGCAATCTGGAGAATTCATAAAGGTCTGTTTCACATGAGCCTAGCTGCTGACTCGCATTTCGTGGTGGATTGCGATGTTGGCCTGCAGTTAGCAGCCGATCAGGAGGCGATACGCTGCCTCACGCACGCCTGTTTGGGATTCCACACTGAATTGGATGTGATTATGGCCTGACAGTATTTACCTCCTGGGGTGTGGTGGCAAGTGGTTTTACCTGCTTTGCAGTAGAGCTGCACGATTAATCGTTAAAAAAATTGCGATCTCGATTCACCCCCCATGACGATCTCCAATGCTGAGAGTAGGCGATTCTTTAATATAAACAAGTGGGGAGATTATCTGCTTAGAGTCCATTCACACAGGGGCAACTTTGGATCCGACTTGAAGTCGCGCAACAAAATTAATCAATGTAAGTGAATGAGAGCCGTCCCCGTCTTAATGCACACTACTGAAGTCGCTCCGACTTCAGAAAAGGTTCCTGTACTACTTCAATCTGACTTCTAGGCGACTTGTACCCATTGATTTCAATGGAAGTTGCCTCCAAGTCGATCTCCTGTCTTAACTGAAGCAACATTAGAACTTGAAACCTTGTAACTAACAATTACTTCTTAGATCAAAGGGATAGAACTTCTTGTGTAAACAAATAATCTGGGCAGTCTGCCAAGCTTTCAAGTGTAAATGCAGGAAGTTTAACCACTTAAAGTCTAAATCTTTTTCTGACACTTTTTTTTTCTAAAGTTAAAATCAATATTTTTTGCTAGAAAATTACTTGGAACCCCCAAAACACACACACACACATTTTTTTAGCAGAGACCCTAGGGAATAAAATGGCAATTGCTGCAATATTTTATGTCAAACTGTATTTGCCCAGCGGTCTTTCAAATGCAATTTTTTGGGAAAAAATACACTTCAATAAGAAAAAAAACCAAACAGTAAAGTTGGCACAATTTTTTTGGTTTTTAATGTGAAAGATGATGTTACGCCGCGAGAATCGTGAGAGAATCGTAATCTATCTTCTAAGCAAAAAAATCGTTAGTCTCATTTTAGCCAGAATTGTGCAGCTCTACTTTGCAGCCACTGCAAAGTACGAGGGGCCTTCAAGTCAAAGCAGGGCTTTTGAGTTTATGCAATAAAAGAACAAATTTTAAGGCGTGGAAACTTCATTTATTTGTGACATACTCCCCTGCTATATTTATACACTTATCCCAGGATTTAACATATGCCTGGAAAGCTTTGGCATAGAAAGATTTGTCAGTATGCCTGAACCATCCTAGGACAGCCTGCTTCAGTTTGTCATCGGTGCTGACAAATCTGCTGAAATGCTGACCTCCGAGCAGTGGCGGCTGGTGACATTTTAGAATGGGGGGGGGGGGGCGCCAGACCCCGCCCTTCCTTTTTGACCCTTCTCACTTATAAGCCCCACCGATTATATAACCCACCCACTCCGTCCCCTGTATTCCACATGCTTCCACCCATAGTGTCAGGAGTATACAGCTCAGCCTAACAGGACACAGTATACAGCCCAGCATCACAGGACAGAGTATACAACTCAGCCTCACAGATCAGGGTGTATATAGCGCAACATCCCAGATCAGGGTGTATATAGCGCAACATCCCAGATCAGGGTGTATATAGCGCAACATCCCAGATCAGGGTGTATATAGCGCAACATCCCAGATCAGGGTGTATATAGCGCAACATCCCAGATCAGGGTATATAGCTCAGCCCCACAGATCAGGTGATATACAGCTCAGCACTACAGATCAGGGGATATACAGCTCAGCACTACAGATCAGGGGATATACAGCTCAGCATTACAGATCAGGGGATATAGCTCAACATTACAGATCAGGGTATATATGAGGATGATCATCATCATCATCCTTATTGTATGATATTGCTATCCTCATCATTGTAAAATACACCCATCATCATCCCATTGTATAATACACCCGGTATCATCACTATCCTCATGCAGTGACCATTGCCAGGACATCCGCCCTTGCCTGGGCCCAGTCTGCACTTAATGAGTGGGGAGACCTCATTGAGCAGAGAAGCGCAGGGAACTGAGGACAGTGTGAGCAGAGGGGTGGCTCGCGACTGTCAGTCAGCTTATTCAGGACTTGGAGAGGAGACTGAGCCTCAGGCTTGTGGTGCCGCTAGTTTTACTTAACGTTACTGCGCTACTCAGCTCAGGCCTCCACCACGCGTCGGTCGCACAGTCAGTCTCCGAGTCCACTTCACAGCACAGTGAGCCAGCCGGGAAACCGGAAGTGGTGCTGCAAAAAGCACTGCCCAGTCGTCCTCCAGTCCTCTCCAACAAAAGAAAAGGACAGAAAGTGGGAATGTTTGCGGGCGCATCTCTTGCGCCCCAAACACTCCCTAAAGAAGGGAAAATCGGCTGACTGCAAGCTGGGAAAGCTTCCCATAGACTGCTGTGTGTCTTTCGCCTGGACACTCTTAAAGTGACCACTTTTTTTTGTGAAAAGCTTGGGGGGGGGAGGGGGGGCGGTGCCTCTGCGCCCCCTATTGACAGGCCGCCACTGCCTCAGAGGAACTCTTTTTTTTTAGGGGTCCAAACAGGCGGAAATCACTTGGAGCAAGGTCCGGGCTGTAAGGGGGATGTGCAATACCTCCTATTCGAGTTGCTGTAATGTGCACGTAGTGCATTGTGCATCATGGGCTTCTGCGTTGTCCTGGAGAAACAGGACGCCCTTAGTGATCAAGCCAGGCCGTTTTTTCCGCAGACGCGTATGCATATCACTCAGAACACGACTTTTTGAAAATGCAAATGTTTGTGAATGATTGTGTTCACTGTTCCCACAGAAATATTTGTACAATTTTACAACCGGTTGCATTGATTGTGTTCACAGGAATGACTGCTGTGGGCTGGGAGCCATCACGGCTGGGGTCGTCACTGATGGATGTACGGGCATCTTTGAAACGTTTACACCATTCAAATGTCTTACTGCGTCTGAGCGTCTCACCACAATACTGTGCTTGAAGTCTTCTGTAGATATCCATGGGTTTTACACCATTGTTCACAAGAGACATCACAACACGCTGTTCCATGCACACACATTTTGAATAATGGTCTCTGGACTGGACCGTGACATGTGTGCCGCCTATCAGTAAATAGGACACACTTGCCACTTACTACTGCGTGTAGTACTGCCATGCTAGCGTCCCTTTTTATACCTGTAAAATTAAAAGTCCTGGTTTGACTTGAACACCCCTCGTGTATGGGAATGTCCAACAGCCATTGCCTGGTTTTGACAGGTACCTGTGGATAGTTAAAAAGGCGCCTCAGCCACCTATTTTTTTCCACTTTACAGTCCCCATGTGAAATAAGCCAAAGAGTGTTGCGCCTCTCGCATGAGCCTCAATGTCATTACCCAAATATGGCCATATTTGGACAAGGTCAGCCATCGTCGCAACTCTTTTTTTTGTTTACTTTCAACTGTCTGCTTGGGAATTTCCGAGCTGGCAACTGAATGGGGTCAGAGATGAGTCAGTTGCTAGGATGCTGGCGTCCAGGCTACCCATGAGCCCTGTGTGGGAAGCTTTCATACTAATGACATCTTCCTAGCACATACTGTATATCCAACTCTGAGTACTCTCATCTCTCTCTATACGCCAACTCAGAGCTGGTTCTAATTACCCCTGGTTTGCTTATCTGTGAAATGGCGGTAATCTTTTTTTCATCAAAGCCATAGCGACAGATTCTAAAATGAAAGTGGTGCAAGTAAAATCTACCAGGTTTTGGCGCCTGTGTTTTTTTTTTTACTGTTACCAAAACTGCCACAGATCATGTTAAAGGGGCCATACCACCAGGAAAGTGTTGTTGCTTTATTAATCCCAACCCCCCCCCCCCCCACCATGTCTTTATTGGAAAAAAAGTAAATGAAAGATGACCGTTTTATAGCACACCTGCCATTGTTATAATTTTCCCAATTGCTGGTTCTATCACTATAGCTGGTCAGCTTGGTTTGCTTGTAAAGGTGAAGAAATTTACAAACGTGAAGTTATTTGAAATACGAGTTCAACCGGTATCCTGTTGAACTTGACAAAGGGCAGAGATGCATGAAACTGATACTTTTTAAGTATTTTGGCTGTATTTTTTTGGAGGTCTTTTCATGATTACAAATAGTTTAACCACATACAGCTATCAAAATACAATATAAAAAAAGCCTAATCATAACTATTCTTAAAAATGAATAATTTGATTGGGGCTTTACTTGCTTCAGAGTCCCAAAGAATAGTGGAGGGGCATTTGTAAAGCACAGCACTGGACTTGGGTGTAGGAAAGTGTATATTGCTTTCAAAATCGGCCACAGGCAAGGCTGGCAAGCTTGGTATATATTCTGGTGTTCTATCAGAATACTGCTACCCATCAGAAAATACAACCGAAGTGGCGTTCCATCGTGGCCATCTTGGTACACCCGCACTTGTCCGCAGTAAGCCTACAGTCAGAAGGCGGCAAGTGGACATCTTTTTACACCCACCAAAGTCTTGCGTTTTACACTTATTTTTACCGGCTTATATAGTGAAATAGTGAAATACAGTATTTTGAAATCCGTGACACTGTTTTGACGTATTTTAAAATCAGCGGTGCTCTGTCAGATTAGCAAACCTGTGAGATCAGCAGGCTTGCCGCTGCCTTTAAAATTCAACAGAGTTTACTGTTAAAAATTTGTGTGAAATGCAAGACTTTGGTGGGTGTAAAATTATGTCTGCTTGCCGCCTTGTGATTAGGCTTACTGCGGATGAATGCGGGTTTACCAAGATAGCTGTGACAGACTATCACTTCGGTTGCGTTTTCTGATGGGTATCGGCTTTCTGACAGGACACCGGCACTGACAGCAGCGGTAGCGATTGGGTCCCTCTACTGTCAATCACAGCCAGTGAGCCAATGAGGAAAGAGTGGGTGTGGGGCTGAGTAGACACACGGAGCAGCTGCTCGGGAACCTCCATAACAAGCTGCTATGGGGGCACTAGGCAGGAGAGAGGGACTAGGAGCCCTGCCAGGGGAACGGAGAAGAGGACCGGGGCTGATCTGTGCAAAACCACATGTAAGTATGACATGTTGTGTTTTTTTTTCTCCTTTTTTAAATTTAAACATTTTCACTTTAAGGTGTATTGAATACTCAGTGCAGACATTTGTGCTGATCTGCTTATGTATAACATAATCATCACCACACTGAAATGGTCATGAATGAACTAAACAAAGTTTAAAGTGAAATTCAAGTGCTGTGAAGTCTCCTCAAGATTGTTCTTCCTTTCCGCTTTCCCCGGTGCCATCTTGTTATCCACAATATAGTAGAATTTCACCTAAATTTTACATGAATTATCAGCGTGATGATGCAGAAGCCTGAGATTGCACCCATGATCTGCTGATCCCAGGTACAATGCTTTACAGGCTCCTAATAAAAAAAAAATAATGTATTCACATTTTTTTTACCTGCAAAAAGATGTGCATTTTTTAAAAATGTATAAAATATCGGCCTCAGTTTAGGCCGATACGTATTCTTCTACATATTTTTAGTAAAAAAAAAATTGCAATAAGCGATTATTGATTGGTTTGCGCAAAAGTTATAGTGTTTACAAAATAGGGGATAGTTTTATGGCATTTTTATTAATATTTTTTTTTTTTTTTTTACTAGTAATGGTGGCGATCTGCGATTTTTATTGTGACTGTGACATTATGACGGACACGTCGGACAATTTTGACACATTTTTGGGATACATTAATACAGCGATCAGTGAGATTAAAATTGAATTGATTACTGTAAAAATGACACTGGCAGTGAAGGGGTTAACCACTAGGGGGCTAATCCACAGGTGTTCTAATCCAGCCACCACCCAGCAGCACCTCAGCCCCCCCCCCTCCTCCGCCTGCAGTCTTACTCCGTCTAGATGACGGGCATTGATCAGCGGGCATCTCCTCCATTCCTCTGTGCGTCGCCTCCCCTCCTCCTAGGTGTCCAATAGGATCGCCTGTCCTTTCAGCCAATCGGGTGGCAGGTCTCAAAACCCACTTCCTGATTGGCCAGGAGGAGGATTAGTGTTACAACAGCGAATATTATGGAAATGCGGGTGCTGTATTTCCGTGCTGGATTTGCTAACCCCAGTGTGCATATTGAGATAGTGTTTGACCCTCTGTTTGCAATAACCAGTGTACAAGCATAAACATATATAACCATAAACAAAAAAAACAAGAGTTTTACAGATTGCCCAGCAGGCTCCAGAGAGCTACACAGTGGCTTATACTGTGAACGTTCAATACCCCTGGGGGGGGGGGGGGGGGGGGGGGGTTAGGTTATTGGGTGAGTGCAATCTTCTCAGCGCGGATAATAAGAGGAATTATCGGAATCATCCTAAACAGGCACTGGACATTACATTTTTATTTTTTATTTCTTCAACGGACTAATTTTATACTGTTGTCACCAGTCTGTATACCCATTCTTGGTTCATACTGTGGGATACAGTTATACATATATTATTACTCCTGTGTATTTTTTTGTTTATGGTTATATGTTTATGCTTGTACACTGGTTATTGCAAACAGAGGGTCAAACACATAAATCGATTTGCACACTGGGATTAGCAAATCCAGCACGGAAATACAGCACCCGCATTTCCATTAATGCAAGCACCACTTTATGTAACTATCTGACACCCTGCTCATTTGGGAGGGTGTAACACAATCAGCACGTTACGAGGACAAAGAAGACGCCCAAAGTCTCCGAAGATGAACGGCACCTGCGCACGTAATAGTACCTTCTGCCCTGAGTCCCCAGGTTCAAGTCTCACCATCCAAGTGGCGTTAGAATAAAAACATGCCGAGCGAATAAAAAGTGCTGTTTTACATCATCTATGTCCACTTGGATGGTGGGGCTTGAACCCGGACTCAGGGCAGAAGGTACTATTACGTGCGCAGGCGCCGTTCATCTTCGGACACTTTTGGCGTCTCCTTTGTCCTCCTTACTACACAAGCGCTGCGCAGTATAGGGCGGACACTATCCGATGGGGGGACACTTCTCGACAGAACACTGGCGTCCTGAAAGCGGCCGAACGCATTGGATAGGGGGGCGGTGCCCACACGTCCTTTATGTATGGCCCGCCCCTGTAAATCTTATCCCTCTCCGCTCTATCCAAAAGGAAGTATCGCCTTTAGTTATACTTTCAAGTAATTTCTAGCAAAGAATACTGATTGTAAGATGTGTGCAAAAAACATTACAAACTGCTCTGGTAGACAAGTAGTTAATGAGGCTGATCACTGATCTAGAGGACATTTTCCTAACAGGGCTAACCTCATATGACCCGTGTTCTCCGCCCCCAGCGAAGCCCCGCCCCAGGACCAGTCCGCTGTCATGCAGTGTATGTTTCGCCTGGTGTCAACCTTCTCCGCCCCTAGGGAAGCCCCGCCCCTAGACGAGCCCACTGTCAGAGTAAGCCACTCCCCTGCATTCGCCTGCTTTTGTGCAATGTATGCCAGCCTGGTGCCAACCTCTTCTGCCCTTATAAAGCCCCGCCTATAGCAAGCCTGTGTTCTATCAGAAAGCAGCTGTTCTGACGGGACACCTGCATTTAAGTGAAGCCCCGCCCCCGGGAGAAGTCCGCTGTCATACAGTGTGTGTGCCGCTCTCTGCTCAAGTCATCCGCCAGGCTCTCCCGGTTCGGGCGCTCCATGTCCGGCTCTGATCTCTCCCGGTTCGGGCGCTCCATGTCCGGCTCGGTAGAGTTGCGGGTGTCCCCGGAGCGCTGCCTGTTCGATGCTCCTCTCCGGTTGGAGGTGATCGGGCTGATCCCCGGGCAGGAGGTGTCTCTCCGCACCGAGCTGATCGATGAAGGCGGGGAGCCGTTCACTTCCCTGGGCCGGTACCGAGCCGGGAGCGGAGGGGAGTTGGAGCTGAGCCGGAGCCCGGCGCTGGAGGGCGGCACGTTCACCGGAGTAGAAGCGGAGGGGCCCCTGTGGGCTCTGGAGCCCCGGAATGGTATGAGGAGGATGGTGAAGAAGGACGTGCGGAGCCCCCTGACTGTCCGCTTCTCCCTCCACCAGGAGCCGAGCGGAGATGTGCTCAGCACTGCGGTCCAGGAGAGGAGCTTCCTGGGGGAAGGAGTCAGCAGGATCCCGGTGAGGGAGGGCAGAGTGCGGGCCACTCTCTTCATACCGCCTGGTGAGTGACCTGGGGGAACATCAGGGTCACCGGGTGTGACATTGGGGTCACCTGAGTGTGACGTGGAAGAATATTCAGACTGGGGTCACTAGGACAGGGGATCAGGGTCACTGGGTGTGACGTGGAGGAATAAGACTGGGGTCACAAGGTGTGACATGGGGACGATCGAGGTCACCGGGTGTGACGTGGAGGAATGATCAGACTGGGATCACTGGGACAGGGGATCGGGGTCACCTGCTGTGACGTGGGGATGATCGGGGGAATGGGTGTGACATGGGAACCATCGGGGTCACCGGGTGTGATGTGGAGGAATGATCAGATCGGGGTCACCAGGACATAGGATCGGGGTCACCTGGTGTGAGGTGGGGATGATCGGGGCCATGGGTGTGATGTGGGGACCATCGGGGTCACCGGGTATGACGTGGAGGAATGATCAGATCGGGGTCACCAGGACAGGGGATCATCGGAGTCACCGGGTTATGACATGGGGATCATCGGGGTCACCGGGTGTGATGATCAGATTGGGGTACAGAGGAAGTCTCTCTAGGTAACAGCGGGCACCTCATGCAGTCTCATCTTACACAGGACATTTAGGTGGGAAGCCTGTGGCCTACGATTGCTTATCCAATACTACTATAGTCCATATGAACACATACAAATCTACCACAACACCCAATAAATATTTTTTTTAGGGACAACCACCCCGATCCAGCCCACAAAAAAGAAAGCTTGATGAAGAGACAGGAGAGGGAGTAGACCCAAAAACACCACATTCGGGAAAGATGCGGAAACTGTAAAAAATTGTATAACTTATCATCTAAAGTACTCACAGATGTAGAAACATCACTATTAAAATGTGACCTTAACGTTGCCCCTTCCAACCCTCCTAATCCCTTCACCATTTTTCAAGATTTAAATACATTTATTCGGAACATCACCCTTAAAAGACATTTCAATTTACAGGATGCCAAAATGGAAACAATACCACTAATAACGATGCTAATATTTCTATGGCCACAGAGACCGTAATTAATAGCTCAGTAGAAATCTGAGCTTTAAACAATCTTATCGAATTATGGGATGAATATGATGATTTCGATCAAATACTAGAATCACAGCAATTTAACTTATTCTCCACCTATTAAACATGCCTCTTTTAAGCCAAAAATCGATTTTTAACCCCACTTATAATAAGGGACCTTACATTGAGTCTATCAGGTCGTATATTCAGAAACTCTCAATACATGTAAAAAATCAATCTAAATCTTTCCATGGTCCATCCAATCTTAATCCATTGGAACGTCTGACCCTTGCCCAACTAAGCAGAAATGACCAAATAGTCATTAAAATGACAGATGAGTGCAGGGAAATAGTGATTCAGGATAGAGAGACCTACTTGAATGAATCACATTGCCTCCTCTCTGATAATAAAACATACCAAACTAAAAAAAGATCCCCTCCCTTAATCCATCAGGGAATCAAAGAATTTGATTAGTACAGCCCAATCTGATGGTATACTTTCCAAAATGGAAGCTTCCTTTTTCCATAGAGACTTCTATAATGTACCTTAATTTTATCACCTTCCGAAGCTGCATGAAAATCTTGAAAACCCCCCCTGGGCCGTCCCATTGTGGCGTCTATGGAAAGTATTACCGCTAGTTTTTCCGTTTTTATATATCAATATTTTTATTTTTTTTCAACCCCTTAATCAAGCTTTTCCATCCTATATTCGAGATGGCACCAATTTGTTGGATAAATGATAGAAAATGTGGCGCTTGCAGATAATTAAGGATGCTACTCCAAGGGGATGATCCAACAAGGATGGCTCCAAACTCAGCGTCTAAGAATTAATGACTAAATTTAATAAACGTATAGCAGCAGATAATAAAACAGTGCTATACAGATAACTTCAATCCAGTGTGTCCAATTCCAGAAATATAAATTAATGCAAACAATTCATTCCAGAAATCGTGCAATATGTGCAAAAAATACCAATAAATAATAATCCGTGCAATACTGAATAAGTACAATAAAAGCAAATAAATATGCAGCAATAAATAAATAAATAATGATCCGTGCAATAATAAATATCTGCAACAGAAGCAAATGAATATGCAGCAATTGCGTGCAAATAAGCAAACCAGTGCAAAAAATGATTGCGACTGAGCCTGTGCAAATAAGCCCAAAAAATTGTGCAATGAAGCAAAAATGAAAAAATATTAATGTGACAGTCCAAAATAGTCGTGCTTTAAGAAACAAGTCCTGTGCAATCCAAAAAATAGTTCCCATACACAGTGCAATCTCTATACAATCTCCAAGTGAATAGGATTCTTTTGTGCGGTGAATTTTTTTCAAAAAATCCTTTGAAAAAGTCACGTGGGCGTGACGCAACGCGTCAGAAGTATAGAGCCTGGTGACGCTGTGTGTGCGATCTCGGCCGGGATCGCACACTGTTTTATCCTTACCGCTGCCTCCTGTTTTTTACTCATATGTCCGCTGGGTACCTGGAGAGGAGCTTATAAGGACGTAGCCGTAGAGGATTGGAAAGGAGGAGGTGGAGATCTGTGTTGTTGCTCAGTAAGGTTGTTTTAACTCCTTACCTAAAGGTAAGAGGCTGGGGGAAACGGCTTGGACACACTGAAACACACTGAAACCTGCATTGATGGGAGCACCTTAAAATCGCTATAAGGACTGTACAATTGCATTTGAAAAAATTCAGTGCACAAAAGAATCCTATTCACTTGGAGATTGTATAGAGATTGCACTGCGTTTGGGAACTATTTTTTTGGATTGCACAGGACTTGTTTCTTAAAGCACGACTATTTTGGACTCGCATTAATATTTTTTCATTTTTGCTTCTTTGCACAATTTTTTTGGCTTATTTGCACGTAATTGCTGCATATTCATTTGCTTATGTTGCACATATTTATTATTGCACGGATCATTATTTATTGCTGCATATTTATTTGCTTTTATTGCACTTATTCAGTATTGCACAGATTATTATTTATCTTTGGTATTTTTTGCACATATTGCACGATTTCTGGAATTAATTGTTTGCATTAATTTATATTTCTGGAATTTGACACACTGGATTGATGTTATCTGTATAGCACTGTTTTATTATCTGCTGCTATACGTTTATTAATTTAGTCATTAATTCTTAGATGCTGAGTTTGGAGCCATCCTTGTTGGATCATCCCCTTGGAGTAGCATCCTTGACTATCTGCAAGCGCCACATTTTCTATCATTTATCATTTTTATTGGTGTGGGAACACTTTAATAGTGGCTGCGGCAATTTTATTATTTATTTATTTTCTTTTAATTATCATACTTCTTTCCCTTGTTGGTTTGCGCATTTGGTCACCCCCTTGTAAACCAATTTGTTGGAGTTATGTCCATACATTTGGGAGCCTGCATACAAATGGGTCTCCTGGATGTGTGTTCATTATACACATCCAACCCTCATGAGATGGTCTCCAAGCAGTATTGCATTTTTTGTCCAGAAATTCAGACATCGACTCCAGATAATCCAAAATTTATCCTTGGCAGATTTTGTCCGGAGCATAATTATTTGAGGAGAATTGTTAAATTTGAGATTTTGAGGAGAATTGTTACCTTCAAACCACTGGAACGGCGATGGGAGCAAGTTACACCAATTTAACTATGGGCCTATGGGAGACCAGGTGCATCTGGGATAACAATCCGTTTGTGATGCACCTGGTCTTCTACGGGTGGTACATAGATGACATTATTGTTTGGGATGGCCCTATTGATATATTACATGATTTTGTTGCGCATTGTAACTCCAATGTTTTTGGACAATCCTTCACTTCAGAGATAAATGCCACTTCCCTTTTTTGTTTTTTAGATTTAGAACTTGGTTACCTAGAGACTACTATCATTGCCAAGAATTATACCAAACCGACAGCAGGAAATTCTTTTCTGCATCATTACAGCTGTCCCCATCCTAGATGGGTTTAAAATGTTCCGAAAAGCCAATTTTTTTTTATTTACGACATAATTGTACTTGTCTGGAGGATTGTAATTCACAAAGTTCCACCCTGAAAGAAAAATTTATTGAAAAAGGTTATCCTCCTGATCTCTTGGATCAAGCCCATTATTTTTATAATACAGATGAAATCCCTGAATCAAAAACACGAAATATCGGATAATTCAGGTGTTAGATTTGTCACACAGCTTCACGCTAAACACTGGAAAATGGAGGGCATTTTTAAACGACATTGGTCTATAGTACAGCAAGACCCACAGCGCCAAAACACGATCCCAGCTGTTCCCTAATTTGCTTACAGGTAAGCACCTAACAGCACCTAAAAGAAAATCGCCCCTAGTAAAATTAGATCAAAGAAAACATCCATAATGTTACAATTAACAGTAATCCCCCCCCGGTTGGTATGTTTCAATGTAAGAAATCACTATGTCTAACCTGTACCCATGTCCAGCATGGCCAGAAATCTTTCAGCCATGGGGGTATAACTTTTTTAATTTTAATACATTCCACAATTGTTTTTCCATGTTTGTGGTTTATTGCTTATCTTGCCCGTGTGGCAAGCTTTATGTGGGCCATATGATTAGAACCTTACATGAGAGATTTAGGGAACACCGCCGATTTTGTTAAAGCGGGTCTTCCAAAACCTAGCGTCCCACGCCACTTTCTAGAGTACCATCAGCACTCATCCAGAGAGCTTAAGGTATGGGTTCTAGAATCCATCTCAGATACATACACACCAGCAAAATGGTTTCAACGGTCCGTCTAGAAACGTATTGAATTATCGCCCTCAATACATTGGCACCGAATGGTATGAATGAAGAAATCGAGGTCAGCACTGTCATCTGATCTGGTTCTCTTCATTCATTCTTCTGGATATGTAAGAATTGTTCCACAACCCCCCCCCCCCTTTCTTCCCATAACACCCCCCCTTCTCTCACATAGTTTGGGACCCACACACATATAGGTGTTTGCCATAACTTAGAATATATATCTAGGAGTCAGCACTCTAGATGTGTGGTAAGGGTTCTTAAACACTATTGCATAGTAATAATAATTTTATATATGATTTATGTGTATTAGGTTATTTAACACCCATACTGTATGGATCAGTATGCCATTTCTCATTCTTTTCTGGTTTGTTGAGGTACAATCATCCATTGTGGGTCCATGGCTTGTCATTTTTTAAGTTTTTAAAACTAGTTTTCTCTTCTGATACATCTCTGTACACACTTCACTTTCATGGATATATAATGTATAGTAAAACCGTTGAGTGTGTGTGTGTGTATGTGTGTGTATATGTGTGTGTGTGTATATATGTGTATATATGTGTGTATATATATATATATATTGTGACAGTAGGAGATGCTGTCTAGGTGTAATTGACGGTTTGGGGGACACAGGGTATGCACATTTGCTTGGTGCAAGGCTACAGAGCATAAATGTGGACTGGAGAGAACTGCTTTTGCAGCTTTCTCCAGGTTTTGGTATTTGGTCATGGGGCTCTGTAGTTTGGAGGTTCCAGAGTGTCTTGGGTGGGACGGAATCTCCAACCCTGTGTCCAGATTTTGTAAATTGCCAGCAGGGTGTGTGCTCAGGTGAGCACAGCACTTATAATGAGTGTATGGGAAGACTTCATGGCTCCCAGTTGGAGACTGCTCCACACCCAGAGAGACAGCAGGTCTCCAGGAGTCAGAGAGGTTGCAGGAGGCAGCCAGAACGTGCGACTGTAAGAAGCAGTGCAACAGCCTGAGGACTAAGGCCAGAGCGAAGTTGTGGGCGCTAAAGAGAAGCCATCCATAGTGAGGAAATCCTGTGGTCTGTGTGACCAGGACAAAGCGCAGAGGTACTGCTAAAGAGCCAGGTGGGCTAGCATTTTCTGTGAGTGTTTATTTGCTGGAGAAGAACCCCTGTGTGGGAAACCTTTATGTCAAAGACTTTCATTTGCCGTTTAATAAAAATGGGCTACCATGCCCTTAAATATAGTTCCTGACTGGCTTGAATCACTAACAAACGCATCTACCACGAGAGCTAATGGTCCCCCATGTTACAATATATATATATATATATATATATATTATATCTCTCATCTCTCATTTTCCAATTTTTATTTTATCTTTATTCCTATCCATTATTTTATTTATTCTTTTCATTACTCTTTATTACAAAATCTTTTTTCCTTGCATAATAATTTACATGATTACATTTTATATCCTTTTTACAATTCTTCATATAATTCTGATTACATTTTCTCCACTCATTCATTCCACTCTTTCAACCACCTACAGTCACTTTATACTACATTTTCAGGTATTCCTATATCCATTGTTAACCATGTTCTATTCCACTTTGCCCATATGTTAATGTATCTCTGCCCGTTTCCCTTTGTTCATACATTTTTTTTTTATTTTTTTTTTCATAAGGTAAGACCTGATTTACTGCTCTCACCCATTGAGATACTGTCGGAGGGTGTAGCTGAATCCACTTTTCTATTTGTTTTCTTGCCAAAAATAATACCTCCTGCAAGAAAATCGTGTTGTATCTGTTACCTCTCTCTTCCCTTAACCGCTTCAATACCGCCCGCCGTCATATGACGCCCACAAGGTGGATCTACCATCCTGGGTGGGCGTCATATGACGTCCTCGGATTCCCGGCCGCCTGGGGGGCGCGCGCACGCCGCCGGCAGCGCTCGGGACCCGGTGCGAGTGCCCGGCGGCCGCGATGTCCGCCGGGCACCTGCGATTGCCCGTTAAAACAACGGGACCGGGCGGGAACGTGGAGCTGTGTGTGTAAACGCACAGCTCCACGTCCTGTCAGTGCAGAGGAGACCGATCATGTGATCCCAGTACGGAGGAACACATGATCGGTCTCCTCCCCTTAAGTCCCCTCCCCCTACAGTTAGAATCACGTCTATTAGGGAACACATTAACCCCTCCAGCGCCCTCTAGTGTTAACCCCTTCCCTGCCAGTCACATTTACACAGTAATCATTGCAATTTTATAGCAACGATCGCTGTGTAAATGTGAATGGTTCCAAAAATGTGTCAAAAGTGTCCAAAGTGTCCGCAATGTCGCAGTCATGAAAAAAAAATCGCAGATCGCCGCCATTACTAGTAAAAAAAAAAAAAAATTCAATAAATCTATCCCCTATTTTGTAGACGCTATAACTTTTGCGCAAACCGATCAATATACGCTTATTGCGATTTTTTTTTTTTTTTTTTTTTTTTTTTTTTTTTTTAACAAAAAAAATTTATAAGAATACGTATCAGCCTAAACTGAGGAAAAAAATAGTTTTTTTTAAAAAAATGGGATATTTATTATAGCAAAAAGTAAAAAATATTGTGTTTTTTTTCAAAATTGTCGCTCTTCTTTTGTTCATAGCGCAAAAAATAAAAACCGCAGGGGCGATCAAATACCACCAAAAGAAAGCTCTATTTGTGGGAAAAAAAGGACGTCAATTTTGTTTGGGTGTAACATCGCACGACCGCGCAATTGTTAGTTAAAGCGACGCAGTGCCGAATCGCAAAAAGTGCTCTGGTAAGGAAGGGTGTCTAAAAGCCCTGTATTGAAGTGGTTAATACCCCCAGCAAACAGCACCTGGAGAGAGCTTAGCTCCACCCACTTTCCCAGGAAACACTGCAGTCAGTTTTTTTCTTTATAGACCGGACACTTCCACCATGGCCTCAGTTGTAGTGTTTCCTCCGACCATGGTGGAAGCGCTGCAGGGAACCAGGGGTGAGCTACACTCTCTCCAGGTGGAGACAGTAGGGGGCATACCTGTTGTTGTTTTTTTTTTTTTTTTTATCTTTTTTTATCATACAGCTGGCCAATAGTTAATATCGTATTCTGCTTCCAAAATTTACTGCCTTCAAATGTGTGGGGGATTCTCGGTGCCTGCTCCCCTTTCATATCCGGCGAGGATCAGGCTGCAGGGGGTCCCGCTCTCATCAGACCGGCGCTGTGGGCTGGTAGAGGATGGCGTGCTGCACAGCGGTGTAGGCAGCGCCTCCTCTGTGTACCGGCCTCCATGCTTCTTCCGGGTCCGGGCGGGGGTCCCGCTCTCATTAGACTGGCGCTGGGGTCTGATGGAGGATGGCGGGACTGTCGGCGGCGCGACGCGGCTTCCGGGTCCGGCCGCTGGAACGCAGGGGGGGCGGCGGCGCGATGCGGCTTCCGGTTCCGGACGTTTAATTTCCGGTCCTCGCCGCGGCGAAAGGACCGGGGAATTTAAAAATAAAAGCAGCCGGACGCCGCTACAGCCTCGGCACTATGGAGGAACAGACGGCAGTGGCAGGAGCAGGAGCCACTAACACCAGCCAGACTCAAGTTACAGGGACTGCTGCCCCTGCTTACCTATCTAAGGATCTTGTATTCTCCCTCCCTTGTTCCCTTGGGGGGAGGCAAAGGGAGCTTGCACCACTCTTCCTTGGTTTTAAAAATGTTCTAAGGAGAGTGTGTATTGTATGATTATAGGTGACTTATGGGGAATAGTCACTGAGGTTAAAGCTGCAGTAACAAGCTTAGAGGCTAAAGTGTTATCTCTTTTTTTCCTTTGGCAGCTTATTATTGTTTCTCCTCTTAGGTAATGCTGTTAATCATTTAAAGATTATGTGATGATTTAATAGGGGTTTGCGTTGGTGTATTTCAGGCTAAAGTCAAGGAAAAGATCAAACATTCCTCCCCTCTTCCTAAGAGGAAATGCCCGTCTTGCAAAAACACGCTTAGAGAGTCATGGGCTAAAGCGTTATGCAAGACATGTATAGCAGACCTAGTTAGGGAGGAAACCTCCCCCGCTACACCTGCTACCCATTCAGGAGAACTGTTAAGTTCCTTCCAGAAAGAACTAGCGGATACATTTGAGTCATTACGTTCTTTCTTGGATAAACATCCAGCGGCACAATAAAACAGTGGTGACAATTCACCATCCTGTTCTCGTCTACGTATCTCTGCACCTAGAAGTGACAGTGATTCAGAGGACGAAGAAAAAGATGTTTCCCTAGGTTCTGAGGAAGAGGAGGAGGAAGAAGAAAGAAGTTTCTTCTTCTCGCTATAGATTGTCTTTGGAAGATGTGGATGATCTGTTAAAGACCATACATACAACCTTAAACATCAAGGAGGACAAGGCTCAGCTGTCCTTGCATGATAGGATGTTTCAGGGCATGGGTGAAGTAAAGCACCGGGTATTCCCAGTTCATAAATTTATATCCAAAACAGTTAAGAGAATGGAAGGACCCAGAGAGGGCTCCTTTTTTCTCTAAAGAGAAGATTCCCTTTCGAGGATGACAATGATCAGGTCGGGAATAAGAAGCCAAAGCTTGATGCAGCCTTTTTTACAGGTGTCCAGGAACACAGACTTGTCCTTCGAGGACATGGGTGTCATGAAAGATCCCATGGACAAAAGAGCAGATTCGCTATTAAAAAAAAAAGGCATGGGATTCTACTCTAGCCAATTTAAAACCAGCAATGGCCTCAACTGTGGTGGCTAGGAATCTGTAACATTGGCTTGAGCAATTAAAAACACACATTGAAGCAGGAATTAACAAGGACCTGTTAGACACTGCCTGTGCTACAGAAGGCCGTAGGGTACATGGCAGATGCCTCTGCCAAATCTATTAAAACATCGGCAAGGTCTGCGGCCCTGGTGAACTCAGCCCGCAGAGCCTTATGGGTCAAGACGTGGGCAGGGGATACGGCTTCAAAAGCTAAATTATGTGGGTTAGCTTTTGAAGGGAACTTAGTTTTTGGGCCTGACTTGGAAGCCGTGCTTGACAGAACGCCCGACAAGAAAAAGGCATTTCCAATAAAAAAGGTCATACCACAGACCAAAAAGAATTTTCGTTCTTTTCGACAGGCCGAGGAAAAGAAGGAAAAGGGGTATAAAAGACCCTGGAGGTCCCAAAGAGGAAGGGGGAAGTCAGGAGTATTATTTCGATGATCTGGCCAAACCACAAAAAACAGTGACAGTCATCCGGCTGCGGGAGGAAGGCTACAGACCTTTTTTCCACAGTGGAAAACAGCGACCTTCAGTCCATTCGTCCTAAAAATAATTGCAGAGGGCTACAGACTGGGCTTTTCGCAGCCCCCTCCAAGTAGCTTTTATGTGACCCAGGCTCCCCGGGACATAGAAAAATCTCTAGGGATGTCAGCCCTACTTCAGGAGCTCATCCAGCAGAGGGTGATTGTACCCGTTCCCCCCCCCCCACCCAGAGAGGAGGGGAAAGGGTGTTATTCACATAGGGAAAGCCATCAGGAAAGTTTCGTTTAATTTTTAAACCTGAAAATTCAAGTCAATCAGATACAAAAAGTTCAGGATGGACACCATTTTTTCAGTAAAAAACCTTTTGACCCCAGGCTGTTTTTTGGCCTCAGTAAACCTGAGGGATGCGTACCTACATGTACCTATAGCCCCAACATCACAGAAATACCTCAGATTAGCGGCAAAGATGGGAGAGCCGATCACACATCTACAATTCAGAGCCCTCCCTTTCGGCCTGTCATCCTTGCCAAGGATATTTACAAAAATTATAGCAGAGGCCCTGGCACCCCTCAGATTAAGGGGGATATCCATAGTTCCATACCTGGACGACCTCTTGCTTTTTGCCAGAACAGGGGAGCTACTGGAGAAAGATCTGGAAGTGACAAGGTCACATCTGGAGAATCTTGGATTGATCATCAACAAAGAGAAATCAAATATGATCCCGTCCCAGACAATAACATTTCTGGGGTATACCATCAGTTCCATTCGGGAAAGAATTTTTCTCCCAGAGGAAAAAATAGAAAAGGTACAAAAGGCAGTAAAAGGAACTCGGACAAATCTGCAAATCTCAATCAGGGCAGCCATGTCAGTTCTAGGCCTCCTCACGTCCTCAATTCCAGCGGTGCAATGGGCATGTTCCCATGCAAGGGATCTCCAGCAGACAATTCTTAGGCATTGGTCCTACGGAGAACCTCTAGAGAAATTGATCAGGATCCCCCTTCAAGTTCAGAGGAAACTATGGTGGTGGAGAAATCGGTCAAATTTGGACAGGGGTCTACTTTGGACTTTTCCCATAGAACAAAGGCTGACAGCAGACGCAAGCTTCTGGGGTTGGGGGGCCCATCTGGATGGGCAGATGGCCCAGCGAGCATGGACAACCAGGGAGGCCAGGAGATCCTCCAACTGGAGGGAGCTGAGGGCCATTCTCCTGGGTCTATGGGCTTTCAGAGACCAAGTTCTGGGTCACCACATTCAGGTGTTGACAGACAATGCCACAGCAGTGGCCTATGTAACAAGACAGGGAGGCACGAGGCGCAAAGTGTTGCTTACCTCAGCCCTTCAGATTATGTCCTGGGTAGAATCCAATCTTGCATCCCTGACGGCAGTACACCTAAAGGGCGATATAAATCCAATCGCAGATTTCCTAAGCAGGGAAAGGGTATTGGAATCGGAGTAGAGTCTGAATACAGATGTGTTCCAGAAGATAACAGAAAGATGGGGAACTCCCCAAATAGACCTGTTCGCATCCCACTCCAATACGAAGGTAGAGACTTCTCCTTAAACAGACGAGACCAATTGGAAGGACTAGAAGCGCTAGCGCAACCATGGACCTTCCACTTGTGCTACACCTTTCCCCCCCCTTCCAAATGATTCCCTTAGTGCTAAAAAAGCTGCAGAGGGAATCCACAACCATGATCCCAGTAGTAGCCCCTTTCTGGCCCAAGAGGACATGGTTTTCAACGATACAAAAGATGGCGGTGGGACCCCATTGGTATCTTCCTTTACAGAGGGACCTTCTATCCCAGGGGCCCCTTCAACATCCCAATATCAGGCACCTAAGTTTAGCTGCCTGGTTACTGAGGAGCAGATCCTAAAAAATAAGGGCCTGTCTAATAAGTTAGTTTCAACACTACTAGACAGCCGAAAGAAGGTCACTAGATCAATGTTTTTATTTTAAAACATGGAAATGTTTTAACTCCTGGTGTGTAAGTAAAGTTTTTTTTCACCCAGGGAAGTGGTTTCCGTGTTAGAGGGTCCCCGCAGCGCCCCGTTCGTAAGTAGGGGATGTTCATAGGGTTGGCGATTAGCACCCTAAAGGTGCAAGTAGACATGGAAATGTTTTAACTCCTGGTGTGTAAGTAAAGTTTTTTTTCACCTAGGGAAGTTGTTTCCATGTTTAGAGTTCCTTCACGAAGGAATGGAAAAATGGATAAAGGTGCAAGTAGCCACCCTCTCGGTGTTCCTGGAGAGACAATTATCCCAGGACCCCCTTATTAGTTTTTTTTTTTTTTTTTAAGGCACTAACCAGAGCTAGGCCAGTACCTCTTAAGTTTTTACCAAAATGGGACTTATCTCTGGTATTGCAAGGGTTGACTAAAGGGCCATTTGAGCCTCTAGAGGAAGCGTCAGTTAAATTCTGGTCGCTTAAACTAGCACTCTTAGTAGCAGTCACTTCAGCCAGAAGGGTGAGGGACTTGCAGGCCCTATCCATTATTGAACCTTTCTGTTCTATATTTCCGGACCGGGTAGTGCTGAGAACTGACCCGGGTTTTTTGCCTAAGGTTTCAACGGTATTCCACAGGTCACAGGAGATGGTTCTCCCAACCTTCTGTCCTTCACCATCCGGCAGGAGGGAAAGAGACTTTCACAGCCTAGATGTAAGGAGATGCATAATACACTAAATCTAAAGATCACATTTGAATTTAGAAAATCAAATTCACTGTTTATACTATTCTCCGGCCCACAAAGGGGATACGGGGCTTCCAAAAGCACCATAAGTAGGTGGCTGCGAATGGCCATCTGTGAAGCCTACAAAACTTCAGGGGTAGATCCTCCCGCAGGAGTAAGGGCCCATTCAGCCAGGGCAGTAGCAGCATCCTGGGCAGAACGGGCAGGGGCTTCTCCGTGATGGATTTGCAAGGCGGCCACGTGGACAAGCTTCTCCACTTTCACCCGCCATTACAGATTGGATTTGCTCTTTGCATCAGAGCAGTCCTTTGGCAGAAAAGTCCTACAGGCGGTGGTCCCACCCTAGAGTAAGTACACTTTTTTTTTTTTTTTTTTTTATCATCTCCAGGTGCTGTCCTGAAAGACGAGGTGAGAAAACCTTAGTTAGACTTACCGGTAACGGTATTTCTACGAGTCTTTCAGGACAGCGCCAATGACCCGCCCTAAAGTATTATAAAATGTGGTGTTATTGCTATGTTCTGCTTATCTAATTTCAGCATGGCTGGAGGTACTTTAAAACAACTGAGGCCATGGTGGAAGTGTCCGGTCTATAAAGAAAACTGACTGCAGTGTTTCCTGGGAAAGTGGGTGGAGCTACGCTCTCTCCAGGGTCTGTCCTGAAAGACTTATAGAAATACCGTTACCGGTAAGTCTAACTAAGGTTTTTATTTTATCTGTATCTAGCAGCATCAATGTGGATTTCTGCCAGTTTATTTTTAGCCCTGAGAATAATCCATATATTTTTATTATTCTCATCGCTTTCATCAGGGATGCTTGCGCATGTCATATATATATATATATATATATATATATATATATATATTTTTTTTTTTATATATATATGTATGTGTGTATGTTGCGCATATATATATATATATATATATATATATATATATTTTTTTTTTTTTCCCCACTTTAATCCCTTTGTACTTTTTTTGTTGCCTAAAGCTTCAAATGCCAAGGCAAATAGTTGAGGTGACATTGGGCAGCCCTGTCTTGTTCCCCTATATAATTTTATTGTGGGAGATAATATTCCCTTTATTAACAAATTAGAACATGGTTGTTTATAAGTTATTCTTACTGATTTTCAAAATTTTTCCCCAAATCCATTCTTTTTCAACACTGTCTGTAGGAACTCCCATTCTATAGAATCAAATGCCTTGTCTGTATCCAACGATGCCAAGGCACTTGTTTTTGGAATAAACTCTCTCATTTGTATCATAAACTGCGTTTTATTATTAATTGAGGTGGATTTCCCTGGCATGAATCTAGTTTGATCATCCGCTACAATAGATAATATTACCTGATTAAGCCTTTTGGCAAGTATTTTTGCCAGTACTTTGTAGTCTGTTTAGTAATGAAATTGGTCTATACAACCCACAGTCAGTTCTGTCTTTATCTGGCTTCGGTATCAATATAACTGTTGCGTCATACATGGAGGTAGGCATTTCTCCCTGTCGAAATGTCTCTCTATACATTTTAGTCATAGCTGGTACCATAATCTCCACGTAGTGCTAGTACATTTCCAACGGTGTATACCATCCGGTCCTGGAGATTTACCCTTTCCCATAGAGAGCTTCTCGTACTTCCTCTTCCTCTTCCTCTATATCTCTCTCCATCCCCTCTTTTTGTTCCTCTGTTAGTTTAAAAAAATCTAGATCCTTCAGATATTCCTCCTTCTCTTTTACAGGTCAATGTTGTTGTATACATGTTGATGTAATATTTTTGAACGCGCTCAAGTATCTCCTCTAATGTATTTACAATCTCCCATTTCTCACTTCTGAATTTTTTTGGTGCTTGCTGGAATTTCTTAGGTTTAGCATTAATTATTAGTTGATTCTTTTATATTGACGTGCTAAAGCTGCCCATCTTATCTGATTTATCTGTTGATCTTGTCGTTCCTCTCAAATACGCCTTAAATGTGTCCCAAAGTACTCTATCCATTTTCCTATCTCCATGTGCTTCCAGGAACATTCCCAGTTGCTCCGGTATTCTATCATTTGATCCAATCTGGGTTAACCACTGAGCCTGAATCCTATAGCTCGGCCGTCTTCTTTTGGGGCCTATTTTTAGATGAAAGGTCAATCCAGAGTGGGCAGACACCCCTCTCGGCATATAAGCAACCATTGGCAAGATCTTTTCGTTCCCCATTGCCATGTCTATTCTAGACATGCACCCTCTCCCTGGTACATGCCATGAATAGGACCGAGTCTCTGGCTTTCTAATCCTCCATAAGTCAACCCACCCTACTTCATTTATAAATTTTTCCAGCACCTTCGATCCTACTATTCCTTTTTGATTACTTCTCCCAAACCTATCCATCTTTGGGTTTAAACACATATTAAAATCTCCCATATAAACAACATGTACCTCTGGGTATTCTGACATGAATAACATTGCTTCCTTCAGTACTCCCATTGTGGCCAGGGGAGGGTTATATATCCCCATAATTACAACTGGCAGTGCATGAATCAAAGCGAAAACAAAAACATATCTCCCATCTGGGTCCCTTTTTTCTCTAAGGCCCCTTTCACACGATCGGACCGTTCAGATCCGCCTGTCAGTTTTGACGGCGGATCTGAACGGGCGCTCCATGTTAGTTAGTGGAGCGTCGGATGTCAGCGGAGACATGTCCGCTGACATCCGACCCGGTCCGATCCGCCAAAAGCAGACGTATGGCTCTACGTCCAGATCCGTCGCTATCGGATGGGGTGAGATCTGATGAAAACGGACACGCTGTCCGTTCTTCATCCGATCTCTCCATTGTGACCAGCGGCGCTCGCAAGCCCCTCCCCCGCTCAGTGAGCAAAGTGGGACCTATCATCCGCCGGTTCAGCGGAGATCACGGAGAGATCTCCCGCTGAGCCGGCGGACTCTGTGAAAGTGGAGTCCGCCTCGTGTGAAAGGGGCCTTATACATTCCCACGTCACCGCCCGGTGCACCAAAAGAGAAACCCCTCTTGAGTATGTTGTATGGCATGAGTGACTTGACCATTGTATCCAAGTTTTTTTTTATTTATTTTTTTAGATAAGTGTGTTTCTTGGATATAAATGATCTTAGCTTGCACTTTGCTAATTTCTGAAAAAAACTTTGTTCGTTTTAGTTGCGTACCCATGCCTCTCACATTCCATGACAAAAACATGTGCTGATTACTCTTACTCTATATTTGTTATTTTTGCCATTTTTTTTTTTTATTTTATTTTTTTTCCCCCAGGAATCCTAAATCCAATCTTCTCTCTCTCTCTCTCTCTCTCTCTCTCTCTCTCTCTCTCTCTCTCTCTCTCTCCTCTCTCTCTCTCTCTCTCTCTCTCTCTCTCTGCATCTCTCTCTCTCTCTCTTAAGTTATTGCAGGGCGTAAGGTTATCAAAATCGTCAGATTTTTGATGCCACATAATCTTTTTCTGCTATAGATATCCTTTTAGGCATAGGGGTAGCAATATCCTCCAATGGAGACATCCTGTTTTCCACTTCTGCCATTCTATCTCTCATGCTCCTGCATGTCATGCCTGATCAGTCCTATATCATTATTAATCTCATCCATTTTACCTGTCAGGGCTGCGTTGCTTAAGTGGATGGCCTCCATTAACTGGGAGTTCATCTTTTCCAGAGTCAATTTAGGATGTTTCGCCCGTTTTCCCGGGCTGCGGCTGAGGCGTGCTAGGCTTTTGGATCTCCAGAGCTGTTCCGCCGCTTCGTGTCTGTGGAGGGCTTCGCCCGCCGTCTTGTTTGTCCGTTCGTGCAAATTCCTTGAGGCGGACGGCCACCGACTGTTTGCTACTCATCGCACTGGGCGTTCATTTTCCAGGGTATGGGTCTCGGTAGCGGGGACTACTCAGGATTCTTCCAGGGGTTCTACTCAAATCTGTTTGTAGTTCCCAAGAAGGAAGGGGTACATCCAATATTGGATCTGAAAGCTCTCAACCACTTTGTGAAAGTGCAGAGGTTCAGAATGGAATCAGTTCGCTCAGTAGTCACTGCACTCCATCAAGGGGACTTCCTGGCGTCCTTGGACATCCAGGATGCGTACCTGCACATACCCATATGCCTCCGGCATCAAAAGTTTCTGCAGGTTGGAGTCGGGGAAGCCCACTATCAGTTCGTGGCTCTCCCTTTTTGGTTTGGCATCAGCCCCCAGAGTCTTTACCAAGGTATTGGCTCCAGTTTTGGCGTTGCTGCGGCTACGTGGGATTGCGATCGTGGGATACCTAGACTATCTCCTCCTGAGAGCATCTTCCGCCTCAGAGTTAGAGGAGGATGTGGCGATCACCGTGCAGACCCTGCAAGAGTTTGGGTGGCTGTTAAACCTAAAGAAGTCGGTGGTAGTACCGACCCAGCATTTTGGAGTACCTAGGCTTGCTGCTGGACTGCAGGGAAGCGAGAGTTTTTCTCCCTTCAGACAAGCTGCAGACTCTCAGAGCCGCGGTAAAACTGCTGATGAACCGCAAGCTGAACTCGCTTCTGTATGCGAGTCCTGGGTCTCATGGTGGCCTCCTTCGAGGCAGTACCATATGCCCAGTTCCACACCAGAGTTCTGCAGAAGGAGATTTTATCACAGTGGGACAAATCTCAGTTGACAGATCCAGGTGAGCCAGTTAGTTCGATTCATTGATCTGGTGGCTGAGGTCCTCGGTGCTTCAATCCAGGAAGTCGTTCCTTCCTCTAAAATGGACCGTGATCACTACGTATGCCAGTCTATCCAGCCGGGGTGGAGTGATGGGGGTTCAGTCGGCTCAGAGCCTCTGGTCGACGGAGGAATCCAAATTGCCGATCAATCTGCTCGAGCTGAAAGCGATCAGGCTATGCCTCTCCACATGGTCAGTGAGACTGCAAGGGCGTCCGATCAGGATCCAGTCAGACAATGCCACTGCGGTGGCATATGTGAATCACCAAGGAGGAACAAGAAGCTCAGCCGCTGCACAGGAGGTCGCCCACATACTTCGGTGGGCAGAGCGACATGTACCGGCCCTGTCGGCCATTTACATCCCAGGAGTAAAGAACTGGCAGGCGGACTATCTGAGTTGCCAGATGCTGGACCCAGGAGAATGGGCGTCGCACCCGGAGGTGTTCAGGCTACTGTGCCTGCGGTGGGGCACACCAGACGTGGATCTTCTGGCCTCCCGTCTCAATCGGAAGGTGCCGAGATTCGAGTTCAGGACAAGAGATCCTTGGGCAGACGCGCTGGTAGCTCCGTGGGGTCATTATCAGCTGACCTATGCTTTTCCTCCGTTAAAGCTACTACCACGTCTGCTCCGCAGAGTGCAACTCTAGGGGATTCCAGTGATTCTGGTTGCCCCAGATTGGCCTCAGCGGTCTTGGTACACAGACCTAGTGCGCCTGGTGGCAGGCCCCCACATGGTGACTGCCTTTTACGAGAGGACCTTCTGTCTCAAGGTCCGATTCTCCATCCTGCTTTACCATCGCTGGCTTTAACGGCATGGCTGTTGAGAGCCAGGTGTTGAGGGACCGGGGTCTGTCGGACTCGGTGATCCCCACTATATTGAGAGCATGGAAATCTTCTTATTCTCTGAAGATATATCATTGTACCTGGAAGGCTTACATCTCTGTGTGAGGAGAAAGGATGGCATCCGTGCTCCTTTTCTATATCCAGGATCCTGCTCTTTCTTCAGCAAGGAGTAGACCAGAAATTGGTGTCAAGCACCATTAAAAGGACAAATATCAGCCTTGGCTGTCTTTTTTCAGCGACCCCTGGCGTCTCACTCATTAGTGAGTACCTTTGTTCAAGGGGTGCGACATGTGGCCCCTCCCATTGCGTCCACCGTTACCTCCGTGGGATCTGAACCTGGTGTTATCGGCGCTTCAGAAGCCGCCATTTGAATATATCAGGGAGATTCCCCTGTTGACTCTTTCCCAGAAAGTGGTCTTTCTAGTGGCCATCACATTGACCAGGAGGGTTTCAGAACTGGCGGCCTTGTGGATAACCAGTTGGGGCAACTTGCAGGACAAGGAGAAGGTGGTGTTGCATCCGCAGCAGTCTTTTCTGCCGTAGGTGGTCTCGGCGTTTCACATCAATGAGGACATTGTGTTACAATCCCTGTGTCCTAAGCCGACACATCCTAAGGAGGTGGCCCTTCATGCGTTGGACGTGGTTCGGGCTCTGAAGGTGTATTTGTCTGTTTGTTTCGGTGGCTGGTCCAAAGAAAGGCATGGCGGTCTCGTCGGTCACCATTTCAAGGTGGATCAGACAGATCGTAGTACAAGCCTACGCCTTGAAGGGGCAGGTGCCCCCCTTTCCGGTCACGGCCCACTCCACAAGGCAATCGGAACGTCCACAAGTGTCTGTTGCTCAAATGTGTAAAGCAGCGACCTGGTCGTCTGTCCACACGTTTACCAAGTTCTACAAGGTAGAAGTCAGTGCATCGGCTGATGCCTGCTTTGGCCGCAAAGTTTTGCAGGCGGCCGTATAGTTGCAATTGAGTATGCAATATTTTTCCTTTTTTCCTGGTTTTCCGATTAAACACAGTACCGTTAAGTTAATGCACTATTGCATTACATTCCGCAGTTTTGGTGCAGTTGTGGGTAGTCGCTCCTGTTGAGGGTACCCTGTTTTTTTAGTGGATTTACCACGCACTGTTCTTTTGTGGGTAAAGTTTCACTAGTTCCCACTGGCCTGGTGGATTTTTTTTTAATTTTTTTTTATTTATTTATTTATTTTTAATGCTGCTTTTTCCCACCCCTCGTTTTGGTACTGCTTGGGGGCGTCCCAGTGGCTAAGAGAGGAGCTGTGTCGGTCGGTGAATTACAGAGAAAAGGATTCCACGGTGAGTACAAAAAAATCCTATTTTTCTATTTGCCATCTCTTCTCTCTATTAACTGGTCAGTATTCATATCCCATTCGCTATTGAGTATTGCTGTTAATATATAAGACGGACAGGCGTTGTAAGCTAATTAGGTCTGAAGAAGAAGCGTTCGCTTCAAAATGCATTACCGATCTACCAACCACACATCTAGCACACCCTCCCTGTGACGTCATTTCCGGCAGGATACGAGCTTGCGGTTCAAGCTGGTTACAGCAGCGTCCGGCCGCTTCCTGGTTCCATCTGCTCACTCAGCCTACTCAAGTCCACAGCGGCCACAGGACGCCTTGGATAAGTTGGTGCATTGACGCTTATACAACCAAATGCCTGTGTGTGTGTTGTTTTTTTTTTTTTTTTTTTTTTACCTTGTGAGTTTCCAATCTGATTTTAATCATTACATTCACTTTTAATGCTGCACTTAGTCTGGCACCCCTTGGTGTTTTATCCTCATCTTCAGAGTACATTGCTTCACTCCAGGGTGCTGCCTCTTAGTTTACCCTACGAAATTTTTAAACATGGGTTTTTCATATGGACTTTTTTTTTTTTTTATATGTCTCACATCCAAGTGTCACTATTCTTTGCAATTGCTACTGTCTTTTTTTTTTTTTTTTTTTATATAATTGCTGTCATTATTAATTGATTAGTCGTTCCCTCTATCTCCAGACATGCCTCTAGCGCCACCCTGTGTTTTTCCCTGACTGTCTGCATGCAGCTTCATGGTGAATATGTTTCATTGCCTTTAAAATTAATTTTATGTACAATTGCTTTGGCTAGTTCAGTGAAAGAGGTCCCATTGCAGGTATAGTAATGTGTGTGAATTATGCCCACAGGACCCGGACCATTTCCCGGAGTGATCGAAATTCAAGGGGCAGGCGGAGGACTCCTGGAATACAAAGCAAGCCTATTAGCCAGTAGAGGGTTTGCCACAATGGCATTGGCGTACTACAACTTTGAAGATCTCCCAAAGCAAGTTAAACATCTTCGCTTGGAGTACTTTGAAGAAGCAGTGAATTACATGCTGCAGCATCCTAAGGTGAGCGTCATTGTAGGAGGTATCTATATACTGTGATGTTTTTTCCACAAGACTTGGTAAATGCCATCTTGGCACCTGAAAACTGCCTCCCATGCCTCCCCAGTGTAAAAACCTGAGTGCTTTCACAGTGGGATGGTGCGCTTGCAGGACCGGAAAAGTTCTGCAAGCAGCATATTTTGGGGGAAGTTTGGAAGCGATGTGTACAGCGCTCCTAAACTGCCCCTGCGCATTGGAATGCATGGGCAGCGATTCCGAGTCGCCTAAAAAGCTCTTCAGAAGCGCTGCAAAACAGGCGATTTTAACCCTTTCTTCGGCTAGTGAGGGGGGGGTTAAAGGAGCCCCGCTAGTGGGCAAAAAGCACTGCTAAAACGACGGTAAAATGCCGCTAAAACTAGTGTCGCTGTACCGCTAATGCAGCACGTTAGCGCATGCTACTGTTAATATCACAATAATACAAGGTTAGCTATGAAACCAAATGCATGGTTTAGGAGTAATCAAGTCTCATTTATTTCCCAAGGAAATAAGAAAGCTAATATAAGGTATTTAAAAGAAGTTACAAGATTACATAGCTTACAATCAAAACGCAATACAAAAATATACTTAGCACAAAACCTAGCAGCTATAATCCTCGTGATGGAATAAGGGATCTAGTCCCACATGGTGTAGGCCCGAGCCATCAACCAGAGTAGGCCTCAAGATGGCCGAGTCATCAGGTTAGCAGAGGACAGCCTCATGGCAGGCTTTGCAGCGAACAGAGATGGAGCTCTTTGCAACCTTCCTTTTTGACAAACATTCACTCATCATGCATTCAAACCCCCCCCCCCCCCCATTGCCAGTCCCATTTCGATTTTGGACAAATCAGACAATTCCTGGGGCTTCGATCTCTTCCTGTATCTCATCTGTCAGTTAAGTTCTCTTTGAAGCTTGCTTGAATCAGAAATTCTCATAGACAGATTTAGGCTTAACTGGCTACATTCCAATGTGGGGACCATATGTCAGTCCTACAGAGTGAAACCATGGCAGCCTGGCTGAGCTTGACAATAGTAAACATATGTATAAAATCCAGAAAGGTGATATTAATTCATGTTTAATTCCAACATAACCCCTCCTACACAGGAAGTACCTCAGTTTTTTCGAAAGTGTCTGTAAGGTGGAATAGTCACTGATGGGATAGATGTGCTCTTGGAGCATACTTGGAGGTCTGGACGGTTCTTTTTAGAATCATAAGCTTCAATCGGATCCATTTAGAGAAAGCCATCAGCCAAAATGGATGGTACCCAAGCCTCATTGGATAGAAAAGAAGATTCCTCTAGGTCTGCCTGTAATACAGCCTTATTGCGCTGGACCCTGCGTAATGGAACCCTGTGCAGTGTTTGTTCTGACCAAGGTGCTTTCCTGTAAGGGGCTATACAGGTTCAGGGGAGTGGACCCCAGATTAAGCGGGACCCAGTCCCTGAGGGTCTTTTTATGACAAAGCCCGCCTTGATGGGTGACGGTTGGACTTCTGTTATGTTCCGAGTCCTGCAGCAGGAATGGTAAGTCTGCATTTTTGCAGTTTCTCCTTCTTTTTTTTTTTTTTTATAGATATCTGACTGTCTGGTCTTCTCTCGGTAGCCACTGGGTGCAGTGTACTGTTTAATCATGCTCTGTCCACTTCTTAGGAGAGTGGGCTGCTGTTTCTCCTCCAACTACTAGAGGGCGCAGGCTCGCTCAATATGGCCTATTTCTATATAGGCAGGAAGTAGAGGGGCAGCCATGTCTACCATGCGTACCTCAGGTTCAGCAAGGCCTCTTGAGACATAACCGCAGACCATGAATACTAATGAAGTGAGTTTTTACTATGGGAGAAATGTATGGCCAGACAAATCATGATTATATACTGCATACTTGCTGCTTAATCTGGGGGGCCTGTACTACTGTAAGTCGATGCACCCTTATACGAGTATCCTTGCACTGTAAGGTGTTGTCTCTCCAGAATAATGTGCATCTGGTCTGCAGGAGCTTATTTTAGGCTGCTCTGAAGCAGAAAAAAGGCTGCATGGGATGCATATGTGCTTGGCTAATCTTGCAAAACTAGCATGGGGCCAAGTGCAGCATAGTATACATGCTTGCAAACTTGTTAACCTCCCTGACGGTATTCCAGAGTGTGGCTCGGGGTGGATTTTCAGTTCCAAAAGCGGTAACCCCGAGCCACACTCAGGATCGCATCGCAGGATCCAGGTACAGCTTACTTACCTTATCCCCAGGATCCTGTGATGGCTGGATCTATTACAGTGCCGAGCTTCATTCCCTGCGAGCGTTGCAACGCACAGGGATGGAAAACGGCACCAAATTCGAAAAGTAAAAAACACAATACATGTACAGTACACTGTAATCTTAGATTACATTACTGTATCAATTTATTTCACCTCCCTTTTGTCCCTAGTGGTTTATCCAGTGCCCTGCATGCAGTTTTATATTACAAATACTGTTCTTTCTGCCTGGAAACTGGAGATTGTCCATGGCAACCAAAAAGTGTCCCTTTTACGTCAAAAGTGGTTTTAGACCAGCTAGAAAACAGCGATTAATAAATTAGAATCACTTGCAGAATTGAGGGATAGTGATTTGGTGGGAAATCCATCAAACACAAAGTAATGACGGCGACAATTCTTTTTTATTATTTGTTATTTATAGTTATTATATTATAATTTATGATTTCATGTTTCAAACTTTCTCATACCTGGGATGTCTACTAGACTCTTGTTTGGACAGGTTTAAGTGAGTTGTTATTTATAAGAATTACAGGCCTACAATATAAAAAGCCAAATTTCCATGCAAAATAATTGTTCCGCTTTCAGCATCAAAAATCTGAAATAATCATACCGCCAGGGAGGTTAAATGCATGTTTGAATAAACACATGTTTTGCATAGATGCATGTCTCATAAGCACATGTTTGAAAGAATATGGGCATCGGTGCACTGTAAAGTGGTTGTACACCCTGTACAGCCACTTTTACCTACAGGTAAGCCTATATTAAAGTGGTTGTAAACCCTTGTTTACAACCTTATGTTACAGGTAAGCCTATATTAAGGTTTACCTGTAGCTAACAAGGATATCTCCTAAACCTGCATGGTTTAGGAGATATCCCTGTATTTGCATGTGCCAACGTCATGCGGCACATGCACACTTAATACAACTGAAGCAATGGCGCTATATGCCGATGCTTCAGTTGTGCCGCTCTTGTGCGCATGCGCGGAGTGACGGCATCGCGGCTCCGCCAAATCACAGCGTCGGAGCCGCGATACCCGGAAGTCACTCCGGGAGAACATGTCAGAGGGGGAGACGTGGACCGATGCGGGGGCTTCGATCTAAGGTAAGTGATACATAATTGGCTAGTATGCTATGCATACTAGCTAATTATGCCTTTGTCTTGCAGGGGGGTTTTTTTTCACGCTTTTTTTTTTTTGATGAGGGTTTACTTCCTCCTTTAAGGCTTACCTGTAGGTGTTGGAAATATCTCCTAAACCTCCACGGTTTAGGAGATATTTACAATAAAGCCATGCGCCAAGGTCTACGGCGCATGCGCACTTTAGAAAGGGCAGCTCGTGCTGTTTCTAAAGGGGTCATTCCATGGCTGGCGGCTCCCGTGACTCCGGCAAGTCACAGAGCCGGAGTTCGCGGTTCCGGCAGGAAGAGGAGTCGAGATGGACGCTCGCGATGCATAGTAGCCCATTATGCTTTACCTTTGCAAGGAAATAAAGATGAAGTAAAACCCATCAGGATAGCAAATGTCTGCAGGAGCTTAGTTTTAGGCTGTTGAAGCAGCATAGAGGCTGCATTGGACGCCTATGTACTTGGCTAATCCTGACTAAAGCTAGTATGGGCCCAGGTGCAGCACAGTATACATGTTTTATAATGCTTGCTTACTTGCATAGGCACATGTTTGCATAGACGCTTGAATAAACGCAAGCTTGCATAGGCACATGTTTGCAGAGTGCCCCAGCCTGCCTGCCCTGTGGCTCCCATGCCCGGCATGCAGCTCCCCAAGGCTGGCCACAACGGCGTGTTTGCGTGGACGCGTGTTATGTAGACGCAGGTTTTCATAGGCACGGGTTTTATAGATGTGTGTGCATACATTTATATGCATGTTGCATAGCTATACATGTTTGTGTGGATGCATGTTTGCATAAACTCATATTGGCATAGATGCATGTTTGTGTAGACGCATGTATACATGGACACATGCTTGCGTAACTGCATGTCTGCATAGATAGATAGATAGATAGATGTTGCGTAGAAACATGTTGCATAAACACGTTTCAGAAACGCATGCTTGCTTATTGCGTAAATGCCTGTTTCCATAGGCACGTATTGCATAAATGTGTGTTTGCATAGACACACACACTTTCGTGTTTTGCCTAAACGCATATTTGCATAACACATACTTGCATGCTTTCTGTCGGGGGGCGGGGGGGGGGGGGGTCTGTGCTGATAATCAGCACAGCCCCCTCAGATGTGCAAATAAGCTACCAATCAGTGCCCAGCATTCCCCCAATAAAAAAAAGCCTTCAAGTGCCCAGCAGTAACACCTGTCAGTGCCCATCAATTCTACATATCGGTGCCGCCTCATCAGTGCCCGTCCGTGAAGGGGAAAACAAAATTTAATGACCAAAACGAAAACTATTTTTTTTTTTTTTTTTTCAAAAATGTTGGTCTTTTTTTGTTTATCCAAAAAATAAAAACCCTAGAGGTGATCAAATACCACCAAAAGAAAGCTATATTGGGGGGCGGAGCTAGCCGGAGACCAAGATGGCTGCATGAGACCGGAGCTCCAGGCCTAACGGGAACATAGCGGCACTTAAGAGCCCAGACAACGGCAAAAAAAGCAGCCATCCGGGGCGACTACCTCCCGCTGACATCGGCAAGCGCGATGAGCAAGCGATTCGGGGCACAGATACCCCAGACGGCGGTATCATTTGACGGAGTTCTACCCGTGGGATATAAACACAACAAGATACTGGCGCTGGAGCAAACTAGTGCAAATGTGAATTAAATAACTAAAATAAGTGAATAGATTGCAGCTGCTGTAAAAAAAGTGCTAAAACTTTAAAAAATATGAATACCAGAAAAAAGGAAACAGCGCTAGCACATATAAAAATAATGCTCAAATATACTAGTGCATATAATAAATTATAAGACCGCAGCAAAAAACATTCTTGTTGAAAACAACTTTCGCTATGGATTTGCCCACCGGATACATAAATAATAGTCCCCTTCTTGGGCTGAACTCACCAAAGCAGAGCAAATGTGGCAGCTGATGGATCAAGCAGACATGCTAGGATGGAGTCCAAAATACACAAAATGCAAGCGCAGCTGGTGGCTGGAAGTTATCCAAAGAGACCAAACTATTTGTTTTTCCCTCCGCTGGTGTCGGCTCCAAAGGACCAAAAATATTGCCTCAGAAGAATAGAAATAATAGATGGTGAAGTACTGCAATATGAGGGGATATGATGCGCACTAAGCGCTACTTGCAGAATACAAGACAAGGCAAAGCATATCAGAATGGACTTCCGCGATCGCCGCTGGATAAGCGTGCGTTCCACGGAGGCAGGAAATTACGTCAGTAATAGCGTTGGCCGGAAATTACGTTGACGCGTTTCGCCCCTCCTCTAGGGCGTCATCAAAGGACATGATCTCCGGCCGACGTGAGATATATTTAAGCTGATTGTGATTGTTAAACGCCTCCTAAAAAGGGAGGAGAAAAGACGCAAATCATTTTAATGGCAAAAACATTCAAAGCATGACCTACGTATTCATCATATAAGTTTGCCTTATGTAAAACTTTATTTAACAAATGCGCATAACACAGAAAAAACATCCGTCCATAATACACAATGGATATAACAGACATTGTTTTAAAATCTATAATGAAATGGAAAATTATAAAAAATATAAAATTACATTTATAAAATTACATGTGTAGATGCGTATATAAAAGAACAATATAATGAATATGGAACTTGAAATAATGAAAAAATTTGATCATAACTGGAAAAAAAAAGGTAAAAATATGAACAAAAAAAAATAATTAAGATGAAAAAAAAATAAAATAAAAATATATAAAAAAAAATATATAAATATAAAAAAAAAATATGAATATAAATAAAATTATAATAAAAATAACAAAAATAAAAATGAATAAAATTAAAAAATAAATAAAATTAAAAAAAAAATATATGAAATGAAAATAAAAATGAAAATGTATATTCCAGAAATGACACAAAAGCATGTTCCTACCAAATTAGAGAGAAAACAATTCAGATCAAGATCAATATTGATACCCAATGGACTCAAAGTGGACAATCTATGGATCCATTGTGTTTCATTCTGCTCTTCCACTCTATCAATTCCGCAGAAGGTCAAAACACTAGGATCTCGTCCATTGTGCATTCTAAATTGATTGGAAAGGCTATGTTGCCTATATCCCTTCCTAATCCTATTTACATGCTCCCTTAACCTTATCCCTAGAGGTCTAGTGGTCCTCCCAACATATTGGAGCCCACATGGGTAAGACAGAAGGTAGGTCACATGCGTTGTACCACAAGTGATAAACTTTTTGATTTCATAGGACCTTCCTGTAACATATGTTTCAAACTGTGTGATTTTACGTTTTCTGAACTTGGAGGTTCTACACATCATACACCTCCCACAACTGAAAAAAACTGTCTGGTTCAGAAAAGTAAACAGCTTTTTGGGAGGATTTACAACATTGTGCGCCAATTGTAATCTAAGGGTTGGTGGTTTGGTATAAATAAATTTAGGTTTACTAGGTAGCACTTGTTTTAGCTCTTTATCTTCCAGTAAGAGGGCCCAATGTTTTTTTATGATTTTCTCAAATTCTCTGTACTGGCGATTTTAAAGCCAGTTAGGAAAGCTATCCCAAAGTCTTGTTGTTTTTTAGATTTTCTCTTGCACAATTCAGTTCTATCCAGCTCTCCAATCTCGTCCCTGACCTGTTTTAAATTATTTAAATTTTATCCTTTATCTTCAAAACGTTCGATAATCAAATTGGACTGTATGTTGTAATCTTCCTTTTTATTACAATTACGTCTAACCCTGAGCATTTGGCTCTTGGGTATGCCGCCCAACCACCTAGGATGGTGGCAACTAGTAAGTGGGATGTAACCATTCCTGTCTACATCCTTAAAGGTACATGGTAAACAATTTATTGTCTTCTTTAAAAATTGTTAGATCCAAAAAATAAATTTCTTGGCAGCTAAAAGTTTCTGAAAAAGATATACCAAACGGATTATTACCCATTTGTTCAAGGAATATTCTGAAAGAATCCTGCGACCCTGCCCAGACGATAATGATATCGTCTATATAAAGTTTGTATAGCCTTTAGTTCTGGAACATTCGTATTGTAAATCGCATCTCTTTCCCAAAAACTCATGAAGAGGTTTGCCACTGATGGGGCATACTTCGCTCCCATCGCGACGCCCCTCTTCTGTCTGTAAAATTCCTTTTCGTGCCAGAAAAAATTATGGCTCATGGCCAGATCTAAAACTTGTAAGATGAATTCTCTGTTTAATTTTAATATTAGTGCTCATCAAAGCCCAATTAACAGCTTCAAGAGCATGTGACTGCTGAATATTGGTGTATAAAGAATTTAAATCAATGCTAGCAAGGATACAATTATCAACGGTCATCGGACTGATTAATTCGATTAGATCTTTACTATCTTTCAAATATGCTGGACATTTAGTAGTAAGCGGCTGTAGAAAATAATCGACATATTCACGACTCTAGAGAACAGTGATCCAATACCACTAATTGGTCACCCCGGTGGTTTAAGTGGATTTTTATGTAATTTAGGTAACTGATATATCACAGGGACTTTGGGAGCATCTGGGATCAGATACCTTGCTTCCTTCTTTTTTAGAATGCCATCAATTGTGGCTATATTGATTAAATTTTTTAATTTATCTTTAAATTTCTTGGTAGGATTGCCCTTAAGTTTTTCATAAGTGTCTTGAACGCCCACTAATCTGTTGAGTTCATCAAGATAATCAGTTTTATTAAGTATCACAACCCCCCCCCCCACCCTTGTCTGCTGACCTAATTACTATATTTTTATTCTTTTCTAACATCTCCAACCCGTTTTCTAAATCCTTTTTCTTCCTGTTAGGTCGTATAGCAAGTTTCTCCAAACCTTGCTCGACTAAGGATTTGAAAGCTCTTACAAAGTGATTGTTGGCTATTTGGGGATTAAAAATAGAATTGTTTTTGAGAGAACTATGGTGATAGTTCTCAACACCAGAGTCTGGTGGTGATTTATTTTTAGCGTAAAATTTCTTAACCACTTTAAGACCAGCCTCGTTTTGGATTTTAGGTGTTTAAAACAGTTTTTTTTGCTAGAAAAAAACTTAGAACCCCCAAACATTATATATTGTTTTTTTTCAAACACCCTAGAGAATAAAATGGCGGTCGTTGCAATACTTTTTTTCACACCGTATTTGCGCAGCGGTCTTGCAAGCGCACTTTTTTTGGAAAAAATTCACTTTTTTGAATAAAAAAAATAAGACAACAGTAAAGTTAGTCCAATTTTTTTATATATTGTGAAAGATAATGTTACGCCGAGTAAATTGATACCCAACATGTCACGCTTCAAAATTGCGCCCGCTCGTGGAATGGCATCAAACTTTTACCCTCAAAAATCTCCATAGGCGACGTTTAAAAAATTCTACAGGTTGCATATTTTGCGTTACAGAGGAGGTCTATGGCTATAATTATTGCTCTCGCTCTACCGATCGCGGCGATACCTCACATGTGTGGTTTGACCACCGTTTTCATATGCAGGCGCTACTCACGTATGCGTTCGCTTCTGCGCACGAGCTCGTCGGGACGGGGCGCTTTAAAAAAAAATTTTTTTGTTGTTCTTATTTATTTTTCTTGATTTTATTTATTTTTACACTGTTTTTTAAAAAAAAATTAATTGGCTCACTTTTATTCCTATTACAAGGAATGTAAACATTCCTTGTAATAGAAAAAAGCATGACAGGTCCTCTTAAATATGAGATCTGGGGTCAAAAAGTCCTCAGATCTCATATTTGGACTTCAATGAAAAAAAAAAAAAAAAAAAGTCATTTAAAAAAATGACATTTGAAAATTCCTCTTTAAGAGGTATGGGCGGAAGTGACGTTTTTGATGTCGCTTCCGCCCTCCTATGGTATAGAGATGAGTGGCGGCCATCTTAGCGTCACTCATCTCTAGACACAGGAGGAGAACGGACCCGATCGCCTCCGCCGCTGCCGACGGTTCCGGTAAGCGGCGGAAGGCGCGGGAGAGCGGCGGGAGGGGGGGGGCACCTCTCCCGCCGCCGATAACAGTGATCTCGCGGCGAATCCGCCACGATGACCACCATTATCGGACAGCCGACCGGCGCCTGAAGAGATGGATACCTCGGTTGTGGCAGCAGCTGCTGCCGTTACCGAGATATCCCTCTTCAAAAAAGGGACGTACATCGTCGTGCGTCGGTCGGAAAGTGGTTAATGTTGATTTTCCTAATACATTTTTGGAAATCAATGAAAGTATCAAATTTATTCAAGTTCCTATCCATGGCAAATTTAAGACCTAGGTCTAAAACCTTTATTTCATCCTTCGAAAAAGTTGCATCACTAAGATTAAAAATTCCCTCCATTAAGTTTCTCTTTTTCGTTTGCCTTTTGCCTCCTCTGCATCCTCTCTTTCTTCTCTTTTTTTCTGTTTCTCCAGGCAATTGGGATGATGTGGGATACCAAGGTATCCACTCTTCCTCCATTGTCTTGTTCTGACTGGGGTTGTTCTTCCCCCGACCTCTGGGTGTTCCACCACCTCTTCCCCCTCATCGGCGGTTGTCCCCCAGATCCCCTCCTCTGAAAATCCCCTCTTGAATTATTGGGGTACCAGCCCCGACCCCTACTGGGAGGAGGGCCATAATCAAGACTGGCCACTATAGTTACCACCTCTATGGTCATATCCTCTCTGATTGAGGGGGGGATAGTGGCCGGATTGAACCTGAGACCAAGGTGGCCCACCAGAGTAACCTCCTCCTCTGTTGACATAACCTCGTTGGTTGTATGATCCCCTGTTGGATACATAACTCGGGTCATAAGAGAGGGGTTCAAAGCGATTATAAATTGGTACCCCATATTGAGGTGTAGTAGAATGATGGTACTCCCCATTGTATTGATTACCCCTCTCGTGATCTCTAGAAGACCCATCATATTTTCTAACCAGAGTTTTGGCAACTTCTGGTATACGTTCAGGAATTTCTACTGGATCTCTAGTAGTATGATTGGATGCCTCAACCACCTCCTGCCATTTGTAGACCTTGTTGGTTTTATAGTCATTGGAATCTCTCAGAAATGTTTTTTATTTTTATTTTATTTTTCTTTTGAGTATCCTTATCTAATTTCTCAACAAAATCTTGGAGCTGTTTTAGTTTTATCTTTGTGCTCCCCAGATGTGATAATAGGACCCAATTTGGTTTTAATTGCTTTGATGTTGGTTTCAATCAACTGCAATTTTTTCTCCTTTCTTCCTATCAACATATCTAATAGCTTTTTTTTCGCTATGATTAAAAAAAGAAAACCATTCACTTTCTAAATCTTTATCCACCAACCCGTCATTGGGAGCAACGTCCCATCTTAGACATCTTGGGGTGATATTATCCTTGACCTATTTATTCAGGGTAAAAATATCCCACCATGTTCTTATTTGTTTATCAAGAGCATTTTTTAGATGTTTGAAATCTAGATTGATGTCTACATGATCATTGTTTGGGGAGAAAAATTCATCCGCATTTAAATTTCTATTGTTGGTAAAAGAAAAAATCTCCATAGCTGCCGAGTGCAACCCAAAAAGTGTGAAAAGATATAAACACAACAAGATACTGGCACTGGAGCAAACTAGTGCAAATGTGAATTAAATAACTAAAATAAGTGAATAGATTGCAGCTGCTGTAAAAAAGTGCTAAAACTTTCAAAAATATGAATACCAGAAAAAAAGGAAACAGTGCTAGCACATATAAAAATAATGCTCAAATATACTAGTGCATATAATAAATTATAAGACCGCAGCAAAAAACATAACATTCGCTATGGATTTGCCCACCGGATACATCTAAATAGTGACATAAGTGAATAACAAATAAGTGTCCAAATTAGAGTACAATAAATAAATAGTCCAGCAGAAAAAGCTAAATATATATTCAAGTTCATATATTTTGCAAATAATAGTCCCCTTCTTGGGCTGAACTCACCAGAGCAGAGCAAATGTGGCAGCTGATGGATCAAGCAGATGGAGTCCAAAATACACAAAATGCAAGCGCAGCTGGTGGCTGGAAGTTATCCAAAGAGACCAAACTATTTTGTTTTTCCCTCCACTGGTGTCAGCTCCAAAGGACCAAAAATATTGCCTCAGAAGAATAGAAATAATAGATGGTGAAGTACTGCAATATGAGGGGATATGATGCACACTAAGCGCTACTTACAGAATACAAGACAAGGCAAAGCATATGAGAATGGACTTCCGCGGTCGCCACTGGATAAGCGTGCGTTCCACGGAGGCAGGAAATGACGTCAGTAATAGCGTTGGCCGGAAATTACGTCGACGCGTTTCGCCCCTCCAGGGCGTCATCAAAGGACATGCTACCCGTGGGAGCAGAGGCAAAATGGCGCCGGTTCTCCCGGGCCGTCAGCAGCCAGCACACCTTTACGCTACTCAAAAGATGGACAAACCTCCCAAAAGAAACTCCTCATCAAACAGCAAATTCTCTTCTGTACCTCCATCAGCCTCAGGGAGCCCTGAAAAGTCCAGATGCAAGCTGGATCGCTTGGATTCATACAATGAGGTGAGCGGGGGCCTTGAATCGGGGAAAGACATCAGGGAACTCCCTGACTCTATAGACTGCTTCCCTACTAACGACCAGCCTGTAGTGGATACCTTACTAAAAGAAATGTTAGTATCCCTCAGAAGTTCACTCCACAGGGACATGACATGTGTCCATAAATTCAGTGCAGATTTGCAAACCGTAACTGACAGAGTAGAACATGTGGAATCTAAGATGGGCGAATTTGCAACTACAATCAACAGCCTGATTGATGCAAATGATACTAGAGATGAGGAAATGGAGGCAGTCAACTCCAAAATGGTGGACATTGAGGACTGTTCCAGAAGGAACAACCTCAAAATAAGGGGGTCCCCGAATCTGTTCTACAGTCCGAGCTGCGCAACTATGCCACGCAAGTGTTCACATCTATTCTGCCTGCTCTCACAGCAACAGATGTCATAATAGATAGGATACATAGACTACCTAAGCCCACTTTTTTTTTTTTATTATCATCACCAACGAAGGTAAAGAGCACATAGCAGACACTCTCACTAAAGGCCTAGAACTGCTCAAGAAGTGGCACATTGTCCCAGAGGACCCACCACAGAACAACCGCAACTCTGACTGAGCCACAGACGACTGGAATTTGGTTAACTCCAAAACACACCGTTGGATGCCTAGGGGCTTATTGTCTCCTTCCTATCTACTCTTGTCCCTGTTTTGGAGAAGAAAAGTTAGGCCGAATTCTCTCGCCCCACTTGTAGCTAACCGCTACTGAAATGGTCATAGAGACCAACCAGTATTTCTTGCACTACTTTTTCTTTAACATTTTATATTTTCTGTTTGTTTATTCACTGCTGCAGTTGACCTTATCACTACCTCCCCACCTGCTGACAACTCGAAGAAAGGAATATATCACACCCTCGCCAGTCCAAGATCGGAATTCTCCTCGCCACACCTGTATGGTGCTCCATACCAACAAATGTAAGTGCCCACCGCACACTCTTCACTCAAGCCAGCCACTACATCTTCCACAATGACTATCATTTTCTTGACTATAAATGCTAAAGGCAATAGTGAAAAGAAACTCTGGACAGCCGCACACGGTGAAAAACTTAAAATCCTGTGCTTTTTATTTAAAAAAAGATCACATCAAAATAAAACAATCCACGGCAATAAGGGGTGCACAAAAATAGCTGGCTATGAATAAGCACTAACTTTGGTGCAAAACGCGTCAGATATTTTTGTGCACCCCTTATTTCCGTAGATTTTTTTAAGTTTTTTTTAAGTTTTTCCTGGTGTGCGGCTGTCCAGAGTAACTTTTCACTATTGCCTATTGTGATTGTGTTAGCCAGCACCTGGGGCTCCTTGATCTGGGAAGATGAGCACTCTCCTTGAAGAGCCGTCCTGAAGCAGTGGTTTTCGTTTTCTCTATAAATGCTAAAGGGTTGAACCACCCGGTGAAGCGGAAGTCATTTTGGAATGAGGCGGTCAACTACAAATGTGACGTTCTTTGTACCTAAGAAACACATTTTCATACCCAAAAGATGCCTAAATGTACTCATTCCAAGTTACCTCATGTTCACTCATGCAAGTACCTCAGCCAAAAAAAGAGGGGTCTTGACGGCAATTAAGGACACGGGGGGGGGCGTGGCCTGACGCAGCATGTGAGCAGATGTCCTCACAGCAGCTCTGAGATCCCTCTGCACAATCCTTTGCAATCCTGCTAACCTGCCACGCCAATCCGCCCAAAAATTCTCCCAGACACTCAAGGAAGACCCTGCAAACCATCTACAGAAGAATTTTGGTGGATGGGAGGAAGAAAGGGGAGAAAACAGCCCCCGGTCAGGATGAGTATCAACACGTGCTCCTCCCAAGATGGCCGCCGCTCCACCATGCTGCAAGCATCTCTCTCCTCCACACCGGAGCTCTTCGGAGAAGAACTGGACCCCTCACCACCACCATCCCCTGGGACCTCTGCTCTTTCAGCACCCTCGGCCCACCCTCCTCCCAGCGAAGACGGTCTTGAGGACGGCCCGGAATCGGGCAGCGGTTCTGTCAGCTCTGCAGGGGCAGGCCGAGAGGTGGTTGACGCCACGCCAGCTTAAGCCAGGAATGGTGGTTTGTGACAATGGCACCAATCTCCTCTCTGCCCTGCCACAGGGATAGCTGACCCATGTGCCCTGTATGGCTCATGTCCTTAACCTGGTGGTGCAGCGGTTCTTGGGCAGGTACCCAGGCTTACAGGATGTCCTGAGGCAGGCCTGGAAAGTCTGTGTGCATTTCCGCCGATCATATAATGCCAGTGCTCGGCTGGCTGAGCTGCAAAAGGAGTTGAACCTGCCCAAGAACTGCCTTATATGTGACATGCCCACCAGGTGGAACTCAACGTTGGCCATTGCTGCAGCGACTGCACATGCAGCAGAGGGCCATCAATGAGTACCTGTGCGACTAAGGCACCAGGCTAGGGTCAGGGGAGCTCAGATTTTTTTTCCCCATGCCAGTGGAGCATGATCAGGGATGCATGCACTGTCCTGTCACCATTTGAGGAGGCCACGAGGATGGTGAGCAGTGACAGTGCATGCATCAGTGACACTGTACCTCTTGTCCACCTGTTGGAGCATATGCTGCGTGGAATAATGGACAGGGCACTTGAGGCAGAACAGAGGCAGGAAGAGGAGGACTTCCTTGCCTCTCAAGGCCCCCTTTATCCAGACAGTGTTCCTTCTCTCCCACCCATCACACAGGAAGAGGATGAGGATGAGGAGGAGGAGGAGGAGGAGGAGGTCTGTGTCAGCATGGAGGTGGAGCCTGGCACTCAGCATCAGCAGCAGCAGCCTTTTAGGGATGATTTACAGTCCCAAGAAACCAGTGGACTTGTACGTGGCTGGGAGAAGGAGGCTGCGGATCATGTCGTCCTCAGTGACCCAGAAGACTCCGGACCGAATGCCTCAGCTAACCTACGTTGTATGGCCTCCCTGATCCTGCAAAGCCTGCGGAAGGATCCTCGTATTCTTTGGATCAAGGAGAGGGACCATTACTGGCTGGCCACTCTCCTTGATCCACGGTACAAGGGTAAGGTTGCGGACCTTATCTTGCAGTCGCGGAGGGAGCAGAGGATGAGACCTCTCCAGGAGGCCTTGCAGAAGTGCAATGCGTTCCCAGAGACTGGGAGGTTACAAACTCCTGGTCCTGGACGACGAGTTGCTGAGGCTTCGGTCAGTAGCAGAAGGAGCGGTGGGGATGGTGGACGTCTGACCGATGCGTTCAGACAATTTTTTAGTCCGCAGCCCCAAGGTATGATCGGTTCCAGCAACCATCGCCAGCGTCTGATATAAATGGTGCAGGAATACCTAGGTGCAAGGTCAGACTTGGACACCTTTCCCACCGAAAATCCTCTGGCTTACTGGGTCTTGAGGATGGATCACTGGCCAGAGCTTGCACAGTATGCAATTGAGCTACTGGCCTGTCCTGCATCCAGCGTTCTTTCGGAACGCACATTCAGTGCTGCTGGAAGCTTTGTCACCGATCACAGGGTGCGCCTGTCCACCGACTCGGTTGATCGACTGGCCTTCATAAAGATGAATCAGTCTTGGATCACCACCAGCTATCAGGCACCTGAAGCTGATATAACAAAATAATTTATTTTGAAATGTCACATCCCTTCAAGACTGCCTATGCTAATGCTGAGTGACTGTCCTGTTATGTTGACTGACTATCCTCTTCCTCCTCAATGATCCTGATGATAGCTTGGAAGAAAATTTTTTGTTTCTGGGTGCCACCACCAGTGGCTAAGGCCCAATTTTTCAGCCCTTGTTTAACAGGGGCTTGTAATTAAAAAATGTTATGCAATGCTTTGCAACAGGTCTCCTTGCTGTGCTCCAAGTACAGTATCTGCGAGGGGTTGCAGTGTTGTGGCACCAGCACCAGTGCCTAAGGCACAATTTCTCAGCCCCCGTTTAACAGGGGCGTGTAATTACAAATCTTGATCTAATAATTCACAGCAGGGCCCATTCTTGTGCCCACCAAGAGTAACTGTGAGGGCTTACAGTGTTGTGGCAACACCAACATCTAATGGGGCAAATTTCTGAGAGTATATACGGCAGGCCCCTACTTTCAAACCAACTTAGAAACGACTCCTACTTGCAAACGGAAGGAGAAAACAGGAAGTGAGAGGAAATCTACCCCTAGGAAGGGAAATTCTATCTTGTTAGATTTAATTTGGGAAAAAGGTATCTCCGCTCTACTGATGCTTTATCACCAATCCTTGTTTGTTTCAATAAAAACCCCACTTTTCCAAAAACATTTGTCATTGGGACGGAAAATGAGGTGAAATGTTCTGAACAGGTGCACAGACAGCAAAACAAATGTTACAGGGGTGATAACCCTTCCCTATGTTCTCCAAAAAGCTTAAAAATAGATTTTGGATGGAGCTACACTTAAAAATGTACATGTTCAAAATTACAGATTCTACTTAAGAACAAACCTACAGTCCCTGTCTTGTTTGCACCGCCTGTATACTGCTGTTCAGAGTATATAGGGTTGTAGGTATAGGGTTTTATTTTGGGTGCGGGGTTCCCCTTAATATTCATACAAGACCCAAAGGGGCTGGTGTGGGGGGGGGGCCTGGGTGATGGGGTAGCCATGCCATTTTTCTCAAAGATTTTCATCCATATTGCCAGGACAAGACATGACATTAAAGCCGCAAGCAGTTTTAAAGGGCTTATTTTTTTTCCTTTACAAATGTCATTTTTTGCAGGGACAGTTCTAAACACGGGAAACACATGCCACTTCACAGGCATTCTTCTTTTTGCATTGTTACATGTCCCCTGGGGCAGGACCCGGGTCCCCAAACCTCTTTTATGACATTAACATGCATATTGGCCGTTTATAATTACCACTTTAGATTTCAAATGTTCGCGTCCATTGTAACTAATAGGGTTCAAACTAACTTTCGGTCTGTTCGCAGGTTCTGGTGTAAACCGAACCCGGGGGTGTTCGGCTCATCCCTAATCGGCACATTAAACAGAATTTGAGGGAGAAGACCATACAGTGCTCCATGCAATTCCCTGCTACGTTGAGAATTGTTCACCAGGGCCAGGTACACTTTCAAACCCCTGCAACTGCGCTCTCCTGGTATGAATCTCTGCACCAGATCTCTGCACATCTGACCAGCCACCTGATCGGGGTCCTCCCCCCGCACCGGCTATGATGCCATTTTGTTTTCTTTCTTTGCCCCAATCAGGGGTTTCGTACCAATGGCAGGTACCCCATACTAATGCTCTACAAGAGGTTACAGATCTTCATGTGAGGATTGAGTTGCTGAAGTTAGTTCACCCCTGATCACTGACTGTTTAAGTTGTTTGCTGACTTGCCTGTATTGGCCATGTTCCTACTAGAAGTTTAGGGACAAAGCTGGCCCCTTGTTCTTGGGGTACGGCAGGGGCTTTAACAAAACTAAGACTAAATTCAGTCGATATTGTATGTAAGGTATGGTTGTATGAATGGATGTTTGTATGAATGGATGTTTGCTGAGTGTCTGTGTGTGTATGTGTACTCCTCGCCCGCCCCCCCCCCCCACCCCCAGTGCTGGATTGCAGCCATGTTGACAACAATTTTTTACATAGTAATACCATTTTATGGGCCCCTTTCCAAAACCCCACCATGTCTATAGTTGCATGCATCTCCTGGAACGTCAGGGGGTTAAACTCCAAATTTAAAAGGGCTTCCCGATTTGATTTTCTTAAATCACATAGGCCACATATACTATGCCTACAGGAAACGCATCTTTTAGGATCCAAAATACTTGCTTTAAAAAAAAAAAACACTGGGTGCTACAAGGATATCACTCCACGTACTCTAATTATGATAGAGGGGTCTCCATTCTCATAAGAAAAGGAACTTCCTTTCTCTTGTGACCGAGTGATACTCGATCCCAGGGGACGGTATGTTTTTCTACAATGCAAAATTCATGCTACACCATTGCTGCTAGTGGTGGTGTATGCTCCCCCTCCAGTCACGGCTGCAATCGTTACTGACTTGAGTTTATAATTCTCTAAGTTACCAGCGCTGCCTACCCTTGTGCTGGGGGATTTTAACTCTGTTCTGAACCCAAGTTTGGATAGACTGAAGCCCCTCCAGTATGAGTCTAGGCTGTTTGGTCAGTGGCGTCAGGGGCTCGTACATCTCGTACATCTCTAACATTAATCGACACAAAAGTCTGCATGCTGCTCTTCTGGCCTTGGAGTCCTCTCTGGAGACTGCCAGGGCCCAATACTCTGTGTGACAGACCTAGCTGGGACACAGGCTTTTTGAGAGGACTAAATGCGAGCCTCCTGCCAACCGATTATGGGCCCTGGATTTTAACAGGCACAGGGTGAAGGAGAAACCCGACCATCAATAATCTGTGCTAGTCAGATTCAATGCAGGATATATGTAAAGACTATTCTTAGTTTGTTGATGAACTCAAGATGTTAATTGCGAGAGCAGATCACATTGTCCTCTGTACAATGTAGGAGACAGGCCGACTCCTAATGGAGCTCCTGCTGTCTTGTGGTTATTATGATAATTTATAATCAACTGTGTTTAGCTCGGTGACAAGTCTGACCTGTAGTGAAATCCTGATGGGCACAGAGTCACATCGGCTGCTTAAAGGGATTAGTTAATTCGTTTATGTTAAGTTGTTACAGGTGTATTGTTAGAGTAATATGAGCAGGAGGGGGGACCTCCTCTTCTCTTCTACTGTATATAAATACTTGTCAGTTTGGTTCTAATAAAACAGTTCATGCTAGCACTAAGCAAGTTTCGTCTCGTTTAGTGCTTGGGAGCGGTTGGAATATCTGTGATCCATATTCAGACTGGGAGGAAGTGATATATGACGAACACACTCAAGAGGAGTGTAGGGACGTTCCGTCACACTCTGCAACTCCCACCCCGAACTCTCATGGGGTCCTGGTGGGAGCGCACAGGGTGGACGCAACGTGGAAACAGCAGCTGTATGTGTCGGCTAGGCTGCATGAATACAGTGGTAAAAATGGCAAGATGTTGGCATATCTTTCCCGTACAGAATATGTTGATGGGATCATCCCGCAACTCCAGGTTTCTGACGGTTCCATTACATCAGATCCCAAGACCATTAACCAAACTTTTAAGTCCTTCTATGAAAACCTTTACTCATCCCAGTCCCCTTCACCTGAGTGGGAAACATTGGGCTTTTTTGAATCCCTCCTGCTCCCTGTACTAGATGACTCGCATAACACTATTTTAGATGACCCCCTGACAGTCGAAGAAATTACTACTGCCATTTACTTACTCCCCCTGAACAAAACTCCAGGATTGGACGGTTTGGTATAAACATTATGCTGAGGATTTGGCACAGAAATTGCACTCTAAGTTTAGACAGGCAATGGAGGAGGGCACGCTCCCCTCCTCTATGTGCAAAGCCCTGATTGTTGTAATTCCCAAGCCCTACAAGGATGCATTGCAGTGCGGATCATACCGTCCAATCTCTTTATTAAACAGTGACGTCAAGATATTGGCCAAACTATTGGCATTAAGACTGCAAAAGGTTATCCTGCATCTTATCCATAGGGACCAGACTGGGTTCATGCCTGGAAAGAGTACGTATGATATTCGCCATCTGTTCCTGCACATTCACAGGACGGACACTGAACACAGAAGTGGCTTAGTGCTATCACTTGATGCATTAAAGGCTTTTGATACAGTTAATTGGGCCTTCCTGTGGGAAACTATACACCGTATGGGTTTTAGTCCTTAGTTTATTAAATGGATTCGCTTGCTATATACTAACCCCGGGGCGAGGATATGTACTAATAAGGATGTATCTGATGTGTTTTCTTTGCACAGGGGCACAAGACAGGGCTGCCTGCTCTCGCCGCTCCTGTTCGCGCTGGCCATAGAGCCTTTAGCTCTGGCGGTGCGGCAGACGGCGCCGGGGGGCATCTGTTATGGTAATCTGTCAGAAAAGATCTCATTATATGCGGACGATGCCCTAATATACAGAACAATCCTTTATATCTTTCATGGAAGTGGTGGAGGAGTTCGGGAAGGTCTTGGGACTAAAGGTGGGCTGGGAAAAATCTGTTGCATTTCCCATAGGCCCCAAACGTGATTATACTTACTTGCATAACTCAATCTAAATTGTCCGTTAAACCCACATTTAAATACCTGGGAATTTGTATTAATGCAGACCTGTCCCTTTTTGAATCCCTCAATATTGCCCCAATTGTAGCACACATGGAGACCAGGTTGCAAACCTGGGCCTCACTACCACTAAATGTAATAGGGCGGGTGAACATATTTAAAATGATATACCTACCTAAATTTTTATTTGCCTTTTAGGGCATCCCCTGTTTTTCAAAAACTTTAAAAAAAAATTGATTCTCTGGTAACCTCCTTCCTCTGGCAGGGGGCTAATCCCAGAATAGCAAAGTCTTCCCTCCAGGCTGCTAAGGTTGATGGGGGACTAGCCTGCCCCTAACATATCTCCATGATTGGTTCCTAGAGGCCTCTTCATCCTGCTCCACCACTCTACTGAAGGCCCTTGCTGGTCTGGGAACCTCGCTCGTAGACATTTTGTAGTTGTGCTGACGCTGGGTTCTTACATATATTTTGGTCTTGTCCAGTCCTATCAGGGTTCTGGACAGATCTATTCTCCTTTCTCGAAAACACTCTATGCCTGGTGGTCCCCTGCACTCCATTGAGGAATGTGGGGAAAAAAGACCTATGGTCACAAGAAGTAAGCCTTGTTAGGCTAAAGTTGTTTTCTAAGAATGTTTGTTTATTATGACGTTTCATCACGAACTACATGTATGATAATGGTTACAAGATGTTACTGTTTAAACATGTCTGTAATATCCTATATTGTTTTGTCTGGAAAAATCAATAAATATAAAAAAAAAAAAAAGACAAGAGGACACGGTGGCTTTCAAATTCCACAGCGAGATGGCAGACCCCCAAGGATGCTATCACGTCCTGATATGCAATCTTAACTCTACCACATACACTGGTCAATGTATATGCACCAAACGAGCATCAGGTTTTTTTTTTTTTTTTTTAAATCGCCTCCTCAAGAAAGTAAAGAAGGTACAACAGGGCCTGTTATTGGTATGTGGTGACTTCAACCTCCCTCCTGACCCAGGTATGGATTCTACATCCACATCTCAAAGACGCCAACACTCTCTCCAATCAACATTGCACACGCAGGAACTTTATGACGCTTGGAGATGCCTCCATAGCACCGAAAGAGACTACTCCTTTTTTTTTCTCAAATAGCCACAAAGTCTACACAAGACTGGACCTTTTCCTCGCTGACAAATGGTTAATTCCTAAAATCTCTGCCTCAGAAATGAATACGATCACTTGGTTGGATCACGCCTCGGTGGCGCTCTCGGTCGAAGATTCGCCAATCGTTAGGTCGCAATTCGTTTGGCGATCCAACCCGAGACTGTTCCAGGCTGATCCCTCCAAGTCCAAGCGGAGATAACTGATTTTTTCCATAATGTTAACTCTGTATCTGACCCCATGACTACCTGGAATGCTCATAAAGCATACATAAGAGGGGTCTTGATTAAAATGGGGGCTAGAGCTAAGAGACAGAGGAGACAGCTTGTTCAGGATCTTATCTCTCAAATACAACACTTAGAGGCCCAAAACAAACAAAGCACATCCAACCAGAGGTCTAGCCAACTAACTCAGCTCCGCCATGATCTACGCACAATCTTAGAAGATTTTGAAAAAAATGTTAAACGCCTTAAAATTACATACTACGCTAATGGCAACAAAGCTGGCAAAGTCTTAGCCAACCGCCTTAGAGGCCCGAGAATAAATACAAAAATCCCCTATCTTCTCCATCCATTTACAAAGGAGAAACTATTTCATCCTCAGGCCATGGCGGATGCTTTTAGTTGTTACTACAGCTCCCTATACAATTTAAAGGACGACCCCGCCACTATCCAGCCCACAGAAGCTGAGATTCTGGACTTTCTCAACAATATTAAACTCCCCCAACTGACAACATCCCAACTGATAAGTCTAAATTCTCCCTTCTCCGAAATGGAAATTTCTAAAGCTATCGACTCCCTCCCCCACAATAAATCGCCTGGCCCTGATGGCTTTACAGGACATTATTTATAAGACCTTTAAACAATATTTAACACCCCACTTGGCAAAGATCTACAACAAAGCTGTCTCCTCATCATCTTTCCCACCGGAAATGCTTACAGCATTAATAGTGGCTCTACCAAAGCCAGGGAAGGACCCAAACACACCACAAAACTTCAGACCTATTTCGTTGCTAAACAACGATCTGAAACTGTATGCAAAACTTCTAGCAAAGAGGTTGGTGGAAATTTTGCCTACTTTGATACACCTGGACCAATCGGAGTTCACAAAAGGCTGACAGACCGCAGACTCAACTAGACGCCTAATCAACATTATTCATCTAGCGGAAAAAATGCAAACGCCTTCTCTGCTCCTAGCTTTGGATGCAGAGAAGGCGTTTGACAGGATCCATTGGGACTACCTAGCAAAAATACTTATGAAAATTTGGTTTTGACGGTCCAATCCGCTCGGCTGTTATGGCCCTCTATACATCCCCCTCGGCCCAGGTGTATCTATCTACACCATTTAGCATCTCAAACGGGACTTGCCAGGGGTGTCCACTCTCCCCACTTATATTTAACCTCCTAATGGAACCCCTGGCGACCCACATCAGGACTCATCCTGGGATAACAGGTTTTAAGTTAAAAGACACAGCACATACCATCAACCTTTTCGCAGATGATATTATTTTAATGCTTACCAAAGTAGAAACATCCCTGCCTTTAGTCCACAAAGCCCTACAATTATTTGCCTCGGTGTCCTACTACAAAGTAAACGACACCAAATCCTACATACTGGGTCTGGGTATCCCTTTTTTACACTACAAAAACATCTGAGCAGTAGGTTCCCTTATGTATGGAGGGAAAAGGGTATACAGTACTTAGGAATAGGGATGAGCCGAACACCCCCGGGTTCGGTTCGAACCAGAACCTTCGAACGGACCGAAAGTTCGCGCGAATTTTCGAACCCTATACGTTATAATGGACGCGAACGTTCGAAATCAAAAGTGCTAATTACAACGGCCAATATGCATGTTAATGTCATAAAACAGGTTTGGGGACCCGGGTCCTGCCCCAGGGGACATATATCAATGCAAAAAGAACTTTTAAAAACTAACGTTTTTTCGGGAGCAGTCATTTTAATGATGCATAAAGTGAAAAAAAAAAGTGACATTTTCCTTTAAATATGGTACCTGGGGGGTGTCCAAAGTATGCCTGTGAAGTGGCATGTGTTTCCCGTGTTTAGAACTGTCCTTGCACAAAATGACATTTGTAAAGGAAAAAAAGAAGCCATTTAAAACCACTTGCGGCTTTAGGTTTGATCTTAAGTAGAATCTGAACAGGTACATTATGAAGTGTAGCTCCATCCCAAAAAAATCTATTTTTAAGCTTTTTGGAGAACATAGGGAGGGGTTATCACCCCTGTAACATTTGCTGTCTTTGCACATCTGTTCAGAACATGTCACCTCACTTTCCGTCCCAATGACAAATGTTTTTGGAAAAGTGGGGTTTTAATTGAAACAAGGATTGGTGATAAAGTATCAGTAGAGAGGAGATACCTTTTTCCCAAATTAAATCTAACAGGATAGAATTTCCCTTCCTAGGGGTAGATTTCCTCTCACTTCCTGTTTTCTCTTTCCATTTGCAAGTAGGAGTCGTTTGTAAGTTGGATGTTTGAAAGTAGGGGCCTGGCGTATATACTCTGCAGAAATTTGCCCTATTAGATGTTGGTGTAGCCACAAGACTGGTGGGCACAGGAATGGGCCCTGCTGTGAGTTAATAGATCAAGATTTGTAATTGCATGCACCTGTTGAACAGGGCAGAAAAATTGGGGGTGGTGGTGGTGGTGGTGGTGGACGGTTTTGCCACAAGACTGTAAGCTCTCACAGTTACTCTTGGTGGGCGCAGGAATGGGCCCTGCTGTGAGTTATTAGATCAAGATTTGTAATTGCAAGCACCTGATGAACAGGGCAGAAAAATTGGGCCTTTGGCGGTGGTGGTGGACGGTGTTGCCACAAGACTGTAGGCCCTCATAGTTACTCTTGGTGGGCGCAGGAATGGGCCCTGCTGTGAGTTATTAGATCAAGATTTGTAATTGCAAGCACCTGATGAACAGGGCAGAAAAATTGGGCCTTTGGCGGTGGTGGTGGACGGGGTTGCCACAAGACTGCAGGCCCTCATAGTTACTCTTGGTGGGCGCAGGAATGGGCCCTGCTGTGAACTATTAGATCAAGATTTGTAATTACCCGCCCCTGTTAAACAGGGGCTGAAAAATTGTGCCTTAGGCACTGGTGCTGGTGCCACAACACTGCAACCCCTCACAGAGACTGTACTTGGAGCACAGCAGTCACACGTGTTGCGAAGCATTTTTTAAAAAATTGTAAGTACACGCCCCTGTTAAACAGGGCTGAAAAATTGTGCCTTAGGCACTGGTGCTGGTGCCACAACACTGCAACCCGGCCCTCACAGATACTGTACTTGGAGCACAGCAGTCACACGTGTTGCGAAGCATTTTTTTAAAAAATTGTAAGTACACGCCCCTGTTAAACAGGGGCTGAAAAATTGTGCCTTAGGCACTGGTGCTGGTGCCACAACACTGCAACACGGCCCTCACAGAGACTGTACTTGGAGCACAGCAGTCACACGTGTTGCGAAGCATTTTTTTAAAAAATTGTAAGTACACGCCCCTGTTAAACAGGGGCTGAAAAATTGTGCCTTAGGCACTGGTGCTGGTGCCACAACACTGCAACACGGCCCTCACAGAGACTGTACTTGGAGCACAGCAGTCACACGTGTTGCGAAGCATTTTTTTAAAAAAATTGTAAGTACACGCCCCTGTTAAACAGGGGCTGAAAAATTGTGCCTTAGGCACTGGTGCTGGTGCCACAACACTGCAACACGGCCCTCACAGAGACTGTACTTGGAGCACAGCAGTCACACGTGTTGCGAAGCATTTTTTTAAAAAATTGTAAGTACACGCCCCTGTTAAACAGGGGCTGAAAAATTGTGCCTTAGGCACTGGTGCTGGTGCCACAACACTGCAACACGGCCCTCACAGAGACTGTACTTGGAGCACAGCAGTCACACGTGTTGCGAAGCATTTTTTTAAAAAATTGTAAGTACACGCCCCTGTTAAACAGGGGCTGAAAAATTGTGCCTTAGGCACTGGTGCTGGTGCCACAACACTGCAACACGGCCCTCACAGAGACTGTACTTGGAGCACAGCAGTCACACGTGTTGCGAAGCATTTTTTTAAAAAATTGTAAGTACACGCCCCTGTTAAACAGGGGCTGAAAAATTGTGCCTTAGGCACTGGTGCTGGTGCCACAACACTGCAACACGGCCCTCACAGAGACTGTACTTGGAGCACAGCAGTCACACGTGTTGCGAAGCATTTTTTTAAAAAATTGTAAGTACACGCCCCTGTTAAACAGGGGCTGAAAAATTGTGCCTTAGGCACTGGTGCTGGTGCCACAACACTGCAACACGGCCCTCACAGAGACTGTACTTGGAGCACAGCAGTCACACGTGTTGCGAAGCATTTTTTTAAAAAATTGTAAGTACACGCCCCTGTTAAACAGGGGCTGAAAAATTGTGCCTTAGGCACTGGTGCTGGTGCCACAACACTGCAACACGGCCCTCACAGAGACTGTACTTGGAGCACAGCAGTCACACGTGTTGCGAAGCATTTTTTTTTTAAAATTGTAAGTACACGCCCCTGTTAAACAGGGGCTGAAAAATTGTGCCTTAGGCACTGGTGCTGTGGCATGGATCATTGAGGAGGAGGAAGAGGATAGTCAGTGAACATAAGAGGACAGTCACTCAGCATCAGCATAGGCAGTCTTGAAGGGATGTGACATTAAAAATTATTCGGTTATATCCGCCTCAGGTGCCTGGTAGCTGGTGGTGATCCAAGACTGATTCATTTTGATGAATGTCAGTCGATCAACCGAGGCGGTGGACAGGCGCACCCTATGATCAGTCACAAATCCTCCAGCAGCACTGAATGTGCGTTCGGAAAGAACGCTGGAGGCAGGACAGGCCAGTAGCTCAATTGCATACTGTGCAAGCTCTGGCCAGTGATCCATCCTCAGGACCCAGTAAGCCAGAGGATTTTCGGTGGGAAAGGTGTCCAAGTCTGACCTTGCCCCAAGGTATTCCTGCACCATGTATATCAGACGCTGGCGATGGTTGCTGGAACCGATCATACCTTGGGGCTGCGGACTAAAAAATTGTCTGAACGCATCGGTCAGACGTCCACCTTCCCCACCGCTCCTTCTGCCACTGACCGAAGCCTCAGCAACTCGTCGCCCAGGACCAGGAGTTTGTAGCCTCCCAGTTTCTGGGAACGCGTTGCACAGACCTTTCTGCAAGGCCTCCCTGAGATGTCTCATCCTCTGCTCCCTCTGCGACGGCAAGATAAGGTCCGCAACCTTACCCTTGTACCGCGGATCAAGGAGAGTGGCCAGCCAGTAATGGTCCCTCTCCTTGATCCGAAGAACACGAGGATCCTTCCGCAGGCTTTGCAGGATCAGGGAGGCCATGCAGCGTAGGTTAGCTGAGGCATTCGGTCCGGAGTCTTCTGGGTCACTGAGGATGACATGATCGCCAGCCACCTCCTCCCAGCCACGTACAAGTCCACTGGCTTGTTGGGACTGTACATCATCCCTAAAAGACTGCTGCTGCTGATGCTGAGTGCCAGGCTCCACCTCCATGCTCACACAATCCTCCTCCTCCTCCTCCTCCTCCTCCTCCTCATCCTCTTCCTGTGTGATGGGTGGGACAGAAGGAACACTGTCCGGATAAAGGGGGCCTTGAGAGGCAAGGAAGTCCTCCTCTTCCTGCCTCTGTTCTGCCTCAAGTGCCCTGTCCATTATCCCACGCAGCGTATGCTCCAACAGGTGGACAAGAGGGACAGTGTCACTGATGCATGCACTGTCACTGCTCACCATCCTCGTGGCCTCCTCAAATGGTGAGAGGACAGTGCATGCATCCCTGATCATGCTCCACTGACGTGGGGAAAAAAAACCAAGCTCCCCTGACCCTGTCCTGGTGCCGTAGTCGCAAAGGTACTCATTGATGGCCCTCTGCTGCGTGTGCAGTCGCTGCAGCATGGCCAACGTTGAGTTCCACCTGGTGGGCATGTCAGATATTAGGCGGTTCTTGGGCAGGTTCAGCTCCTTTTGCAGCTCAGTCAGCCGAGCACTGGCATTATAAGATCGGCGGAAATGCACACAGACTTTCCTGGCCTGCCTCAGGACATCCTGTAAGCCTGGGAACCTGCCCAAGAACCGCTGCACCACCAGGTTGAGGACGTGAGCCATGCAGGGCACATGGGTGAGCTGCCCCTGTCGCAGGGCGGAGAGGAGGTTGGTGCCATTGTCAGAAACGACCATTCCTGGCTTAAGCTGACGTGGCGTCAACCACCTCTCGGCCTGCCCCTGCAGAGCTGCCAGAACCTCTGGCCCAGTGTGGCTCCTGTCCCCCAAACACACCAGCGCAAGCACGGCATGGCATCTTTTTGCCTGCGTACTTGCGTAGCCCCTTGTACGCCTACGGAGCACCGCTGGTTCCAAGGACAGAGCACTGGAGGAAGAAGAAGAGGAGGGGTGGAGGAGAGAGGTGTGTCACAACCAGTAGCAGTAGTCGCGTTTTGGAGGCGTGGTGGCGGAACAACCTCCAACACTACTGCACCTTGTCCTGCATCCCTCCCAGCTGCCAATAGAGTGACCCAATGGGCCGTGAAAGAAAGGTACCGTCCCTGTCCATGCCTGCTGGACCATGAGTCAGCGGTAATATGCACCTTACCGCTGACCGCCCTGTCCAGCGAGGCATGGACATTGCCCTCCACATGCCGGTAGAGAGACGGAATCGCCTTCCGCGAGAAAAAGTGGCGTTTGGGAACCTGCCACTGAGGAACCGCACATTGAACAAACTCACGGAAGGGGGCCGAGTCTACCAACTGAAAAGGCAGCAGTTGAAGTGCTAGCAATTTAGCAAGGCTAGCATTCAACCGCTGGGCATGTGGATGGCTGGGAGTGTACTTCTTTCTACGGTCCAGCAGCTGGGGCAGGGAAATTTGCCTGCTGCATTCGGACGTCGGTGTACTGCAAGTACTTGGTTGTGACACACCGAATTCTACACCTTCAGTCCTCTCAGAGCAGCTTTCAGAGAGGACTGAAGGTGTAGTGGGGATGGAGATCCCAGCTGAGGAGGAGCAAGGAGAGGTCCGCTTAGTTCTTTGGTGTGGGTCTTTTATGTGTGCCTGCCAACGAGCTGCATGGCAGGTCGCCATATGTCTGGTCATGCTTGTCGTGCCCAAGCGGCTGATGTTTTGGCCACGCGAGATACGCTTGAGACAAATATTGCAAATAGCAGTGGTGCGATCTGCTGCACTCGTCTCAAAAAAGGCCCACACCAAAGAACTTTTCTGATAACGTGCAGAGGCAGCGCCCTGCACAGGCGGAGCTCTGCGGTGTTGTACAGTTGCTGTGCTGGCCTCTACCTGGCCTCCAGGGGGCATCCTGCCTCGTTGGACATGTGACGCCGCATCCTCCTCCTCCTCGTCCTCCTCCTCATCCTCTCTCCCTTGAGGCACCCACGTGGAGTCAGTGACCTCATCATCCCCTCCCTCTTCACCACTAGAGCAAACCTGGCAGTAAGCTGCAGCTGGTGGAACTGTACTGCCAGATTCCTCAAGCTGGGTATCGTCATCCGAGCCTTCGAATCGTTGGGCATCCTCCTGGAGCATGTACCCAACACTGTGCTCAAAGAGTTCGGGGGACTCCTCAGGAGGACATGGTGGGTCTAGGGAAGGGGTGGCTGATGATGCTCTGTCAGTACCCTGAGCCTGGGTGAGAGAGGATGAGGAGGATGAGGAGGGCTTGGTCATCCATTCTACCAAGCCTTCAGCATGATGCGGCTCCACATGTCCAGCTGCCGAAAACAAAGACGCGCGTGTCCCATGGCCACGTGCTGATGACGATGCACGACCACGTCCACGTCCACGGCCACGTCCACTAGAAACAGAGCCTGCCTGCCCTGTGTTCTTGGCTCTGCACGCTCTGCCTCCCCTTGGCGGTCTTCCAGCCATTGTAGTCGGTAGTCCTGTGGGTGCTGCTGAGAAGAAAATATAGGAGCTCTGTGTGATGCCACTAACACACTAGAAGTCCTATGGGTGCTTCTGCAAAGAAAATAGAGGAGCTCTGTGTGATGCCACTAACACACTAGAAGTCCTATGGGTGCTTCTGCAAAGAAAATAGAGGAGCTCTGTGTGATGCCACTAACACACTAGAAGTCCTGTGGGTGCTTATGCAAAGAAAATAGAGGAGCTCTGTGTGATGCCACTAACACACTAGAAGTCCTGTGGGTGCTTATGCAAAGAAAATAGAGGAGCTCTGTGTGATGCCACTAACACACTAGAAGTCCTGTGGGGTGCTGCTGAGAAGAATATATAGGAGCTCTGTGTGATGCCACTAACACACTAGAAGTCCTATGGGTGCTTCTGCAAAGAAAATAGAGGAGCTCTGTGTGATGCCACTAACACACTAGAAGTCCTGTGGGTGCTGCTGAGAAGAATATATAGGAGCTCTGTGTGATGCCACTAACACACTAGAAGTCCTATGGGTGCTTCTGCAAAGAAAATAGAGGAGCTCTGTGTGATGCCACTAACACACTAGAAGTCCTGTGGGTGCTTCTGCAAAGAAAATAGAGGAGCTCTGTGTGATGCCACTAAACACACTAGAAGTCCTGTGGGTGCTTATGCAAAGAAAATAGAGGAGCTCTGTGTGATGCCACTAACACACTAGAAGTCCTGTGGGTGCTTATGCAAAGAAAATAGAGGAGCTCTGTGTGATGCCACTAACACACTAGAAGTCCTGTGGGTGCTGCTGAGAAGAATATATAGGAGCTCTGTGTGATGCCACTAACACACTAGAAGTCCTATGGGTGCTTCTGCAAAGAAAATAGAGGAGCTCTGTGTGATGCCACTAACACACTAGAAGTCCTGTGGGTGCTTATGCAAAGAAAATAGAGGAGCTCTGTGTGATGCCACTAACACACTAGAAGTCCTGTGGGTGCTTATGCAAAGAAAATAGAGGAGCTCTGTGTGATGCCACTAACACACTAGAAGTCCTGTGGGTGCTTATGCAAAGAAAATAGAGGAGCTCTGTGTGATGCCACTAACACACTAGAAGTCCTGTGGGTGCTGCTGAGAAGAATATATAGGAGCTCTGTGTGATGCCACTAACACACTAGAAGTCCTGTGGGTGCTTCTGCAAAGAAAATAGAGGAGCTCTGTGTGATGCCACTAACACACTAGAAGTCCCGTGGGTGCTTCTGCAAAGAAAATAGAGGAGCTCTGTGTGATGCCACTAACACACTAGAAGTCCTGTGGGTGCTTATGCAAAGAAAATAGAGGAGCTCTGTGTGATGCCACTAACACACTAGAAGTCCTGTGGGTGCTGCTGAGAAGAATATATAGGAGCTCTGTGTGATGCCACTAACACACTAGAAGTCCTGTGGGTGCTGCTGAGAAGAATATATAGGAGCTCTGTGTGATGCCACTAACACACTAGAAGTCCTATGGGTGCTTCTGCAAAGAAAATAGAGGAGCTCTGTGTGATGCCACTAACACACTAGAAGTCCTGTGGGTGCTGCTGAGAAGAATATATAGGAGCTCTGTGTGATGCCACTAACACACTAGAAGTCCTGTGGGTGCTTATGCAAAGAAAATAGAGGAGCTCTGTGTGATGGGACTAACACACTTCAAGTCCTATAGGTGCTTCTGGGAAGAAAATATAGCTCTTTGTGTGTGATGGGACTAACACACTTCAAGTCCTATAGGTGCTTCTGGGAAGAAAATATAGCTCTGTGTGTGTAATGGGACTAACACACTTCAAGTCCTATAGGTGCTTCTGGGAACAAAATATAGCTCTGTGTGTGTAATGGGACTAACACACTTCAAGTCCTATAGGTGCTTCTGGGAACAAAATATAGCTCTGTGTGTGTGATGGGACTAACACACTTCAAGTCCTATAGGTGCTTCTGGGAAGAAAATATAGCTCTGTGTGTGTAATGGGACTAACACACTTCAAGTCCTATAGGTGCTTCTGGGAACAAAATATAGCTCTGTGTGTGTGATGGGACTAACACACTTCAAGTCCTATAGGTGCTTCTGGGAAGAAAATATAGCTCTGTGTGTGTAATGGGACTAACACACTTCAAGTCCTATAGGTGCTTCTGGGAACAAAATATAGCTCTGTGTGTGTAATGGGACTAACACACTTCAAGTCCTATAGGTGCTTCTGGGAAGAAAATATAGCTCTGTGTGTGTGATGGGACTAACACACTTCAAGTCCTATAGGTGCTTCTGGGAACAAAATATAGCTCTGTGTGTGTAATGGGACTAACACACTTCAAGTCCTATAGGTGCTTCTGGGAACAAAATATAGCTCTGTGTGTGTGATGGGACTAACACACTTCAAGTCCTATAGGTGCTTCTGGGAACAAAATATAGCTCTGTGTGTGTGATGGGACTAACACACTTCAAGTCCTATAGGTGCTTCTGGGAAGAAAATATAGCTCTGTGTGTGTAATGGGACTAACACACTTCAAGTCCTATAGGTGCTTCTGGGAACAAAATATAGCTCTGTGTGTGTGATGGGACTAACACACTTCAAGTCCTATAGGTGCTTCTGGGAAGAAAATATAGCTCTGTGTGTGTAATGGGACTAACACACTTCAAGTCCTATAGGTGCTTCTGGGAAGAAAATATAGCTCTGTGTGTGTAATGGGACTAACACACTTCAAGTCCTATAGGTGCTTCTGGGAAGAAAATATAGCTCTGTGTGTGTAATGGGACTAACACACTTCAAGTCCTATAGGTGCTTCTGGGAACAAAATATAGCTCTGTGTGTGTAATGGGACTAACACACTTCAAGTCCTATAGGTGCTTCTGGGAAGAAAATATAGCTCTGTGTGTGTGATGGGACTAACACACTTCAAGTCCTATAGGTGCTTCTGGGAACAAAATATAGCTCTGTGTGTGTAATGGGACTAACACACTTCAAGTCCTATAGGTGCTTCTGGGAACAAAATATAGCTCTGTGTGTGTGATGGGACTAACACACTTCAAGTCCTATAGGTGCTTCTGGGAACAAAATATAGCTCTGTGTGTGTGATGGGACTAACACACTTCAAGTCCTATAGGTGCTTCTGGGAAGAAAATATAGCTCTGTGTGTGTAATGGGACTAACACACTTCAAGTCCTATAGGTGCTTCTGGGAACAAAATATAGCTCTGTGTGTGTGATGGGACTAACACACTTCAAGTCCTATAGGTGCTTCTGGAAGAAAATATAGCTCTGTGTGTGTGATGGGACTAACACACTTCAAGTCCTATAGGTGCTTCTGGGAAGAAAATATAGCTCTGTGTGTGTAATGGGACTAACACACTTCAAGTCCTATAGGTGCTTCTGGGAAGAAAATATAGCTCTGTGTGTGTAATGGGACTAACACACTTCAAGTCCTATAGGTGCCTCTGGGAACAAAATATAGGAGCTCTGCCTGCCTGCCACGAACACACTACAAGTCCTATAGGTGCTTCTGGTAACAAAATATAGGAGCTCTGCCTGCCTGCCACTAACACACTACAAGTCCTATAGGTGCTTCTGGTAACAAAATATAGGAGCTCTGCCTGCCTGCCACGAACACACTACAAGTCCTATAGGTGCTTCTGGTAACAAAATATAGGAGCTCTGCCTGCCTGCCACTAACACACTACAAGTCCTATAGGTGCTTCTGGTAACAAAATATAGGAGCTCTGCCTGCCTGCCACGAACACACTACAAGTCCTATAGGTGCTTCTGGTAACAAAATATAGGAGCTCTGCCTGCCTGCCACGAACACACTACAAGTTCTATAGGTGCTTCTGGTAACAAAATATAGGAGCTCTGCCTGCCTGCCACGAACACACTACAAGTCCTATAGGTGCTTCTGGTAACAAAATATAGGAGCTCTGCCTGCCTGCCACGAGCACACTACAAGCCCCTCTTTGTCAATCAATCTTTGTAACTGAATCTATCTAACTCAATCTCTGCAAATGAATTTCTCTATCTATCTAAATGCAGCAGAGTGTCACAGAAACAGCCTGCTCAATCTGCGCCGGAACAGCATGTGACCGGCGCAGACGGCGTGGCGGCGTTTTATAGGGGGGGCGTGTACTACAGCCCCTGAGCTGTAATTGGCTACAGGCGTCCTGCCTGTAGCCAATTATGGCTCTTCGAGTTTCCGGGGCTGTGATTGGCCAAGCATGCGGGGTCACAGTGCATGCTTGGCCAATCATCAGCCAGCAATGCACTGCGTCGGCCGCGCCGGCCGCAATGCATTGCGGGGCCGCGCGCAACACCCGACCGTGATGCGAGCGGCCAAAATATTTTTGGGCTCGCCGAGCGAGCGAACGCCCGGTGCTCGATGCGAACGTGGGTTCGCATCGAGCACCGGGCCCATCCTTACTTAGGAATAACCCTTACCCCAAAAGTCTCAGAACTTGTCCCAGACAATTTTACCCCAATACTTCGAACACTTCACTCCAAACTGAACAACTTGACTAAATTTGAGCTTTCCTGGACAGGACGGCTAGCAGCTTTTAAAATGCAAATCCTCCCTCAGCTGATTTATATTTTTGGACTCTTCCCATCCCAGTCCCCACCTCCTTTTTCTCCACAGTACAATCCACCATCAACAAATTTCTATGGGGGGGGGGGGGGGGGGGGGGTAAAAAGGCGCGCTGTGCAACAAATAGACTCATAAAACCCAAGAGAGCTGGCGAAATAGGTCATATAAATATAAAAGATTATTATGCAGCCACTATATTAGCTCAATTAAAGAGCTGGTTCTATCCCTCCCCTCCAAACTTATGGACCCTTCTTGAACAGCATCAAGTTCCCGGACACAACCTGTACAACTTCCTAATCCTAAGCCCTCATATGCCCCTATCATTGCATAAACAAGGACCAACAGTACAGGCGGTAGTACTGTACTGTTGAAGCATGGCGTACACTATCGTCACATAAATTTACTCAACTCAAAATCACTATAACTGCTTTAACACTTCTGATCCCAGACATGAACCTTTGCCAATGGAATAATAAGGGGGAAATGGAAGTGGAAGATCTATTTGTAGGTCCCGCTTTTAATACCTTTTAGAGCCCTCCATCTAGAATTCTCCAGTCCTTCAACTGAATACTACAAATATCTCCTCCAAATTTCACATTTAATGAAACACCATACTAATATTCACATCTCCCTCCCCTGGCAAATATTCCAATACTACTCACCTACTACCAAAAATGCCAAAGGTATCTCAATTTTCTACTCTTCCTTGCAAAACAAGACTACGTTTACAAAGTCCCTAAACATCCTAGCATGGGAGAGAGATCTTGGTAAAACGTATCCAGAAGACCAGTGGAAAACCGCTTTAAACGCAACGTATTCCTCCACTAAGAGTGTCAATCTTTGGGAACTTTCACAAAAAATCTTGCTAAGATGGCCTCTCCCCAGTGCTGGAGACAGTGCAGGGAAACGGGCACACTATACCACATCCTATGGTCCTGCCCTAACATAACACAATATGTGCTTTCTCAAAGTGGCGATTTTCTAAGTGGAAGCACTTCTGACTCTGCACTTATTAACTGATTATCTGAGAATCTCTTCTCTCATCCTACAGGTATGTGCTAACTGAACCATCTCCACCCAAAAACTGAAACCCTGCTATCTGCTTTTCATGTGTGTCTTTAAAAATGCTGGTATGTTATTTTTGCTCAACAGTCTGTAGACCTGTCCACATTACAATGCTTTATTTATAAAAAATGCACAGAATAGAATGGAACAAGGATCCCAACCACCAAACCCACCATACCAACCACCTATGGGATACTACCCTAGAACCTGGAGGGGGGGTTTTAGGGGAAGAGGGAGAGGGTATTATAACCAAAATTACGGCTACCCACAGGGCCAGGAGGAATGGAGAGACTGGAGGGAACCCTACAAACTTCCCATGCCTGTGTTTCAAACGAGCAGGGGAGGCTGGAACCGCTACCCGCAAGAGAACACACAAAACAGAAAACCTCAAGGAGGAGAGGGTGCAGAGGGGGAATCAGAAAAATACAGAAAAACAGATATAACCTTCACCCAAAAAGAACTTTTGGTCCTGGACAACGGGGATCAAATATGCTCCTAATAAATTTTTTAACCCATTTGAAGCATTTATCGATCTACAAAAATGTATTTTAAAATTAAGACAACTTAATTTAAAAAAGCACTTTGCGAATAAAGAAAAATTGGTACAACAGCAAGGAGAAACGATTTATTCACACAGTACATTGAGAAATAAATCCACTTTCAACCCAAAATCCACTACAAACTATCACATCTAAGTTTTCAAAAGAATGGTGGAAAAAGAGATCAAAAATATCAAACCAGAAGTATGTAAAAAAACTGACAGAATTTGGCAAGGAATAAAAAGGATAGAGAAACGAAAAAATATAGTAATAAGACCAGCGGACAAGGGAGGGGGTTTGGTCATCATGACCAAACAAGATTATAGATTGGAATTGGATAGATTAGTAAAAGACCAAACCACATACCAACAACTAAAGAAAAACCCTAACAGAGAGTTTAAATTATAACTTAAAGAATATTTGAACAAGGGCATTGCTGATAAAATACTAAATAAAGAAGGTAGATACCTGCTACCAGAGGCACCGAGGGTGCCGGTCATTTACCAGGTACCCAAGGTACATAAAAACAATACGAAACCCCCAGGCAGACCCATAAGTGGGATTGGATCAATTTTCTCAGGACTAGGTAAATACCTTGATGTATTCTTACACCCTTTAGCGGGTAAGGGACAAGCTTTTATTAAAGACAGTACAGACGTCATTAAAATGTTGAAACCACTTAGGATAAATGATAACACACTATTGGTAACAATAGATGTGGAATCATTGTATACCAACATTAAGCAGGTGGATGCACTAGTGGCAGTGGCATGGTCGATGAAATTTTTTTCTAATGGTCGATGAAAAATTTGCGACCAATTGGAGGACTACTACAAACAAACAGACACTTTAATAGACAGATTTAGAGACAAAGGGTACAACCAAGGAGAGCTGGAGAAAATTAGAGAGCAAATAGGACAGAGAAATCGAGAAGATAGAATCCTAAACAAAAAACGAAGTAAAGTAAAAGAAAAGCAGGTAAATAACGTACCATTCATAACAGGATTTAATAGGCAGTACAAAACATTAGAGGGGATTGTAAGAAAACATTGGCCTATTCTCATCAGTGACCCACAATTAGGCTGTATTCTACCAGCAAAACCCACGTTTATTTACAGAAGGGATAAACGCATTAGAGGCCAATTGGTCAAAAATGTACCTGACCCTCCTAAGAAAATGATTACCTTCTTTGATCAGAGAGGATTTTATCGGTGTGGTAAATGCAAACCATGTAGAACAACGAACAGGGAATCAAGAAAAACACTTGAATTCCAGTCTCATTCGAACAAACGAAAATTCAAAATAGAAAAGTTGATCACGTGTCGAAGTACCCATGTGACATACATAATAGGATGTGACTGTGGATTACAGTACGTAGGTAGGACCACTAGAGCACTCAACACGTATGGGAGAACACATTAGGAACATAAAAAAGGGATACAAATACCATAGTGTCTCGAAACATTTTAGAGAAATACATAATAGGGACCCCAAGCATTTAAAAATTTTCGGAATCGATAGATTAGAGCAACGCTGGAGGAACATAAATCTAAAAAGAGAAATATCGAAAAATGAGACATACTGGATATTCAAACTAGACACAATGAAGACACAAGGGTTAAACGTGGAACTCAATGTTAACTGTTAGGATTATTAACGTAGCCCTATTCTCACATTTCCATGCGGTATTTTTTTATTTTTATTGTGATTTTTTAATTTTAGTGATATTTTTTTTTTCTGTTTTCATTTTTTATATATATATATATTTTTTTTAATATTGTTTTTTATTTATATGTATATTTTTATATATGTATAATTTTCACATATATACGTGTGTGTGTGTGTGTGTGTGTATATGTATGTATGTATGTATGTATGTATGTATATATATATTATATATATTTTTTTTTTTTTCGGTTTTCCATTTTTGATAGGTGGTAAAATGTGAGCATGGGGACACGGATATTTGATAGCCAAATAAATATTTAGGTTGTTTTAAATTACAACCAGATTTTATTATTCTGTTTAAAGATTTGTATGCATAACATATAAGATTGTGAGAGCAACCCAGCTGTGTGGGTGGATACACCTGTCCGGTATAGAGGTATAGGGATTATTAAAAACAAGGTTTGAACAAATATAAGAAGAGTAAGGGAAGACAATAGCAAAAATGGCAACTTATAAGCTTCCTGTAATGTTAGAATAGCAGGACCGAAGTAAAGATGGCAGTTCCGGCACTTCCGGTGGGACGCAAATAGTAAACCAATCATACTTTATGAAGGCGTGTACTAGGACAATAAAAACAGAGCAGATTAACAACCCGGCAGCTTCCTGATGACGCACAATTAAGTTGCGAAACGCGCAGAGGCTGCTGGGTAATTCGCAAACACGTCACTTCCGGTACAGGCGGCTCAGGCGAGAGAGAGGCTTGGAACGCACACAGAGAGAGACGGTATAGAGATACCAGAGACAGGGTCCCACATACACACACTGCTGGAGACGCTTGGTGTCGGCGTAAGGCACCTTAGCATGTGAGTTTAATAAACGCTTTTTTTTTTTACTTTTTAACAAAATTTTAAAAACGTACTTCCCCATTGGAGGCATGTATTATTATTTTTTCTGAGAGTGGAGCATATGTGACCCCCCATACCAGGAAATAGGAGGCTGCAACGATCCACAGGCAGGAGTGGTTATCCAGAAACAAACCAAAAGCCCCAAACTCACCTTGATGTGGTGAGTGACCATTACATAACAGGTGGTGGATTCACTAAAAGTACCTGCACAGCAAATGTTCTAAATATAGAATCACTTCAGAACACGGTGGTGTCACGAATTGGAACTTTTTGTTTTCATATGTTGCTCTATATGCTTTAAACTATTGATGCTATCACTAATGTATATCGGTGCATGTATAGTTTGAAGTATACAAATGTACACAACAGTATATATTTTTTAATATTATTTGGCATTTTTTGTAAACACAGGATTGTTGGAATGTTTTTTGGGCTTTAGATAGCCTTTGATAATTACTGTAACGGGAGTTTGGGATTGCACATTAGTACAAAGCACTTTTTTACATAGCACTTTAATAAATCAGAAAAGGGGGGTAAAAATAGGGCAAAACACTAATAAAGGGTGGCGCGGTTTCTCTTTTTATCACATTTTTTCACAAGGTCACCAGTAGGTGAACATTGTTTATAAATTGCTGCACACTATTAATAACAAATATAAAAAAAAAAAAATGAATATTAAATAGTTGGCGCCGGTATCTCACATACACATTGATTTACAATGCTTTATTATCTCCCTTGTCTTACCCAAAATTATGGCCCGTCTAACTTTAGTGCCCTCTTGCTAGTCTGTTTCTGAAGTAAGAATTTTGCCCTGTTAACCAGCCAACCTTTATTACCTCCTGAGTGATAATTGAAATCCACCCCTATCAGTATAAAGATAAGCTTTTCCCCCGATCCCCCCAATGTCACACCCGGAGACCCCCGATCTCCCAATGTCACACCCAGAGACCCCCCGATCTCCCAATGTCACACCCGGAGACCCCCCGATCTCCCAATGTCACACCCGGTGACCCCCCAATCTTACACCCGGAGACCCCCGATCCCCCCGTGTCACACCCGGAGACCCCCGTTCCCCCGTGTCACACCCGGAGACCCCGGATCTCCCCCTGGTCACACCCAGAGACCCCGGATCCCCCCGTGTCACACCCGGAGACCCCCGATCCCCCCGTGTCACACCCGGTGACCCCCGATCCCCCAATGTCACACCCGGTGACCCCCCAATGTCACACCCGGTGACCCCCGATCCCCCAATGTCACACCCGGTGACCCCCGATCCCCCAATGTCACACCCGGTGACCCCAATCTCCCAATGTCACACCCGGTGACCCCGATCTCCCAATGTCACACCCGGTGACCCCGATCTCCCAATGTCACACCCGGTGACCCCGATCCCCCCAATGTCACACCCGGTGACCCCTCCTCCAATGTCACACCCGGTGACCCCGATCCCCCAATGTCACACCCGGTGACCCCGATCCCCCAATGTCACACCCGGTGACCCCGATGTTCCCCCAGGTCACTCACCGGGCGGTATGAAGAGAGTGGCCCGCACTCTGCCCTCCCTCACCGGGATCCTGCTGACTCCTTCCCCCAGGAAGCTCCTCTCCTGGACCGCAGTGCTGAGCACATCTCCGCTCGGCTCCTGGTGGAGGGAGAAGCGGACAGTCAGGGGGCTCCGCACGTCCTTCTTCACCATCCTCCTCATACCATTCCGGGGCTCCAGAGCCCACAGGGGCCCCTCCGCTTCTACTCCGGTGAACGTGCCGCCCTCCAGCGCCGGGCTCCGGCTCAGCTCCAACTCCCCTCCGCTCCCGGCTCGGTACCGGCCCAGGGAAGTGAACGGCTCCCCGCCTTCATCGATCAGCTCGGTGCGGAGAGACACCTCCTGCCCGGGGATCAGCCCGATCACCTCCAACCGGAGAGGAGCATCGAACAGGCAGCGCTCCGGGGACACCCGCAACTCTACCGAGCCGGACATGGAGCGATCAGAGCCGGACATGGAGAGATCAGAGCCGGACATGGAGAGATCAGAGCCGGACATGGAGAGATCAGAGCCAGACATGGAGCGCCGAGAACTTCTCAATGCAGCAAAGGACCTGAACAGAGAGTGGTACATACACCGCATGACAGCCAACTTCTCCTGGTGACGGGACTTCACTGGGGAAGGAGGACCTGGGCAGAGCGGGGCTCCACGGGGGCGGAGGAAATTTGCACTAGATAATACAGAAACTGCATGACAGCAAACTGAACTAGAGGCGGGGCTTCAATGGGGGCGGAGGTCTTAGGCAAGAAAGAAGTGTTTTGTGAGCACACCGGTATTATCGTCAGATTTGGCGACCCGTCAGAATTTGTAACGGAAGTGACGTTACTTCGCCTCTATCTTGCTACACCCCACACATGCGTTTCAAAGGATTTGCGGCAATAGAGTTCAGTAAAACCGTCAGATAATGTCACGGAAGTGACATTACAGACAACACAAACACTGGGCTATGCGTTCCAACACTAATACTTCCCTTGTTACCTAGTATCTCCAGATCTACCGGCTGTCCATGTACAACCCAACCTGTGGTGTTAGGTTCTGCAATGCTGGGACTTGTAGTGCCTATCCTGAGCTACCTGTGGGGATAGATCCTGCAATGCTGGGACTTGTAGTGCCTATCCAGATAAACCTGTGGCGAGAGATCCTGCAATGATGGGACTGGTAGTGCCTATCCTGAGCTACCTGTGGTGATAGGTACTACAAGTCCCAGAATTGCAGGATCTATGATAGATCCTGCAATGCTGGGTGTTGTAAAAATTTCTGCGACCCATGCAGAAACCAAACCGCGTCACTTTTTCACGGCCCTTGATCGCGCATGCGCGGGAGCTAGCCGCGGTTGAGAGATATTATGCTCTCGAGCGGGCGGAGGGGGGAAGATGGTTAAACATCAGAAACAGCCCCACCCACCACCCTAAAAAAACGCGAACCGCGCATGCGCAAAGCTTATGTATGTCCAGGGTCCAGAAAAATTATGGACTCGAGGGGGCAGGCGGAGGCGAAGTGTTGGTGGGAGGGAGACAGAGCGGAGCTTGGAGAGGGGGACGGGCCCCCATACATAGCACTGAGTTCAAGTACAGTACATTGTTCTGCCATCAATTACGCTGCCACTGTGCCCGGCAAACTCCTCACTGTGCCCGTCAAACTCAGCCATTGTGCCCAGCAAACGCCTCACTGCGCCCATCAAACGCTGCCACTGTGCCCATTAAATGCCTCACTGTGACTGTCCAATGCAGCCACTGTGCCCAGCAAACGCCTCACTGCGCCCAGCAAACACCTCACTGCGCCCCTCAAACACCTCACTGCGCCCATCAAACGCCTCACTGCGCCCAAATGCAGCCACTGTACCCAAAAATTTCCGCCACTGTGCCATCAAACGCAGCTACTGTACCCATCAATTGCCGCCAGATTGTCAAGCCGCAGCCGTGCTCCCTGGGGGTATGCTGATCGCACATCCGTGCTGCTGGAGGGAGCCCAGACGACCATAAATGGGGGACCTGCATGTCATGGTAACTGAGACCATCCCATATCCCACTCCATCTTCCCCGAGGACAGGGACCCCCCCCCCCCTCTCCCCCCTTAGGGACAGGGACCCCCTTCTCTCCTGGGGACAGGGACCCCCTTCTCTCCTGGGGACAGGGACTTCATCTCACCTAGGGACCCCACCTCCCCTAAGAACAGGAACCTGATCACCCTGCATGTGCCAACCTCACTGCCCTGTCCTGTGTGACAGCTCTTATCAGGACTTCATCCCACTGTGTGATCCCCCTACATGACTGATCCCTCTGTGTGCACCCCTTACACGGGAAACCCCTCTGTCTGCTCCCCCTACATGTCTGCATACTCTGACCACCACCTGTACCATTTCCACATCCTCTGAATGCCTCCTGTGCACATATTTTGACCACCTCTTGTACCATGTTGTACCATGTCTGCAGCCTCTAACCATCTCCTGTATCCTGTCTGCAATCTCTGACTATCTCTTGTCTTTTAACGTGTCTGCAGTCTCTTAGGGGGAGTCTGGAGAGGAATCAAGAGTCAGAGCACCGCCGGGATTGGGATCACGGGAGGAGTCAGACGTGTATGGACTGTGGAGAAGAGACTATAGATTAAAAACCAGAACCACTAAATTAGGGGGAGCAAATAGAGGGTTCCCCGTGTAAGGGGTGCACACAGAGGGATCAGTCATGTAGAGGGATCACACAGTGGGATGAAGTCCTCATAAGAGCTGTCACAGGAGGGCCCACACACAGGACACATAGCAGGGAGGGCAGTGAGGTTGGCACACACAGGGTGATCCGGTTCCTGTTCATAGGGGAGGTGGGGTCCTTATCCCCAGGGAAGATGGGGTCCCTAGGTGTGATGAAGTCCCTGTTGCCAGGGGAGATGGAGTTCCTGCCCCCAGGTGAGATAGGATCCCTGTCCCCAGGAGAGAAGGGGGTCCCTGTCCTCAGGGGGGGGGGGGGGTTTCCCTGTCCTCAGAGGGAGGGGAGAAGGGGGTCTTTGGTCTTGGGGAGAGGGGATCCCTGTCCTCAGAGGGGGGGGTCCCTGTCCTCAGGGAAGATGGAGTGGGATATGGGATGGTCTCAGTTACCATGACATGCAGGTCCCCCATTTATGGTCATCTGGGCTCCCTCCAGCAGCACGGATGTGCGATCAGCATACCCCTAGGAAGCACAGCTGCGGCTTGACAATCTGGCAGCAATTGATGGGCACATTGGCAGCAATTGATGGGTACAGTAGCTGCGTTTGATAGCACAGTGGCTGCATTTGATGGGCGCAGTGAAGCGTTTGCCGGGCACAGTGAGGTGTTTGCCGGGGGCCCAGTGAGGCGTTTGATGGGCACAGTGGCTGCGTTTGCTGGGTGAAGTGAGGCATTTGACGGGCACAGTGGCTGCGCATGCGTCGGGCGGGAATCCGACGCATGCGTAGTAGAAGTTGGATTTTCCCTGGCCTTACTGCGCATGCGTCGGGCGGGGATCCGACGCACGCGCAGTAGAAGTTGGATTTTCCCGGTTCGCACTGCGCATGCGTCGGGCGGGAATCCGACACATGCATAATAGATGCCGGATTTCTCCGGACCACACTGCGCATGCGTCGGACAGGAATCCGATGCATGCGCACTAGAAGCAGAGTAGATCAGAAGCTCCCTTTTTTTTTTAGCTCCCTATGACTTTATTATCTGCTCCTTTGTCCAGGTGAGTGTCTCAATGTATATAAACCAGAGACAGCCAAGCAAGTAGTATTTTCACAAAGATGTCAGTAATTGTTGTCTCTATATAATCTCTCAATACAGAATAGATTTAAATCCCAGCTAAAGTTCCTGTCCATGTTGTGGGAGAAATCTTGTGTTTGAGGGGTGTGGCCGTTGTTCAGCTCTGCCAGCACAGAGCACTGCAGTGTGAGATTAAAGCAGAGGTCCACCCAAAAAAAATAAAAAAAAATAATGAAAAGCTAGCAGCTACACATGCACTGCAGCTGCTAGCTTTTAACCACTTCAGCCCCGGAAGGATTTACCCCCTTCCTGACCAGAGCGTTTTTTGTGATTTGGCACTGACAATTGCGTGGTCAAGCGACGTGGCTCCCAAACAAAATTGACGTCCTTTTTTTCCCCACAAATAGAGCTTTCTTTTGGTGGTATTTGATCACCTCTGCAGTTTTTATTTTTTGTGCTATAAAACAAAAAAAGAGCGACAATTTAGAAAAAGTTATATATTTTTTATTATAGTAAAAAGTAAACAAAAATATATAATATAGATATATATAAAAAAAGGCCGATACGTATTCTTCTACAAATTTTTGGTAAAAAAAAAAAAACGCAATAAGCGGTTATTGATTGGCTTGCGCAAAAGCTATAGCGTCTACAAAATAGGGGATAGTTTTATGACATTTTTATTAATATTTTTTTTTTTTTTTTTCACTAGTAATGGCAGATATCAGCGATTTATATCGTGACTGCGACATTATGGCGAACACGTAGAGAAGGAGAAGTCTGGATGGCTGCACTTCAAGAAAAGGCTTCTTTATTGAAATGATTAAAATCCAAACAATAGAGTAACATCATCGGAACATGGATACAGCAAAGATATCTGGCGCATTTCACGCTTTAACAGCGCTTAATCATAGCTTGAGCTATGATTAAGCGCAAAACACGTCAGCTATCTTTGCTGTATCCATGTTCCGATGATGTAACTGTATTGTTTGGATTTTAATCATTTCAATAAAGAAGCCTTTTCTTGAAGTGCGGCCATCCAGACTTCTTATTCTCTACATTACTACAAGCAGAGCCAGCACCTGTGAAGTCCAAACAAGGTGATTATCTTCACTGTGGGACTGGAGCCTTTGGAGCAGTTTCTCTGTACATTATGGCAGACACATCAGACAATTTTGACACATTTTTGGGACCATTGGCATTTAAAACAGCGATCGATGCTATAAAATTGCATTGATTACTGTAAAAATGTCACTGACAGTGAAGGGATTAATCACTAGGGGGCAGGGAAGGGTTAAGTGTGTCCTGGGGGAGTGTTTCTAACTGTCTGGGGGCGTGGCTGTGTGTGACACCACACTGATGGCTGCTCCCTATGACAGGGAGCAGACAATCAGTGTGCCGTCATTAGGCAGAACGGGGAGATGCTGTTTACATCGGCATCTCCCCATTCTTCAGCTCTGTGACACGGCCGCGGGACCCGCGGGCACGGTCACAGAGCTCAGGGCGGCGCATGCACGGCGGGAAATTTAAAGTAACGTACGGGTACGTTACCTTGCCCAGCTGTGCCATCCTGCCGACGTATGTGTGCTGACAGTGGTCGGCAAGCAGTTAATAGGACACTTACCTGTCCTGGAATCCCATGATGTCGGCAACGCAGCTGATGTTTCCGTCGGGTGCTGCTGCCGCCACCATTGCGGGTAAGGGTACCCGGCAGCGTAGCCTTAAGGCTTCATGCCGGGAACCCTACTGCGCATGCGCGAGGCCCCGCTCCTCTCTCCTACTAGCCCGGTGACAGGGAGAGGAGGAGGGAGCCCCGGGCTGATGTCACACGGCCACAGCCCGGACTCCCGGAAGTTAGAACAGGATACCTGTCAAAGACAGGTATCCTGTCCCCTGTGCCCTGCCAATTGTGGCACCGGAGGGGAAGAGGAGACAAATGAGTGGAAGTTCCACATTTGGGTGGAACTCCGCTTTAACCACTTGCCAACCGCTGCATGTATTATATGTATATACGTCGGCAGAATGTCGCGGCTGGGCAAATGGGCATACAGGTACGTCCCTTTGGATTTGTCGCCATGTGGTCACGTGCGCACCGCCAGCGGCACACGCATGACCCTGCCAGGAGCTCTGTGAGTAGGATCGTGGGTCCCACGGACTCGATCGCAGCAGGGATACCCGCGATCGTCTCACGGCGCTGAAGGGCGGGGAGATGCTGATGTAAACAAGCATCTCCCCGTTCTGCCTAGTGACACTGTCACTGCTCATAGCTCCCTGTGATCGGGATCGGTGAAGTGTCATTCGTAGCCACGCCCCCTAACAGTTAGAATCACTTCCCAGGACACACTTAACCATTCCCTAGCCCCCTTGTGGTTAACCCCTTTGGGGATATTTATTATAGCAAAAAGTTAAAAATTATGCGTTTTTTTTCAAAATTATCGCTCTATTTTTGTTTATAGCGCAAACAGGTGATCAAATACCACCAAAAGAAAGCTCTATTTGTGGGGAAAAAAAGGACATCAATTTTGTTTGGGAGCCATGCCGCACGACTGCACAATTGTCAGTTAAAGCGACGCAATGCCGAATGGCAAAAAGTGCTCTGGTCTTTGGCCAGCAAAATGGGCTTAATTGGTTAAGGGCTCATACACACAGGACATTTTAAAAACAGCATCAAAAACACTCCCTATATTGTAAAAACACCTAAAAGCGGCTTGACGCGTTTAGCCACATTTTTTTTTTTTTTTTAACAGCTCATTTTTACTGCTCCTGGAAGCACAGCCTGTTGTTTTTCTTCTACTGCCCCTAAACGCTTATGCCTCTAAATGCCTCTGACAGTTTATGTGTGCATTAGAGGCGGGTAAAAAAATGAATAAAAATAAATAAAACGTTAAACGCCCCTAACGGAAGCTGTAAAAACGTCCTGTGTGCATGAGCCCTAAGAAGCATTGATTTCCACAAACTTGTACTGCAGGGAAAGGGAGGGAGTGTGTCTGCTCTGTGTGCACTGGCTCTAACTGTTGCCTATAGCAAGGTTTCTCCACTCCAGTCCTCAAGTACCCCCAACAGGTCATGTTTTCAAGCTCTCCATTATTTTGCACAAGGTGATTTGATCACTTTCAGGGAAATCCTGAAAACGTGACCTGTTGGGGGTACTTGAGTACTGGAGGTTAAGAAACATTGGTCTATAGGACTGCATTGTCATATTTAACCACTTGACCTCCAGAAAGTTTTACCCCCTTCATGATACTCCTGGTGGCATTTGATCACCACTGGGTTTTTGTATTTTATACTATGTACTATATTTTCTACTTTGTTATAAAACACATCAATAAAAAAAAAAAAAAAAAAATGATATAATCAAATCTCTTTCTAAATTTAGGCCAAGATGTATTTTGCTACATATCTTTGGTAAAAAAAAAAAAATCCCAATAAGTGTATATTAATTCATAGCTCCCACCTGTTCCTGATTTGGAGGGACTGCCCCCCTTTCTGCCTCATTTGTCCCTCATTTTGGTTTAATCTATATAGTTGTATATAAAATGCACTTTTCATCTATCAAAAATGTATTTCTCTGATTTCTAAATTGCTGCATTTGTAAATTCCAAAAGCCAATATAAAGGAATAGTAGCGGTAAAAAAAAAAAAAAAAAAGCACTTGTGGGTTCAACCAATCTTGTTTTTTGTACAATTCTCCTTTAACGGGGCGTGGCAAGGGGTGTGTCCTATGCCTGCATACTTTTGCTGATAGGTGTCCCTCATTCCCATCTCAAAAAGTTGGGAGGTATGTTAATTGAATTGGGCGGCACAAGCCTGAGGACAATCTTGAGGAAACTTCACAACACTTGAATTTCACTTTAAGCTTCGTTTAGTTCATTCATGACCATTTCAGTGTGGTGATGATTATGTTATACATAAGCAGATCAGCACAAATGTCTGTACTGAGTATTCAATACACCTTAAAGTGAAAATGTTTAAATTTAAAAAAGGAGAAAAAAAAAAAAAAAAACCAACATGTTATACTTACATGTGGTTTTGCACAGATCAGCCCCAGTCCTCCTCTCCGTTCCCCCGGTAGGGCTCCTAGTCCCTCTCTCCTGCCTAGTGCCCCCATAGCAGCTTGCTATGGAGGTTCCCGAGCAGTTGCTCCATGTGTCTACTCACACACGGAGCGTGGCTCAGCCCCACCCCCACTCTTTCCTCATTGGCTCACTGGCTGTGATTGACAGTAGTTGGAGCCAATCGCTACCGCTGCCGTCTCAGCCAATGAGGAGGGAGAGACCCCAGGCTCTCGTACACAGGGTGCTGCTGCACACAGGTTTTTTACCTTCATGCATAGAATGCATAATGGTTAAAAAAAAAAAAAAAACACTTTAAAGTTTCTCCTCAGTAAACTTCACACCATCATCCGAGCGGGGTTTAGTCAGCCAGAACAGCTTACTGAGGAGGAACAGGAAGTGAGAAATTCAGACAAAAAAAAAAAACATTTAGAAGGGAAATCGAAGGTAAAAAGGTAAGTAAACCAACAATGCATTAGCTTAAAAGGGATGCTAGCATGGGAGTACTATACGCAGTAGTAAGTGGCAAGTGTGTCCTATTTACTGGTAGGCGACACACATGTCACGGTCCAGTCCAGAGACCATTATTCAAAATGTGTTAGTGTGTGCATGGACCAGCGTGTGGTGATGTCTCTTGTGAACAATGGCGTAAAACCCACGGATAACTACAGAAGACTTCAAGCACAGTACTGCAGTAAGGCGCTCAGGACGCAGTAAGACATTTGAATGGTGTAAAAGTTTCAAAGATGCCCGTACGCCCATCAGTGACGACCCCAGCCGTGATGGCTCCCAGCCCACAGCAGTCATTCCTGTGACCACTCGTAGAGCGCCTGATCCTGGATAATCAATGCAACCGGTTGTAAAATTGTACAAATCTTTCTGTGGGAACAGTGAACACAATCATTCACAAACATTTGCATTTTTAAAAAGTCGTGTTTTGAGTGATATGCATACGTGTCTGCGGAAAAAAGGCCTGGCTTGATCACTAAGGGCGTCTTGTTTCTCCAGGACAAAACGCAGAAGCCCATGACGTGCACATTAAAGCTCGAAACTCGAATAGGAGGTATTGCACGTCCCCCTTACAGCCTGGACCTTGCTCCAAGTGATTTCCGCCTGTTTGGACTCCTAAAAGTTCCTCTGAGGCAGTGGCGGCCCGTCAATAGGGGGCGCACAGGCCCCCCCAAGCTTTTCACAAAAAAAAAAAAAAAAGAAGAAGTGGTCACTTTAAGAGTGTTCAGGCACCAGACACACACAGCAGTCTATGGGAAGCTTTCCCAGCTTGCAATCAGCTGATTTTCCCTTGTTTAGGGAGTGTTTGGGGCACAAGAGATGCGCCCACAAACATTCCCACTTTCTGTCCTTTTCTTTTGTTGGAGAGGACTGGAGGACGACTGGGCAGTGCTTTTTGCAGCACTGCAGCATCACTTCCGGTTTCCCGGTTGGCTCACTGTGCTCTGAAGTGGAATCTGAGACTGACTGTGCGACCGACGCATGGTGGAGGCCTGAGCTGAGCAGTGCGGTAATGTTAAGTAAAGCTAGCAGCGCCACAAGTCTGAGGCTCAGTCTCCTCTCCTCTCCTCCAAGTCCTGAATAAGCTGACTGACAGTCACGAGCCACCCCTTCGCTCACACCTTCCTCAGTTCCCTGCGCTTCTCTGCTCAATGAGGTCTCCCCACTCATTAAGTGCAGATGTCCTGGCAATGGTCACTGGATGAGGATAGTGATGATGCCGGGTGTATTATACAATGGGATGATGGGTGTATTTTACAATGATGAGGATAGCGATTACGGGTGTATCATATGATGATATATATATATATATATATATCACACCCGATCTGTAATACTGAGCTGTATATACCCTGATCTGTGAGGCTGCGCTATATACCCTGATCTGTGAGGCTGCGCTATATACCCTGATCTGTGAGGCTGCGCTATATACCCTGATCTGTGAGGCTGCGCTATATACCCTGATCTGTGAGGCTGCGCTATATACCCTGATCTGTGAGGCTGCGCTATATACCCTGATCTGTGAGGCTGCGCTATATACCCTGATCTGCAATTCTGGGGCTGTATACTGTGTCCTGTTATGCTGAGCTGTACACTCCTGACACTATGGGTGGAAGCATGTAGAATACAGGGGACAGAGTGGTGGATTATATAAGGGGTGGGGCTTATAAGTGGGAAGGGTCAAAAAGGGCAGGGCAGGGTCTGGCGCCCTCCCCATCCTAAAATATCACCAGCCGCCACTGCCCGGAGGTCAGCATTTCAGCACTGATGACGAACTGAAGCAGGCTGTCCTAGGATGGTTCAGGCATACTGACAAATCTTTCTATGCCAAAGCTTTCCAGGCATATGTTAAATCCTGGGATAAGTGTATAAATGTAACAGGGAAGTATGTCACAAATAAATGCATACAATTTGTTCTTTTTTTGCATAAACTCAAAAGCCTTTGACTTGAAGGCCCCTCGTACTTTGCAGTGGCTGCAAAGCAGGTAAAACCACTTCCCACCCCACCCCAGGGAGGTGAATACTGTCAGGCCATAAACACATCCAATTCAGTGTGAAATCCCAAACAGGTGTGCGTGAGCCAGCGTATCGCCTTCTGATCGGCTGCTTACTGCGGGCCAACATCGCAATCCACCACGGAATGTGAGTCAGCAGTCAGGCTCATGTGAAACAGACCTTTATGAATCCTCCAGATTGCTGCTGCAACAGCTCATGCACCACTGGTAATGTTATAATCTGTCCCAGCCCATAACATTTACTTTTGCTGTTCAGCTTAATCAAAATGTAGATAAAGATAAAAAAAAAAAAAAAAAAAAAAAGCACATGAAATAAAAAAAAAAAGACAGGTAAGCTGTGAACTACTTTAGTTACATGAATTAAGCACATCCAGCTGTCAGAATACATATCAATTCAACAACAATAGTTTTATATCATTCCTACAATATCATCTTCATAGTTTGCTTGAGGGGCTTTCCTTATCCAAGTGTTTGCGGAAGAAAGCCTGAATGCTCTGCCAGGAATCCACTTGTGCAACACTGTGCGATTTAGGTTCCCCTCCCCAAAAACATGGGAAACCAACAAGCATATGTATGGAAGCTTTACATAGTGGGTAGTAAGGAGGTTCAATATAATGTCCAGCTTTGGCATAGTACACAACCTCTGGCTTTTCTTTCCCTTGCTCTTCCAAAAGATTGCAAGCTGTCCGGGCATGAAAGTCGCTCTTCCAGTTTCGGTCATCTTCTCCCACAATAAAGAGAAACTTGCAATCTGCTCTCCCAACAGGAATAAGGCTCTGACGATTCGGTTCTTCTAATGGATCGTACATCATGTCCCTGATATCTCCCAATCCTGGCTGTGGGAATTTAATCTTTTGTCGGTCGAAGCCAATGGCAGGCAGTGTGATGTCTTTGTAGTGAAGGTCTGCCCCAACATTGGCCACAGATCCATTTACAACAGCTGCCGCAGTTATACCTTTAAGGAAGGAAGCCATAGAAAGCACCAAATCTCCACCTTTAGAATGGCCAAGAAGACCTATTCCTGGACCTTTAATCTGAAGTAGAAAGAAAGACAGCTCTATCAGCTTACGATCATGAGAAAAAGAAGTGTGTGTATACAGACATACAGCCTTGCAAAAGTATTCACATCTCTCTCCCCCTTTGGCATTTTTCATGTTTTGTCGCCTCAACCTGGAATTAACATGGATGGTTTGAGGATTTGCATCATTTAATTTACAGAACATGCCCACAACTTTAAAGATTTTTTTTTTTTTTTTTTTAATCATGAAGCAAACAACAAATATGCACATTGACCTTTTTTGTTATTTTGTCCTAACTATTCACCCCCCTAAAGCCAATACTTTGTAGAGCCACCTTTTGCGGCTATCACAGCTCCAAGTCGCTTTGGAGTCTCCATGAGCTTGCCACATCTTACCACTGGGATTTTTAGATGGGAGTGGTACGGGTTTTGCTCAAGAATATCCCTGTATTTATCCATCCATCTTTCCCTCAACTCTGACCAGTTTTCCAGTCCCGACTGCCACACACACACACACACACACACACACACACACACACACTAATAAATAACTACTACTACACGGCTCAAAATTTTCAAGTCCTGAGCTACTAGTCAGGCCTTAAGAGTTACTCGCCAACGACTGCCCCACCCAACCTTACCCTGTCCCGCCCCCGTAAAACTATAATATGAAATTACACTGTTAAATGTAATGTGCAGAATTAAAGTTACAAAAATAAACATCAACCACTTCAATACAGGGCACTTAAACACCTTCCTGCCCAGACCAATTTTCAGCTTTCAGCACCGTCGCACTTTGAATAACAATTGCGCGGTCATACTACACTGCACCCAAACTAAATTTGTATCATTTTGTTCCCACAAATAGAGCTTTCTTTTGGTGGTATTTGATACCACCGTAGAGGTGTACGGTTATTTTTTGCTAAACAAATAAAAAAAGACCAAAAATTTTGAAAAAATTAAGTTTTTTTTTTCAGTTTCAAAACTTTGTAAATATGTATGTTTTCTCCTTCACTGATGGGCACTGATGGGGCTGCACTGATGAGCACCGATAAGGTGGCACCAATGAAGTGGCACCAATGAGGTGGCATTGATATGTGGCACTGATTGGACACGGCTGATCACGTGGTAGAGTCTCCGTCGGAGACTCTTTACCGAGATCGTAGTTGCGGGGGCGTCAGACTGACACCCCGCAACAACCATCGGCGCGCAACGGCTCAATATCCCGAGGACGTCATGACGCCCGGTCAGGATTTTGAAACCACTTTGCCGCCGTCATTCTGCTATATGGTGGGTGGCAAGTGGTTAACAATATTAAAGCATATTTCATTGATCTGACTGATAAATAAAAGGATAAAATTTGGATTGGCTACTATGGTACTGTACGCATTGTTACGGCCTTGATAAGTAAATATGTGCTACGTACAGAGTGCAGGGCTGAGGGGAGCGCAGTGTACCCCATTCCAGTACTGGCCCTGTCCGGTAGGTTGTACGGGCCCCATGATTTCCAACAGCAACCTTGGTCAAAGCCATAGGCCTAATGTGATGTACTCCAAGAAAAGGATTTTACAGGTGAGCTGTAGGAAAAATCCTATTTTCTTTATCATACATCACGAGACAGAGCAGGCATAACTATTTGGGACGTCCCAAAGCAATGCCCTTGAGGGGAGGGAGACGCCATCGCAGAAACTGACACTATTACTGCTTGTAATATGCTGAGGCCAAAGGCAGTATCCTCCATATTCTTGGCATCCACCCGGTAAAAACCCTGTAGATGTATAAACCAAAGGCCAAAACAGTGGTCTTGCAAACCTGGGCCACTGACACCTAATGGCGGATGGCCCAAGATACTCCCACACCTGTAGAGAATCTTTCTCCAGAAAAAAAAAAAAAAAAAAAGGGGGGGGGGGATTTTGCCCTTTAAACCATAGGCATCATTGATAAACTGGCAGATCCACTGCTAAATATTCAACCTGGATGCCACCTGCCCTTCCTGGCCTTCTTCTGGCAGCACAAACCAGAATTCCTGACCTGTGCCCACAACTCAAGTAGATCTTGAGAACCTGAACTACCTCTAGAGTATGTAATGATCTTTCTCCTGCTGACTGCATTAGGAGAAATATAAAAAGGCAAGACATGGCAAGCCTGATGGGAGAGCAAGAATGGCTCCTTGCAGAAAAGAGCCGCCAGCTCTGACACTCTACGTAATGAAGGAAGTGATAGCAACCAAGGAAGCCATCTTCCGAGATAAGGGACTAACAGTCTCCCAATTGGTTAAAAAAATGGCCTCTGCAAAAACAGTCAAGTGCAATTTCTAGTCCCAAGGAGTGGACTAACATGTGAAACCATCTACATTAAACGTTGTATAAAGTATGAACCAAGGAGTGAAAATAATGGCCTCTGGAAAAAATGGATAGGGATGAACTCTAACCCTTAACAGTACTTCAGGCCAATCTTCATTCCCCTACTGATTGGAGAAAGAAAAGTTCCCACTCACATGTTTCTGTGGGGGCTACTTCCTGGCTTCCCTCAGACAAAAAAGATTTCCTGTAATTGAAGTCCCCTGAAGCTGCGTTCTGGTCTTTTGTAAGACCCCCCAAAAATTACTCGGGTGGGTAACTACGGCTGTCCTGAAAGACTACAGGAAAAGACGTTACCGGTAAGCGTAACTCTAATTTTCCCTAGTCGTCATTCAGGACAGCCACCATGAGAGGATAAGCGAGCACTTACCAGTTAGGGTGGGACTACAGCTTGCAAAACCTTGCGTCCAAAGGCTTGCTCGCCTGCCGACACCAGATCCACTCTATAATGTTTTATGAAAGTGGAATAGCTGAACCACGTTGCAGCCCTGCATATCTGGTCTGGCGTAGCTCCAGCCCTCTCTGCTTGAGAAGTTGCCATAGCTCTTGTTGAGTGTGCCTTAATACCTGAAGGAATCTCCTTCCCTGCTAAAGTATATGCTTGGCCAATTGTTGATCTAAGCGATCTGGCAATTGTGCGTCGGGACGCCCTGAAACCTTTTCTGGCCCCAGAAAACAATATAAACCGCAAGTCTGACTTTCTTTATTGACTTGGTCAGCTCAAGGTACCTTAGGATACTTCTCCTTACATCTAAAAAATGATGTTTCAGTTCCCCTTCTCCTGAGGGGTTGGGACAAAATGAAGGTAAGACTACCTCCTGGCTTCTGTGGAAACCCGAAGCCACTTTAGGCAAAAAAGCCGGATCAGTTTTAAGCACTATCCGGTCTGGAAAGATTACACAAAACGGGGGTCTAATTGATAGCACCTCAATTTCACTGACCCTCCTGGCAGTGGTTACTGCAACTAAAAATACAGTTTTTAACGTGAGCTCCCTTAGTAAACATCCGTCTAAGGGCTCAAAAGGAGGTCCTGTTAAGCTCTGCAGGACTAAGGATAGATCCCACCCAGGGAAAGGTGGGCTTCTGACTGGTCTCTGTCTAGAAAGAGCCTTAAAGAACCTGACCACCCAAGGGTTGGAGGCCAGAGAATTCTCCAAATAAGCACTAAGTGCTGATACCTGACTTAAGAGTGGCTACGGATAACCCCTTGTCCGCCCCGCAGGAATTCCAGCACGGCTATGGGGCTCTGCACCGAGAAGGAGCTTGCTACACACCAGTCGTTGAAGCGTAGCCAGACCTTTTTATAGATCCGGCGCGTCTCCTTTTTCCTGCTACTGAGTAGGGTAGAGATTAATCTTTCTGAAAAACCTTTAGCTTTCAGTATGCCCTCCTCAGTAGCCAGGCTGCCAACTTCCATTGGTGTACTCGTGGACAAAGGACTGGGCCCTGTGAGAGGAGATCCTCCAGAACTGGAAGGAACAGGGGGGGCTCTGCTGCCAGCTGTCTGAGAACTGAAAACCATGCCCTCTTTGGCCAATGTGGAGCCACTAGAATCAGAGACGTGTTTTCTAGTTGAAATTTTCTCAACACCGCTGGTAACAGTACCGGAGGAGGGAAGGCATAACATGTCCTGAACTGCCAGCTTTGGGTTAAGGCGTCCACTCCCAGAGCTCCTTCTCCCCCGTTTAGGGAAAAAAAAAAAAAAAAAAACAAGGAACTTTCGCGTTGTCTCTTGACGCGAAAAGATCCACCTCTGGGGGTCCCCATTTTTCGGAAATGAGATTGAAGACCTCCTGGTTGAGGACCCAATCTCCTTCCCTTAGCCTCCTTCGGCTGAGGAAGTCTGCTATTATGTTCCTCTCTCCTCTCAGAAATACTGCTGAGAGAGAGAGAGGGTGTTGGACTCGGCCCAGCTTAAGATGTCTATTGCTAGGGCCAGCAGGTCCCCGCTTCTTGTGCCGCCCTGCTTGTTTATATAGGCCACGGTCGAAGAGTTGTCCGACCGTACCTGTATATGATGCCCCTAAAGAACCTTCCCGGAAAACCTGAGGGCAAGCCCGGCTGCCTTCAGTTCTTTCCAGTTGGATGATCTTTTCAGATCGTCGCCTTTCCAGGTACCCTGGGCAACCAGGGAACCCAGATGTGCCCCCCAGCCCTTGCTGCTTGCATCTGTTGTTATTACCTGAGAGACGGGAATAAGCCACAGACGTTCCTGCGACAGGTTCACCTCCTTCCTCCACCAAAGGGATCTTTTTATCTGGTGAGGAACGTGTACTAGGGTGTCTAGATCCCCCTGACTGTTGTCACACATCTTTAGCACAAAAGTCTGCAGAGGCCGAAAGTGCAGTCCTGCCCACTGCACTGCTGGGAGGGCTGAGGTTAGAAGGCTTAGCGTTGACATCAGAGACCTCTTGGAGACCTGCTGGCTGCACTGAAGAGCGGCCACCGCTCTGTCCAGCTTCGAGATCTTTTCTAAAGGGAGAAAGACCCTCAACAGCGTTGAGTCCAGCAGGTATCCAGCAGGTATCCCAGGTACACAATACACTGTGTAGGGATGAGGTTGGACTTGTCTAGGTTCAACAACCACCCCAGGCCTGTTAGGACCCTCTTTGCTAGATCTAGGTCCTTGAGTAGCTGATCTGGGGATCCTGCAAACAGGAGTAGGTCGTCCAGATACGCTATGACTGACACTCCCCGTAGCCGCAAGAAAGCCATCGCCTCCGCTAAGATTTTGGTAAAAATGCAGGGGGGGGGGGGGTGAGGATAGCCCGAAGGGCAGCACCTGAAACTGAAGGTGCACTACTGTACCGTCTAGGTCTATTGCCAATCGGAGAAACCTTCTGCGATGGGGACGTGCAAGTACGCGTCCCTCAGGTTTCAAAGAGACCATAAAGCAATTTTGAGGAAGCAGGGCCCTTACCGTAAAGATTGACTCCATGCGGAAACTCTTGTAGGTAATTGACCTGTTTAGGGGCTTTAAATTCAGGATCAACCTGAATTTTCCGGAGGGTTTCATTACCACAAATATGTGGGAATAGATTCCTTTCCCCTCTTGGTACTCTGCACACTACTTGTTGTTCTAGCTCCCTTAGAGCCTCTAACAACGCCTCTGCCTTTGTCCTGCAATTGGAAAGATGCACGACAAGAAACCTTAGCGGAGGGGGGTCTTGCGAATTCCAGGTGGTACCCCCTTCTTATGACCCCGAGGATGAACCGGTTGGGGGAGATCATCTCCCACTGCGGAAGGAAGGCCCCCAGTCTTCCTCCCACTGGACCAAAGGAGTCATTGGTCCTTGCAGGCCTTTTCAGGAGGGCGAAAAATCGCCCCTCCTCGGCCCCTGCCTCTTTGGCCCCAAGCTTCTTTTGCCCCTCTGGCTTCGGAGTCTGTCTACGTTTTTGCGGACGAAACCCTTTCGTCTGCACTGGGGCCTTACGATTGAGAGGGAATGACTTCTTCCTGTCCGCCGTTCTGTCTAGGACCGTATCCAACCCGGGACCAAAAAGGAGGTCATCTGTCAGGGGTACCCCGCACAGCTTAACCTTAGAGGCGCTATCGCCAGGCCAGGTTTTCAGCCAGAGATCCCTTCTGGCTGAGTTGGCCAGAGCCGCAGATCTGGCCGACATGCGGACTGATTCTGCCGAGGCGTCTGCTATATATGCGACACCTCTTAGAATCGTTGAGAAGGATGACAGTATAGTCTCCTTAGCTGTGCCAGCTTCAATGTGCTCCTGAATGTGGGGAAACCAATGCTCCAGGTTGCGGGCTACAACCGTAACAGCCATTTCAGGCTTTAGATTGCCTATAGTAGACTCCCACGTCTTTTTAAGCAAAGAGTCCATCCTCTTGGCCATGACAACGGACAAGACACCCATATCCTCGAATGCCAGGTCCGTTTGTCTTGACACCTGCGAAAAGGCGGCATCCAATTTGGGATTCTTGTTCCAAATGGACGTAGAATCCTCAGAGAAGGGGAACCTTCTCTTTAGAGACCCAGAGAAAAAGGGTCTTCTCTCGGGATCCTGCCACTCCTTTTTAATGGTTTCTACCAGAACCTCATGTACTGGAAAACCTTCCTTTTTTGTTCCCCCAAGCCCTTGTACATTCGGTCATGGAGGGACAGGGGTTTCTTATCCTCCTGTATCCCGAGGGTTGTGTAAATGGCCCCTAGGAGGTCCTCGACTTCGTCTAGGGACAATTTATACCTAGAGGGCCTTCTGGATTCCCCATCCAAGCCTTCTCCCTCTGACTCCTCCTGAGAGTCAGAGGTGCCACTATCTGGCTGCCTTAGCTCCACCTCGGAAGGGCCTGAGATCTCCTCTGCCATAACTGTAACTGCAGGTTTGGCAGGTGCAGAGCCCTGAGCTTGTGGCGGGGTTGTTTCCTGTGAAATAGGATTAGTAGGGAGCTGAAATTTTTCAAAAAGGGTCTTAAAAGAAGAAAAAGTAGAAGAAAGCTCCTTAACCGAGGCTGCCAACCCAGACGACTCCTGCTCAGAATCTCTCTCTCGGACCAGGTTGTCAATACAGTCTTTGCAAAGGACTTTAGTCCATGCTTCCCCCAAAACATCTCTGCAGGAGGCACACTTCCTCTTAGAGCTATGGGTAGACTGTCTTTTCAGTAGCTTTCTGAAATACATGCAGCAAGAAAGGCAGAATTTTTTTAAAAAATGTTTTCTTTAAAACAGCAGGAAGTAGCAGGAAACAACCCTGGAAGTGCACTAGACCCACTCTATAAAACAGGGATCAGAGGCCCCCCCCCCCCCCAGGGGGTCTGCCCCCCCAAGATAGGAACCATACAATGGAGGGGCAATCCTAGATAGAGAGGACCCTTCCCCAGGGTGCTCTTACCTTAGGAAGGCTGGAGGTGGTGTCACTGTGTGCTGTAGCATCGGCCTCAGACATGACTGCAGGTGGCTGCTTCCCAGGGAGTCTCACGCTGCCTGTGTGCGATCCGGACTCTCTCCAGCCTGAGCCAGGCCCCCTATCAGCTCCGTGACCCGGAAGTCACGGGTCAAAGGTAACACGTCTGCCCTCCGCCGGAAATGACGTCACCCGTCGACCGGCACGCTGGTTCCAAAAAAGTGCAGCCTATACCTTGTACAGGGAGAGCGGACTGCTGCCTTGCTGTGCCCCTGTGGACGCGATAGGGGTCCCCCACAGCCTGATGCCGCGCTCGACAAGGAAGGGGTGGCTTTGTTTAGGGTAAGCAATGTTCGGTTTCCCCCTGGTAACTCCTGCTTCCCTAAGGGATTTGTAATGGCCACAGTCTCCCTGACCGCTGCTAGCCTGGTCCCTTGCACAGTGTCTCCCCACCTGAGGAAACAATAATAACTGAGGTCCGGCAGGGGAAGTAAGAATTTATGGGCTGGCGCAGTGTTTCCTAGAGGAAGAGGAGGAGACTATCTCTCATGGTGGCTGTCCTGAATGGCGACAGCACTAGGGATACAGCTTGACTCAAAGTATAGTCAACTACCTGTCTTTATCAACCTAAATCTCTAGGAACATTTAGGGTACTTTCACACTGGGGACGTGCCACATTAGCAGTGCTTTACCAGTTTTAGCAGTGCTTTTTGGCCACTAGCGGGTTTCTTTAACCCCCACTAGCGGCCGAAGAAAGGGTTAAAAGCGCCTGTGTTGCAGCGCTTTTGAAGAGCTTTTTAGGCGCTTCGGAATCGCTGCCCATGCATTCCAATGCGCAGGGGCAATGCGCTGTATACATCGCTCCCAAACTGCCCCAAAATATGCTGCTTGCAGGACTATTTTTCCGGTCCTGCAAGCGCACCATCCCAGTGTGAAAGCACTCAGGTTTTTACACTGGGGAGGCATGGGAGGCGGTTTTCAGGTGCCAAGATGGCATTTACAAAGTCTTGTGGAAAACATTTCACAGTATATAGATACCTCCTACAATGACGCTCACCTTAGGATGCTGCAGCATAAAATTCACTGCTTCTTCAAAGTAATCCAAACGAAAATCTTTCATTTGCTTTGGGAGATCTTCAAAGTTGTAGTATGCCAATGCCATTGTGGCAAACCCTCTACTGGCTAATAGGCTTGCTTTGTATTCCAGGAGTCCTCCGCCTGCCCCTTGAATGTCGATTACTCCGGGAAATGGTCCGGGTCCTGTGGGCATAATTCACACACACACATTACTATATCTGCAATGGGACCTCTTTCACTGAACTAGCAAAATCAATTGTACATAAAATTCATTTTAAGGCAATGAAACATATTTTCACCACAAAGCTGCATGCAGGCAGGCAGTCCATAGAAAGTCAGGAAAAAACACAGGGTGGCGCTAGAGGTATGTCTGGAGATAGGGGGAACGACTTATCAATGAGAGCAATTATATAAAAAAAAAAAAAAAAAAAAAGACAGTAGCAATTGCAAAGAATAGTGACACTTGGATGTGAGAACATATAAAAAGTACAAAATAAAATAAAAAAAAAGTCCATATGCAAAACCCATGTTAAAAATTTCATAGGGTAAACTGGCAGCAATGTACTCTGAAGATGAGAATAAAACACCAAGGGGTGCCAGACTAAGTGCAGTATTACAAGTGAATGTAATGATTAAAAGCAACTCACAAGGTGAAAAAAATAAATAAATAAATAAATCTTAGGCATTTGGTTGTATAAGCGTCAATGCACCAACTTATCCAAGGCGTCCTGTGGCCGCTGTGGACTCAAGTAGCCTGAGTGAGCAGAACCAGGAAGCGTCCGGACACCGCTGTAACCAGCTTGAACCGCAAGTTCGTATCCTGACGGAAATGACGTCACAGGGATGGTGTGCTAGACGTGTGGTTGGTAGATCGGTAATGCATTTTGAAGCAAACGCTTCTTCTTCAGACCTAATTAGCTTATAACGCCTGTCTGTCATATATTAAACAGCAATACTCAATAGCGAATGGGATATGAATACTGACCAGTTAATAGAGAGAAGAGATGGCAAATAGAAAAAATGGATACAGAAGAGAAAAAAAAAATAAAAAAAAAATAAAAAAGTACAGAAATGAAACAATCTGAATTATATGGGACAAAACAATGATTTCTATTATGGTGGCGTGTATTAATATATCATGGGAGCTCAATTATATGAAACAAAACAATGATTCCTATTATATCATGGGAACTGAACTATATTCGGATCAAACCTAATGAATGAAAAGAACAAATCAAAGTTAAATAAAAAATATGTATATATGATATACACACAAAAATAATGGATAGGAATAAAAGGTAAAATAAAAATTGGAATGAGAGTAGCACCATTATTGGAAAAAAAAAAAAAAAATTATATTATACACACATACATACACACACTCTCGAGTATAAGCCGAGTTTTTCAGCACATTTTATTGTGCTGAAAGTGCCCCCCTCGGCTTATACTTGAGTCAAGCACTTTTCTGCAGCAGAAAATGACATTTTCCGACCCGACTTTGGGGCCCCGACAGTGCTAGGAACCCGAAATTTGGTGTGCAAACCCAGTGGAACCAACACTACAACATACCCAACGTTCCTAGCACTAAGTGGCCCCGAGATACGGAAAATTTAATTCTCTGCTGCAGAAAAGTGCTTGACATTTTCTGAACCGACTTTGGGACCCCTCATCTCAGGGCCACTTAGTAATAGAACCCCATCTTTGGATATGTTGTAGTGCTAGTTCGACTGGGTTTGCATACAAAATTTGGGGTTACTAGCACCAAGTGGCCCCAAAGTCGGTAAACTGTGTCCATCTGCAGCAATGTTTATTTCAGGACCCTTTGGGTCCAGAGACCCTAAATTTTGGCTGCAGACAGGGGGCATCGAGGAACCCTTAACTACCAAGTTTGAAGTTTGGGGGACCTATGGCTGCAAATGAGCACAGTTGACCCGTATCAGAAGAGAAAACTAGTTAACTAACACTTAAAAAATAAGAGAAGCCATGGACCACAATGGATGATTGTACCTCAAACCAGAAAAGAATGGGAAATGGCATACTGACCCATACAGTATGGGTGTTAAATAACCTAATACACATAAATCATTAAATTATATATAAAATTATTACTATGCAATAGTGTTTAAGAACCCTTACCACACATCTATAGTGCTGACTCCTAGATATATATTCTAATTGATGGCAAACACCTATATGTGTGTGGGTCCCAAACTATGTGAGAGAAGTGGGGGGGTGTTTTTGGAGGAAAGGGGGGGGGGGATTGTGGAACAATTCTTACAGATCCAGGAGGAAAGAATGAAGAGAACCAGATCAGATGACAGTGCTGACTTCGATCTCTTCATTCATACCATTCGGTGCCAATGTATTGAGGGTGATAATTCAATACGTTTGACGGACCGTTGAAACCGTTTTGCTGGTGTGTGTATGTATCTGAGATGGATTCTAGAACCCATACCTTAAAGCGGTTCTGCACACACATTTCTAACTTAATGTCATTGCTTTTTACATGCTGGAAAGAGTGCTCAATGGACATTTAATTTTTATTTTTTTTCCTCCTACCTTTAGATATATGCAGGGATTTGTGGTCCTGCTGTTCTGTCCCTGCGGCTGTGGGCGGGGTTTGTGCGGGGGATCAGCATAATTTGCCGCACTCTCCTGGGATCTTGTGTAATTCATCCCAGGAGTCGGTGCGCCTAGCCGAAACGAAATCTCGCGTGATTTCAACAACGTGCGCATAGCCAATGCGAAATCTCGCGTGATATCGACAACGTTCTGATGGCAACATAGATGTTTATGCCGCTCGGCGCTGTTGCCAGTGAGCATGCGTGGGAACCAGCAAGGAATGCTGGTTCCTCAAATAGAATGGAACAAGGAAGTGATTACTTGTGGGCTTAAAATGCCCACAAGCAAAATGAAAACTCATGTTGAAGAATTTTAAAAGTGCCGATTTTAAATCAAAACGGACCTGGATACCAGAAAGAAATATAAAATGCGAGTATAACGTTAGAATGTTAATAATTTTAAAATGTTAATTTTAAAATGTTAATTAAAAAAAAAAAAAAAAAAAACGTGTGTGTGCAGAACCGCTTTAAGCTCTCTGGATGAGTGCTGATGGTACTCTAGAAAGTGGCGTGGGACGCTAAGTCTTGGAAGACCCGCCAGGGGGGATTACTGTCAATTGTAACTTTATGGATGTTTTCTTTGATCTAATTTTACTAGGGGCAAATTTCTTTTTGATGTTAGGTGCTTTCCTGTAAGCAAATTAGGGAACAGCTGGGATCGTGTTTTGGAGCTGTGGGTCTTGCTGTACTATAGACCAATGTCGTTTAAAAATGCCCTCCAATTTTCCAGAGTTTAGCGTGAAGCTGTGTGACAAATCTAACACCTGAATTAACAGATATTAGTTTTTGATCAGGGATTTTGTCTGTATAATAAAAATATAAAAATAATGGGCTTGAGCCAAGAGATCAGGAGGATAACCTTTCAATTATATTTGTTTCAAGGTGGAACTTTGTGAATTACAATCCTCCAGTCAAGTACAATTACGCCGTAAATAAAAAAAAATTGGCTTTTCGGAACATTTTTAACCCATCTAGGATGGTGACAGCTGTAATGATGCAGAAAAGAATTTCCTGCTGTCGGTTTGGTATAAATCTTGGCAATGATAGTAGTCTCTAGGTAACCAAGTTCTAAATCTAAAAAACAAAAAGGGAAGTGGCATTTATCTCCGAAGTGAAGGATTGTCCAAAAACATTGGAGTTACAATGCGTAACAAAATCATGCAATCAATAGGGCCATCCCAAACAATAATGTCATCTATGTACCACCCGTAGAAGACCAGGTGCATCACAAACTGATTGTTATCCCAGATGCACCTGGTCTCCCACTGGCCCATAGTTAAATTGGTGTTTAGTTCAAGTATTCATACATCTGCATATTGTGCATCCACCACATGTGAAAGTTCCAAATCTCTTTACATACATAGGCCCAAAAGATGCCGGTGTATTCACTTTTAACTAGATAGTCTCTTAGGGAGGGTGCACGGCTGAAGGTAATGGCAGGTTTGGCAGATACATGCATTCCCAGATTGGGGTCAATCTTCAATAAGTGCCAATGTTTCTGTAAGATTTTTTTCAATCCTTTTGTGCTGTTTATTATAAGTCGTTATTAAACAAGTGATTGGTTGTGATTTAACGAAGTTTTGTTAGAAAAAAAGAACTTCCTGTCTGACACATCCACGTGCACGTTTGAACACTTTTTTCAAACACGTGGATGAATAGCCACGATCCAGCAGGCGATTTCTTAATAAATTTGCCTCAGAAATGAAATCAGCATCTGTGGAGCAATTTAGCCTTAGTCTAAAAGGTATTGTCCATAAGGGATGGACAGCACCAGAGACCTTGGATGTGAGCTGAACGCGTGTAAAATGGTATTTCCAGCGGTCTCTTTGCAATAGAGACTGTTGGAAAGTGACCCATCTGATGACTTTGATTCTTAAATCAAGAAATGTAGCAGAGGTAGCACTGAAGGCCATTGTAAAGTAGAGGTTAAATGCATTTTTATTCATTGCACCTAAGAATGCTTGTAGATTTTCCAAAGTGCCACTCCATACCATCAAGATGTCGTCTATGTACCTATACCATGCTGCCACATGCACGGTATAGGATGACAGACTATCGTCCGATAGGAGAAATTGTTCCCACTCCCCCAGATACAGGTTGACATACGATGGGACACAGCATGTCTCCATCGCAACCCCTTGTATCTGGAGGTAGTGGGATCCATCAAACGAAAAGACATTATGCGTGAAGATGAACTCCAATGCATCCAGCAAGAAGGAGTTCAGCTTTCGATCGCCTTTATGAGATGGAGATATAACATAACATGTTTGATTACTGAGAGCCCTAAATTCTGAGGAAATGGAACTGTACAATGCTTCTACATCGATTGCTACCAAGAGGGAATTGGGTGGAATATGTAATTCTTCTAAATTTTGCAACAAATGAATGGTATCTTTTATATGGGAAAATAAGCCAGCAGCAAAGGGTCTGAGATGACTGTCGACAAATTTGCTCAGATTTTCTGTTATCGAGCCATTGCCAGAAATAATGGGACGGCCTGGGGGATTTTTTTGGTTTTTATGTACTTTGGGGAGAAAATATAAGGTTGGGATGCATGGGTAGGGAGTTCTGATGTATTCCCATGTATCTGTATGCATTTGTCAATGGCACCATTCCAAAATGCCCCATCTATCAAATCATAAATTTATCAATGACACCTTTCGAAATTTGTTTATACCATGATTTGTTTGACAAGACCCTTTAACACATTGTCACATACTGTTCATTTGTCATGATTACAATATTCCCTCCCTTGTCTGATGGTTTTACTGTAAGCGAATATTCTTTTTTCAAAAACTCCAACGCTAATTCTTTGTCTTGAGTCAAATTATTACAGGTAACATGTGATTTAATTCTCTTAATCCCAGCTGTAGTGGATGCTGCAAATTGTGCCACGTACACACGATCTGACTTTTTGGCCGGACTCTCCGTAGGACAACCCGCCGGACTTTGCAGCGGAGGTACACCGGACTTTCCGAACGTGCAGACTTGCCCACACACGCCCGGACTTTTCTCGCGGAGGGGTCCGGCAAGAAGACCCCCCAAGACGGAAGAAGACCCCCAGGGCTGTGTAATAAAGTATTATAATAACTTGTGTTGTGCTTTTATTTACACTTTTTTCACCAGGTGAATGGGTAGGGGTACATCGTACCCCATACTCATTCACAAAGGGTGGGGGGCCAGGATCTGGGGGCCCCCTTATTATTGGGGTAATATGTGAAGGAATTATGTGTCTGTAGGACTCTCCTCTATCCGATGTACTAAACAAATCTTTGTCAGTTAAAGATAAAGTTGAAAGTATTGAAGCATCACCAGAATGTGAGTTAAGAGTAGAACCAACACCAGAAGATCCTGGAAAAGAAGAAGATTGGTGAGCACCGCGTGAATTACCTTTACCAAGGGGTAACAAAGTAGATGTTTGTTGAGCGGGTTCAGTGATCCTTTTCTTATTTAGATAAGGGTCATCACCAGATGAAGATCTTTTGTTTTTTTGTGATTTGCGATTCCTATGTCTGTTTTGAGAGAAAGATGAGGCAGAAGAATTAAGAGATGAATTAGAACCTGAATCCCTTACATTCTTGCTAAAATTACTCTTTTGGGAGCGTTGTACTGTATTAGGCTGATGCCACTTATAAGCCTTTCCTTCTTGGAAGGCTCTTTTATCGCGCCAAAACTTTTTATCTTTAACAGCCAATTTCTCTTGGGATTTTTAGTTCAATTGTAATCTGATTTTTTCCTCATTTTCTTTATAAATGGGTAAGTCTTTAAACGGGAATAGTTTGGCATAAATTATATCAATCTCTCAAAAGAGATGATGCCTTTTTTATATTCCTCACTTAGCAATGTCATCATAGTTTTTGTACACAATTGCAGATTACTCTCCCATTTGGTTTTGAAAGAGGAATCCACGTCATCCAAAAATCTGAAAAATTTGAATACGTAACCCTAAGGAGTTAATATCCTCTTGTATGTATCTATCAAAGCTATCTGCATGCCAAAAGCATGCAACTTTTTTAGCGACAATTTTACCTAGTTGAAAGAATAATGAGGACATTTCTGATTGGGATGATGATTTTTTACCATAGTCCTTTGAAAAGCCTGCCATGAGGGCATCCCATTCTCTACCTCAAAACATTCCCCAAAGAGCATGTAAACAACCCTTCCAGAAATACTTTACAATAGAAAAACAATGACAGAAAATAAACATAAGAACATACAATATATATCTCCTAGTTTTTCAAAATTTCTTTTAAAGAAATAAGATTATGATCGGTTCAAAGCAGAAATGGGGGGGGGGGGGGGGGGGGGGGGGGTATTTACTTACTTTATTTGGAACAAGATTTGCTGAACCATTTTTTGGAAACATTTAGTTCCCATAAGGTGTTGCCAACATCCCAATATAGTTTTTTTTATGGAATCTCCGAAGAGAAACACTAGTACCCCCCGGTACAGTAGGACTTTAATGGCGAACCAGATTTGTTTAAATCATTTATTTGAAAAAATTATTACATAAAAAGTTTCTTTAAAAAAGAGAATACATTTTTGTACAGGAAAAGCTTCCTTCGCATACAGTATATCTTAGACAGAAAATATTACATATGAATATAGATATGGAGCATCCTTCGATCGCCTAACATGTTTCGGGATACAATCCCTTCTTCGGAGGCGCTTTGTCAAAGGAATGTAAATATATTCTGAAAGAGCAAAACATGAGTTTCAAGGAGTATCTGAGACAGAGAAACAACTTTGCATTAGGGCTGCAACTAACGATTATTTTCATAATCGATTAGTTAGCCGATTATTGTTTTGAATAATCGATTAATCGGCTAATAACCTTAAAAATAAAAAAAAAAAAAAGTGTGGTGTATAATTTAGTTAATATGTAAAGTTAAAAAAAATTAAAAAAAGGCAATTTATTCTTAACTATCTCTATGCAGTGGGAAATATAAATAACCAACTATATGGTTATGGAGCAAAATATTTAATCTACTCTGAGAATAACAGACAGATATACTTTTTTTGGCCAATTAGTTGTTGGGCGGATTAAAAAACACAAATTGCTGCAAAAACGTATTACTTGCTTTTCAGCAGCTTCTCCATTGAAGTATATTGAACCAAAAAAGCACTGTTTTGCATTAAAAAAAAAGTCCCTGACCCTTTCCAAACAGCAGCGGCTGAAAAAAAGCATAGATGTGAACGTGTCCCATAGGAAACCATGTAAATGAACTGTAGTGCGTTTCTGCAAAAAGCACCAAAAAACACACAGATGCGAACCAGGCCTGAGATGTTTAGTAACATAATGGGGGTTAAAAAAAAAAAAAAACTATTGTTATAGTACAAAAAAAAAAAAAATAAAAAAAAAAAAAAGCGCAGATAATCACTACTGTAAGGGGTTAATTTTTTTTTTACTGTAGAACTGTGAAAGTAATATTTACAGCAGTGATTTGCTCTTTTTGTACTATAAAGGGCTCATTTTAGTTTCTTTTTTAACCCCATTATTTTACTGGCCGATTAATCGATTAGTTGTTTCAGCCCTACTTTGCAGTGTTTGAAATCGCATTTGACATGCATACCAATACTAAGTAAAATTGCATCGATTGCTTCAATAGATTTCTTAAGCGCTTACGGACCGCCTCCTGCACATATACGTCGGCAGAATGGCATGGCTGGGCACATCATGTACAGGTACATTGCCCTTTAAGAGCCCAGCTGTGGGTCAGGCGCGCACCGCCGGCGGCGCACTCGCGAACCGGTCCTGAGCTCCGTGACCGCAGCACCAGCGGACCCGATCGCCGCTGGTGTCCCGCGATCGGGTCACAGAGCTGAAGGACGGGGAGAGGTATGTGTAAACAAACCTGTCCCCGTGCTTCCTAGTGACACTGTCACTGATCGTCTGTTCCCTGTCATAGGGAAAGACGATCAGTGACATCACATGCGAAGCCACGCCTCCCTACAGTAAGAAAACACACAGGGCTCACTTAACCCCTCCCCGCCCCCTAGTGGTTAATTCATTCACTGCCATTTACACAGGAATCAGTGCATTTAAATAGCACTGATTGCTGTATAAATGACAATGGTCCCAAAAATGTGTCAAAAATGTCCGATGTGTCCGCCATAATGTCGCAGTCACAATAAAAAAAAAAAAAAAAAAAAAAAAAAAAAAAAAAAAAAAAAAAATCGCTGATCGGCGCCATTACTAGTAAAAAAAAAAAAATGTTTTTAATAAAAATGCTATAAAACTATCCCCTATTTTGTAAACGCTATAACTTTTGCGCAAACCAATCAGTAATCGCTAATTGCATTTTTATTTTTATTTTTTTTAAACAAAAATATGTAGAAGAATACGTATCGGCCTAAACTGAGGAAAAAAAAGTTTATATATATTTTTTGGGGATATTTATTATAGCAAAAAGTAAAAAATATTGCATTTTTTTCAAAATTGTTGCTTTATTTTTATTTTTATAGCGCAAAAAATAAAAACCGCAGAGGTGATCAAATACCAAAAGAAAGCTCTATTTGTGGAAAAAAAATTAAAATAAACACGTAAATTTGGTTTGGGAGCCACATCACACAATTGTCAGTTAAAGCGACGCAGTGCCGAATCGCAAAAAGGGGCCTAGTCCTTTGGCTGCAAATTGGTCCGGGGCTTAAGTGGTTAAAGAGAAGAAAATAACCAATAACACTCCCCCTGTTTCTTGAATGACGCTAATTGTCAGTCTCCTTTGACATTCAGTCTGCAGATCTTTATATGTATAGCGATATTGGGGGTTTTCTCCCCACTGCTTCCCCTGTTTTTTATTCTGGGGTTTATTTATTTATGAGCAATATCATATTATCTAGACAACTAGATGTAATTATAAACTCATTATACATTTATTTTTCTCAGGATTTCCATTGACTGTTATACACCACCAATGGGTCTGTGGTGATCCCTGTGAGGGTCAATCTGCACTTGGGCGTTGTTCTCTGTTGCCCCTTTTTTGGACAGATGGTGGTCAAAGTTGATTCCAGAGAGGTTATTTTCTTCTCTTAAGAAATCTATTGAAGCAATCGATGCACTTTTACTTAACAGAAAATTAGTATTGGTATGCATGTCAAATGCGATTTTGAACACTGCAAAGTTATTTCTCTGTCTCAGATACTCCTTGAAACTCATGTTTTGCTCTTTCAGAATATATTTACATTCCTTTGACAACGCGCCTCCGAAGAAGGGATTGTATCCCCGAAATATGTTAGTCGATCAAAGGATGCTCCATATCTATATTCATATGTAATATTTTCTGTCTAAGATATCCTGTATGCGAAGGAAGCTTTTCCTGTACAAAAATGTATTATCTTTTTTTTTAAAGAAACTTTTTATATAATCTTTTTTCAAATAAATGATTTAAACAAATCTTGTTCGCCCTTAAAGTCCTACTGTACCGGGGGGGGGGGGGGGGGGGGGGGGGTACTAGTGTTTCTCTTCGGAGATTCCATAAAAAAAAAAAACTATATTGGGATGTTGGCAACACCTTATGGGAACTAAAAAATTCCATAAAATGGTTCAGCAAATCTTGTACCTAAATGTGTGTGAGGGGCCCCGAAATTATTGATGGCTGCCCTGCACCCAGTGACCCTGATCCCCTGTCCTAGTGACCCAGGCAGGGCCAGTACAAGGGTTGGGCGGAAGGGCCGGGTGCCCTGGGCGGAGCAATTTAATGTAGGAAGGGGTCACAGTGTGCTGTTAAACTTTCTGGGCACCACCGGCCACCCCTACAACACTGCAGTGATGCGCCTGCTTGCCAAGATGTGCAGAGGCGTACTAAGTGAGGGGCGTGCCGCCACGGGTACCACACACTGGGGGGGGGGGGGGTGTCAGGCTGGCACCACCCTTCGAGATTGAAGCGGGAGCAGCGCTGCGGGTTTAATCAGCGGCGCAGCGACAGGCACGGAGAGGCGGTGCAAGGGGGAGGGGTGTGCAGGGTGACAACGCTGCACCTACCATCCCCTCCTCTCCTGGCCGTGGGCTGTCTGTGCGATCCCTGATGTCACACAGGCCCAGCCCAGTGAAGCCGCCTCCCCCTCCTCTCTGTTTATGTGTAAGAGGAGGGGGTCTCCTGAGCATGTGCCGCCGCTCTGAGGTACTGAATTGAGGGGCTGCACTGAACGGGGGGGGGGCTACCCTAAACGGGGGTCTGCACTGAATGGGGGGGGGGGCTACCCTGAAGGGGGGGGGGGGGACAGGGGGTCTGCATTGAATGGGGGGGGGGCATCTGCACTGAACGAGGGGCTACACTGATGGGGGGGGCGGGGGGGGGTCTGTGTAACATGCAGGGTGGCAGTTTGCCATCTTCGCTCTGGGCACCAGACGGCCTTGTCCCAGCACTGGACCCCAGTCTGAATATTCTTCCACGTCACACTCAGGTGACCCCAATGTCACACCAGGTGACTGCGATCCCCCCCAATGTCACACCTGGAGACCCCAATGTCCCCCCCCCCCCCCCATGTCCCGGGGTCACTCACCGGGCGGTATGAAGAGAGTGGCCCGCACTCTGCCCTCCCTCACCGGGATCCTGCTGACTCCTTCCCCCAGGAAGCTCCTCTCCTGGACCGCAGTGTTGAGCACATCTCCGCTCGGCTCCTGGTGGAGGGAGAAGCGGACAGTCAGGGGGCTCCGCACGTCCTTCTTCACCATCCTCCTCATACCATTCCGGGGCTCCAGAGCCCACAGGGGCCCCTCCGCTTCTACTCCGGTGAACGTGCCGCCCTCCAGCGCCGGGCTCCGGCTCAGCTCCAACTCCCCTCCGCTCCCGGCTCGGTACCGGCCCAGGGAAGTGAACGGCTCCCCGCCTTCATCGATCAGCTCGGTGCGGAGAGACACCTCCTGCCCGGGGATCAGCCCGATCACCTCCAACCGGAGAGGAGCATCGAACAGGCAGCGCTCCGGGGACACCCGCAACTCTACCGAGCCGGACATGGAGAGAGCAGAGCCGGACATGGAGCGCCCGGCGGAGAGAGCGGCACACACACTGTATGACAGCGGACTGCTCCCGGGGGGCGGGGCTTCACTTAAAAGCCGGTGTCCTGTCAGAACAGCTGCTTTCTGATAGAACGCAGTCTTGCTAGAGGCGGGGCTTTATAAGGGCGGAAGAGGTTGGCACCAGGAGATACATACATTGCACAAAAGCAGACGAATGCAGGGGCGTGGCTTACTCAGACAGTGGGCTCGGCTAGGGGCGGGGCTTCCCTAGGGGCGGAGAAGGTTGACACCAGGCGAAACATACACTGCATGACAGCGGACTGGTCCTGGGGCGGGGCTTCGCTGGGGGCGGAGAACACGGGTCATATGAGGTTAGCCCTGTTAGGAAAATGTCCTCTAGATCCGTGATCAGCTTTATTAACTACTTGTCTACCAGAGCAGTGTGTAATGTTTTTTGCATACATCTTACAATCAGTATTCTTTGCTAGAAATTACTTTAAAGTATAACTAAAGGCGACAGTGGCGTCACTAGGGTTGGTGTCACCTGGTGCGGTAATACATGGTGTCACCCCCCCACCCCCCGGCATTAAGCAGGCTAGCTGGATCGGGGAGTTGGTGAATAGAGCTGGAATGGGATCGGGGAAATGGATGGAGCTGGGATAGGATCAGTGGGGATGGATGGAGCCGGGATGGGATCAGGATCAGGGGAGAGGGCTGGAGCAGCTATGGGATCAGGGGGGATGGATGGAGTGGGGATGGATGGAGCCGGGATGGGATCAGGATCAGGGGAGATGGCTGGAGCAGATATGGGATCAGGGGGGATGGATGAGGGGGGGGATGGATGGAGTGGGGATGGGATCGGGGGATGGATGGAGCCGGGAATGTAGCAGATATGGGATCAGGGGGGATGGATGGAGCGGGTATGGGATCGGTGGAGCGGGGGTATAGGATCGGTGGGTGGAGCTGGGTGGGATGGGGGGGTGGATGGATGGAGTGGGGATGGGATCGGGGATGGATGGAGCCGGGAATGTATGCTTTGGGGGGGGGGGTTAATAGGATATGTGCTAGGGGGTGCGTTGGGACAGGAGAGATATTGCGCTGGGGAGGGGGGTCAAACTTCAAATCTGCCCCTCTCCTACTTCTAGTACAAGTCCTCTCTAAACCAAAACAAAGAGCACTCAGCACCCCCTAGCACTCATTCTTTAACCCCCCTAAAATCACTCCTGGCAGCATAATTGTTACCTGCCAATGCCCCCCCCCCCCCCTCCAACCCCTCCTCTGCAATACCTCAGGGCAGGTGCTGTTGCGTGGATGGTGTCCCTCCTCATCCTCGGCCCTTCCTCCCGGCCTGTGTACACGTCAGAGCCAAGGAGGAAGCAGCAGTGAGTGCAGCTGGCGGGGTCAGAGATCTGATTACGGCCGCGCCGTGCCAAGGTGTGTGTGGGACGGTGAGAGTCAGACCCCGCCCCGGGCACCCAGTCTGTCTCTGCCTCATTCCCTCCTCCCCCAGTCTCCCCGCACATCGCATTGAGCGGAGGAGATCCCGGAACAGATAAGGAGAGAGCTGCGGCGCCCCTCTCAATGCGGCGCCGTTGCCAGTCTGAGCCGGGTATCACCCTCTGCTGGGTGTCACCCGGGTGCGGGGCACACCCCCATAGCAACGCCGCTGTCCACGCAAATCGCATGGCGCAGAGGAGATCCCGGAAAGGGAAGGAGAGAGCTGCGGCGCCCCTCTCAATGCGGCGCCGTTGCACGTCTGAGCCGGGTGTCACCCTCTGCTGGGAGTCACCCGGGTGCGGGCCGCACCCCCCGCACCCCCATAGCAACGCCGCTGAAAGGCGATACTTCCCTTTTTCTTTTAGAAAAAGAGTGGATAGATAGGATAGAGTGGAGAGGGATAAGATTTACAGGGGCGGGCCGCCCCCCCTATCCATGCGTTCGGCCTCTTTCAGGACGCCAGTGTTCTGTCGAGAAGTGTCCCCCCCATCGGATAGTGTCCGCCCTATACTGCGCAGGCGCAGCACTTGCGCAGTACGGAGGACAAAGGAGACCCCGAAAGTGTCCGAAGATGAACGGCACTTGCACACTTAATAGTACCTTCTGCCCTGAGTCCGGGTTCAAGCCCCACCATCCAAGTGGACATAGATGATGTAAAACAGCACTTTTTATTCGCTCGGCATATTTTTATTCTTATGCCCCGTACACACGGTCAGAATTTCCGACGGAAAATGTCCTATCGGACCATGTTGTCGGAAAATCCGACCATGTGTGGGCTCCATCGGACTTTTTCCGTCGATCCTGCTCTCAAATTTTCCGACAACAAAGTCCGATCAGACTTTTTCCGTTCGTGTGTGACGGATAAAGTGCCACGCATGCTCAGATCAAATTACAAGACCAAAGCTATTGGCTACTGGCCTCTACGTAGTTCCGTCGTACGCAACGAACGTCACCAACGTCCGAATGATCGGATTTTCCAACAACTTTGTCCGACCGTGTGTATGCAACACCAGTGTCGGAAAAAATCTGACGGATTTTGTGGTCGGAGTTTCCAACCGTGTGTACGGGGCATTACTCTATGTCCACTTGGATGGTGGGACTTGAACCTGGGGACTCAGGGCAGAAGGTACTATTATGTGTGCAGGCGCCAACCCAAAGATGAGTATACAGACTGGTGACAACAGTATAAAATTAGTCAGTTGAAAAAATAAAAATTTAAAGTGATTTGTGCTCAAAAACAGTGTCCAGTGCCTGTTCAGGATGATTCTGATCATTTCTTTTATTATCCGTGCTGAAAAGATTGCACTCAACAAATAACCTAACCCCCCCCCCCAGGGATATTGAACATTCACAGTATAAGTCACTGTGTAGCTCTCTGGAGCCTGCTGGGCAATCTGTAAAACTCTTGTTTTTTTTGTTTATGGTTATATGTTTATGCTTGTACACTGGTTATTGCAAACAGAGGGTCAAACACATATATCAATATGCACACTGGGATTAGCAAATCCAGCACGGAAATACAGCACCCGCATTTCCATAATATTCGCTGTTCTAACACTGATCCTCCTCCCGGCCAATCAGGGAGCGGGTTTTGAGACCTGTCACCCGATTGGCTGAAAGGACAGGCAATCCTATTGGACACATAGGAGAAGGGGAGGAGATGCACGGCCGCCGAGATAGAGGAATGGAGGAGATGCCCGCTGATCAATACCCGTCGTCTAGATGGGGTAAGACTGTGGGTGGGGGAGGCGGGGCTTGAGGTGCCGCTGGGTAGTGGCTGGATTAGAACACCTGTGGATTAGCCCCCTAGTGGTTAACCCCTTCACTGCCAGTGTAATTTTTACAGTAATCAGTGCAATTTTATAGCACTGATCGCTGTAAGAATGACAATGGTCCCAAAATTGTCCAATGTGTCTGCCATAATGTCGCAGTCCCGATAAAAATTGCAAAAATTATTAATAAAAATGCCATAAAACAAACCCCTATTTTATAGACGCTATAACTTTTGCGCAAACCAATCAATAAACGTGTATTGCGGCTCTTTATACCAAAAATATGTAGAAGAATACGTATCGGCCTAAGCTGAGGAAAAAAATTATTTTTTTATATATTTTTTTTGGGGATATTTATTATAGCAAAATGTAAAAAATGATGCGTTTTTTTTTCAAAATTGTCGCTCTATTTTTGTTTATAGCGTAACAGGTGATCAATACCACCAAAAGAAAGCTCTATTTGTGGGGCAAAAAGGACGTCAATTTTGTTTGGGAGCCACGTCGCACGACCGCACAATTGTCAGTTAAAGCGACGCAGTGCCGAATCGCAAAAAGTGCTCTGGTTTTTGGCCAGGAAAATGGGCTTAAGTGGTTCAGAGCTCATGCACACAGGACATTTGAAAAACAGCAGCGCTAAAAACACCTTTTTTTTGCATTTGGCCATGGTTTTACATTAGCATTATTGTGTGTTTTCACACGTTTTTTTTTTGCTGTTAGCGTTTTTTCATCAAAAACACTCCCTATATTGTAAAAACGTCAAACGCAGCTTGACACGTTTAGCCGCGTTTTTCGACAGCTCGTTTTTACTGCTCCTGGAAGCACAGCATGTCGTTTATTTTTCTACTGCCCCTAAACGCTTATGCCTCTGACAGTTTGTGTGCGCATTAGAGGCGGGTAAAAGTTAAACGCCCCTAACAGAAGCTGTAAAAAGTCTTATGTGCATGAGCCCTAAGAAGCTTTGATTTCCACAAACTTGTACTGCAGGGAAGGGCAGGGAGTGTGTCTGCTCTGTCTGTGTGAGATACAGAAAGCACTGGCTCTAACTGTTGCCTATAGAAGGTTTCGCCACTCCAGTCCTCAAGTACCCCCAACAGGTCATGTTTTCAAGCTCTCCATTATTTTGCACAAGGTGATTTGATCACTTTCAGAGAAATCCTGAAAACGTGACCTGTTGGGGGTACTTGAGTACTGGAGGTTAAGAAACATTGGTCTATAGGACCGCATTGTCATATTTAACCACTTGACCTCTGGAAAGTTTTACCCCCTTCCTGATACTCCTGGTGGCATTTGATCACCACTGTTTTTTTTTATTTTATACTATCTACTATATTTTCTACTTTCTGTTCTAAAACACATCAATAAAAAAAATTATAAAATCAAATTTCTTTATAAATTTAGGCCAAGATGTATTTTGCTACATATCTTTTGTAAAAAAAAAAAAAAAAAATCCCAATAAAGTGTATATTAATTCATAGCCCCCACCTGTCCCTGATTTGGAGGGACTGTCCCTCTTTTCTCCTCATTTTGGTCTGATCCATGTAGTTGTATATAAAATGCACTTTTCATCTATCAAAAATGTATTTCTCGGATTTCTAAATGGCTGCATTTGTAAATTCCAAAAGCCAATATAAAGGAATAGTAGTGGTAAAAAAAAAAAAAAAAAGCACTTGTAGGTTTAACCAATCTTGTTTTTTGTACAATTCTCCTTTAATGGGGCGTGACAAGGGGAGTGTCCTATGCCTGCATACTTTTGCTGATAGGTGTCCCTCATTCCCATCTCAAACAGTTGGAAGGTATGTTAATTGACTTGTGGGAGAGTTATATCGTCTACAAACTATGGAAAATACACTTTTATAGACACTACACTGTTAATTGTGGTGATCAGTGACTTATAGAGTTACTGTGATAAGATGGTGGGCAATCTGAATCTAGGAGGGTCTCTAACTGCTTTCCAGGGAGAAGAAACAGCCAGATCGCTGTTCACGGTACACAGAGTTCTGCGTTTTTGTAAACACAGAACTCTGTGTGTAATTGGACACAGCCGGTCAGCTAATTTCAGCTGAAATCTTTGGTTGAAAACAGTTGCCAAACAATCACAGCACAGGCCAGCAGGGGGCGCCTGCATACCTGCCCCAAAGCCGTAAGGCAGCTGTCACATAAATGTACATGAAAAAAAAAATAAAAAATAAAAAAATCGACATGCTGGTTGTACCCAAAGTTGATTGATGGATTGATTTGGGTACAATCAGCCTGCCCATACATGGATCGAACCTCAGTCAGTCCCTGCTGAGCCGGCTGAGATTCAATCCATCTATGGCCAGTAGGGATGAGCTTCGAGTTCGAGTCAACTCATGTTCGACTCGAACATTGCCTGTGCAGTGAACAATTTGGGGTGTTCGCGGCAAATTCGAAAAGCCGCGAGCACCCTGTAAAAGTCTATGGGAGAGAAATCTCAAGTGCTAATTTTAATAGCCTATATGCAAGTTATTGTCATAAAAAGTGTTTGGGGACCTGGGTCCTGCCCCAGGGGACATGTATCAATGCAAAAAAAAAGTTTTTAAAAACTGCAGTTTTTTTTCAGGAGCAGTGATTTTAATAATGCTTAAAGTGAAACATTAAAAGTGTAATATTCATTTAAATTTCGTACCTGGGGGGGTGTGTATAGTATGCCTGTAAAAGGGCGCATGTTTCCCGTGCTTAGAACTGTCCCTGCACAAAGTGTCATTTTTCCGGGAAAAAAAAGCTATTTAAAATCGCTCGCGGCTATAATGAATTGCCGTCTCCCGTAATACAGAGAACAGTCATTCATTGAAAGTCATTGATAAAAAAAAAAGCGTGGGGGTTCCCCCAAATTCAATTACCAGGCCCTCCAGGTCTGCTATGGATATTAAGGGGAACCCTGCATCAAATTTCAGTAAAAAAACGATGTGGGGTCCCCCTCAAAATCCATACCAGACCCTTATCCGAGCACACAACCTGGCAGGCTGCAGGAAAAGAGGGGGGGACGAGAGTGCCCCCCCCCTCCCTCCTGAACCGTACCAGGCCACATGCCCTCAACATTGGGAGGGTGCTTTGGGGGTCTGTGACCCCTCAAAGCACCATGTCCCCATGTTGATGGGGACAAGGGCCTCGTCCCCACAACCCTGGCCGTTGGTGTGGGGGTCTGCGGGCGGGGGGCTTATTGGAATCTGGAAGCCCCCTTTAACAAGGGGACCCCCAGATCCCAGCCTCCCCCCCTGTGTGAAATGGTAAGGGGGTACAAAAGTACCCCTACCATTTTACCAAAAAAGTGACAAAAATTTTAAAAATGACAGGAGACGGTCTTTGACAATTCCTTTATTAGTCTTCTTTCTTCCCGACACAGAACAAGAGACGCCGTGGAGGAAAGAGGAAAAATGGATCAATGGGAAGGAGCGGTATAGGAGCGGTGAATACACCGCTCATATACCGCTCCAAAGATGCTGCTAGCAGGACTTTTTTGACCGTCCTGCTAGCGCACCGCTGCAGTGTGAAAGCCCACCGGCTTTCACACTGGAGTGAATGGGGCCGGATTTTTTCAGGCGGTGTACAGGCGCTATTTTTAGCACTGTACAGCCTGAAAAACGCCTCAGTGTGAAAGGGGCCTTACAGTAACACTAGACCCGCCCCTTAGTTACACATATAGAACATTAAAAAAAAGTCAGTTACTTTGCTGCGTAACTAATTACTTTTCCAATGTAGTAACCGAGTTACTAACGCAATTACTTTTTGGGAGAAGTAATTTTTAACTTAACTAATTACTTTTTTAAAAAGTAAGATGACCAACACTGACTGCCAGTGACATTTTTACAGTAATCAATGCAATTTTAATCTCACTCGCTGTATTAATGTCAATGTATTCCAAAAATGTGTCAAAATTGTCTGACGTGTCCGTCATAATGTCACAGTCACGATAAAGAAAAAATAAATAAAAATCGCTGATCGCCACCATTACTAGTAAAAAAACAAATAAATAATAAAAAATGCCATAAAACTATCCCCTTTTTGTGGATCGCTGTATAAATGACAATGTGTCAAAATTGTCCGATGTGTCCGCCATAATGTCGCAGTCACGATAAAAATCGCAGATCGCCGCCATTACTAGTAAAAAAAAAAAAATGATTAATAAAAAAGCCATAAAAACTATCCCCTATTTTGTAAACGCTATAACTTTCGCGTAAACCAATCAATAATCGCTTATTGCGATTTTTTTTTTACCAAAAATATGTAGAAGAATACGTATCGGCCTAAACTGAGAAAATTTTTTTTTTTTTTATACGTTTTTAAAAAATGCACATCTTTTTGCAGGTAAAAAAATGTGAATACATTTTTTTTTTTTTATTAGGAGCCTGTAAAGCATTGTACCTGGGATCAGCAGATCACGGGGGCAATCTCAGGCTCCTGCATCATCACGCTGATAATTCAAGTAAAATTTAGGTGAAATTCTACTATATCGTGGATAACAAGATGGCACCGGGGAAACAGGAAAGGAAGGACAATCTTGAGGAAACTTCACAGCACTTGAATTTCACTTTAAGCTTCGTTTAGTTCATTCATGACCATTTCAGTGTGGTGATGATTATGTTATACATAAGCAAATCAGCACAAATGTCTGCACTGAGTATTCAATACACCTTAAAGTGATAAAGTTTTTTTTTTCTCCTTTTTAAATTAAACAAACATGTCATACTTACATGTGGTTTTGCACAGATCAGCCCCGGCCCTCTTCTCCGTTCCCCCGGCAGGGCTCCTAGTCCCTCTCTCCTGCCTAGGGCCTGTCTACTCACACACGGAGCGTGGCTCAGCCCCACACCCACTCTTTCCTCATTGGCTCACTGGCTGTGATTGACAGTAGCGGGAGCCAATCGCTACCGCTGCTGTCTCAGCTAATGAGGAGGAAGAGACCCCCCCCGAGAGCCGAGGCTCTCGTACACAGGGTGCTGCTGCACACAGGTTTTTTACCTTCATGCATAGAATACATGAAGGTAAAAAAAAAAAACAACACTTTAACCACTTGCCTACCAGGCACGAACACCTCCTTCCTGACCAAGCCATTTTTCAGCTTTTAGCGCTGTCGCATTTTGAATGACAATTGCGCGGTCATGCAAGGATGTACCCAAATAAAATTTTTATCATTTTTTTCCCCACAAATAGAGCTTTATTTTGGTGGTATTTGATCACCTCTGCGGTTTTTATTTCTTGCGCTATAAACAAATTAAGAGGGACAAGTTTGAAAAAACACAATATTTTTTACTTTTTATTATAATAAATATCCAATTTTTTTTTTTTTTTTAAACAAATTTTTTCCTCAGTTTAGACCGATCCGTATTCTTCTACATATTTTTGGTAAAAAAAAAAAAATCACAATAAGCGTCTATTGATTGGTTTGCGCAAAAGTTATAGCCTCTACAAAATAGGGGCTAGATTTATAGCATTTTTATTATTATTTTTTTTTTACTAGTAATGGCGGCGATTTGCAATTTTTATCGTGACTGCGACATTGCGGCGGACATATCGGACACTTGACACATTTTTGGGACCATTCACATTTATACAGCGATCCGTGCTATAAAAATGCATTGATTACTGTATAAATGTGACTGGCAGGGAAGGGGTTAACACTAGGGGGCACTGCAGGGGTTAATATGTTCCCTATATGAGTGATTCTAACTGTGGGGGGAGTGGACTGACTGGGGGAGGGGACCGATCGGTGTCCCTATGTACAAGGGACACACCATCGGTCTCCTCTCCTCTGACAGGACGTGGATCTGTGTGTTTACACACACCGATCCACGTCCTGCTCAGTTACCGGGCAATCGCGGGTGCCCGGCGGACATCGCGGCCGCCAGGCACGCGCACCGGGTCCCCAGCTACGCGGCGTGCACGCCACAAGAGCTGCACCGTCCCGCCGTCATTTGACAGTGGGCGGTCAGCTACTAATTAAAAGAAAACCTGTACAGATAGAAATATGGAGGCTGCCATTAATAACCCTCTTCCGAAAAATGTTAGTACAAAATCAGTACATTTGTTTTGAGCACCAGAAGCAGTAGTGCCAACCATTGTTCCCCATTTTTTTTTTCTAATATAGCTTTATTTTGGTATAAAGTTGTTCCAAGCAAACAAAATCAAACCTTGATCATATAAAATTAGAAACATTTTAACATTTTTGTCATAAAACGTGGTCAAAACACTTTTAAGAGTCTTGAATACAGCAAGATATTTTGGCAAATGTGCAGAAGCTACATTACCATTACAATCAGGTAGGATATATAAAATATTATAAAAGGGTAAAAACCACACATGAGCCTAAACCAAATCATGGAAATAACTTTTAAATAACGATTCGTCACTTAAAGTGGTGTTGCCACCAAAAAAAAAAAAAAAAAATTGCTTAAAAAAAAAAATCATAAAAAAACAAAAAACAAAAATTATTGGAAAATTATATATGTTTTTACTCACCTCTAAATGCCTGTTGCTAGGGGGTCCCTCGTAGTCTGCCACCTTCAGTGCCCGGGCACTGTCATCACTTCCCCTCGGTGCCGCACAGTCATCTGGGACCTGTCACGTGTCCCAGATAACTGAGCGTCGTATCACTGCGCACGGCGCCGCTCGCACATGCGCAGTGGGGGCCCACAGTAAGAATGCCGGCGCCACGAGCGGAGCGGGGAACGAGGGGGGGGCTTCGCTTCCCCCACATCGCTGGACCCTGGGACAGGTAATTGTCTGATTATTAAAAGTCAGCAGCTGCAGTATTTGTAGCTGCTGACTTTTAAAAAAAAATTTTAGGGGGCACTCCTCTTTAAGACGGGGTACCACCTCAACTGAGCAAGAGAAAGGCCAACACAGGTCACCCTTCAAAAAAAAAAAAAAAAAGGTACCAACCACACAGTATACAAATATAAAAAAAATTCTTTATTGTAATCAAAAAAAAAAATAAAATCAATATATAGGAGTATAGAGCCATGCAGCTCAAATCCTCCAGACACTCACATGCCTCTATACTCTATATATTGATTCGATTTTTTGTTACAGGATAGATATACACTCTTTTTCCAAAAGTATTGGGACTCAAGCCTTTAAACGCACATGAACTTGTGCACTATCACTGTACTAATGGCACTGGCTGTGCTATAGGGGTGATCAGGAGGGCAATCAAAAGGATAACTGTGTGCCTAACAACTGTATAAGTGCTGCTTTTACTCACACTGGATGGATTTTCTTCCTGATTTCAGCTCTGAACAGTAAGTGAAATCAGGAAGAAAAAAAAACAACCAGATCTTTGATGTGTTTACGAACACACACACAGATCTGTGCTGTGATTGGCTGCGATCCTGCTGACGAACTTGTGCCGTGTCTAACCACAGCACACAAAAGCAATGGTGTGTGCATTCACACCGGTGAACCAGGAGCCACCGGCCAGCAGTAAAATTACTACTGGCCAATCGGTAAGTGATCAATCTGTGTACAAAATACATATGAAGAAACTATCCTGTACGGTTTTATCTAGAGTTACTGTAAAAGAAAAAAAAAAAATGGAAATTAAAGAGGATCTTCACCTTACCTAGCTTAAAAACTTTAAAGTGCATTTTATAATTTTTTTTATAATAATTTATGTTTGCCAATTAACTTTTAAGAATTAATGAAATATTTAGAATTAAATTGTTTTAACATTAAAACTCAAGAAGACCCTTCAAGTAAGCTAAATTCAAAAGGTGAATATTTGAAAACTTACTAAGTTTTAACACAATGAGACAGTTATTAGTTATTTATTCACCCACTAAACGCACACATTAATATTTAGGACTAGGGCTCAGTGCAAGGCTTTCCAGTTATCACACAGACTCACAGATAAAAATACCTACCTTTGCTCCAATTGTCTGATGCCTGCGAGGCCCCTTTCTGGCATCTTCTCCATGATGCTGGTCTTCAGGCTTCTTGATTCACTGGAGCACAAAGACATAACTCGTCCACAAAAACAGTGCCAGTGTCCTGTCAGAAAGCTGCTACCCATCATAAAATGTAACCAAAGTGATAGTCCGTCGCGGCCATCTTGGTACACCCACATTCATCCGCAGTAAGCCTAGTCACATGGCGCCAAGCAGACATCTTTCACCCACCAAAGTCTTGCATTTCACACTCATTTTTAACAGTAAACTCAGCTTATATGGTGAAATACAGTATTTGTAAGTCCGTGACACTATTTTGATGTTGAATTTTAAAAGCATCGGCAAGCCTGCTGATCTCACAGGTTTGCTAATCTGACAGAACACCGCTGATTTTAAAAATACGTCAAAACAGTGTCACGGATTTCAAAATACTGTATTTCACTTAGAGGTCGACCGATATGGGTTTTTCTCTGGCCGATGGTGATGCTGATATTTAGAAATCACGGTGGCCGATGGCCGATATATGATGCCGATTTTTTTTTTTTTTGGGGCGATTTTTTTTTTTTTTTTTTTTTTCCCCCTCCATCTCAAAAAATTTAAAATTTCACACGGAGGCGTTTTTCAGGTGCTTTTGGGCTAAAAATAGGGCCTGTAAAGTGCCTGCAAAATGGCTCCCCTGCAGTCTCAGTGGGAAAGCCCAAGTGCTTTCACACTGAGGAGATGCGCTGGCAGGATGTTACAAAAAAAAAAAAAAAAAAGTCCTATGGAGCGGTGTACACCACTATTCCTGCCCATTGAAATTAATGGGCACTGCTGTTAAAGCGTCTGCAAAGCGTTTCGACAGCGTCGCCAGATGGGTGCATTTAACCACTTCCTCGGACGCTAGCTGGGTTATAATCGCCCCGCTAGCAGCCAAATAGCACCGCTAAAATGACAGTAAAGCACCGCTAAAACTAGCAGCGTTTTACCGTCAATGCCTGCCCGCTCCAGTGTGAAAGCAGCCTTAATTAATAAGTGATTCCGAAAAATTCTTACATTTTATTAAACAAAACAAAACCTCCAATCAGTTCACTTATATGTATAATTTAGATAACTAAAAAAAAATATATATATTAAATACACAAAAACAGGTAATCAAAACCTTGACGAAAAAAATGGGCTAACTTTGCTGTTTTTTAGTTTTTTTTTTTTCCCAAAAAATTGCGTTTGAATGACCGCTGCGCAAATACCGTGTGACATAAAATATTGCAACAACCGCTATTTTATTCCCTAGGGTCTCTGCTAAAAAAATATATATAATTTTTGGGGGTTCTAAGTGATTTTCTAGCAGAAAATACAGGATTTTTACTTGTAAGCAACAAGTGTGAGAAAAGATTTAGGCTTTAAATGGTTAAACTGGGAACTTCTCCACACGGCCTGGAGTTCATTGATAAGAAACATTGTATCATTTTCTCACACTTGGCAGTCTGCCCAGACAAGTCACAAGACGCTTCAGGGAAAACTTCAGGCAACTTGCATTAACTTCTATCAGAAGTCATTTGCAAGTCCCGCTGAAGTTTTAAAACCGGCCTTTTTTAGCAGCAGAATCGGCCGATGCCGATTAATTAAAAAACAGCAAATATCGGCCGATATATCGGTCGACCTCTAATTTCACTATATAAGCCGAGTTTACTGGTAAAAATAAGTGTAAAACGCAAGACTTCGGTGGGTGTAAAAAGATGTCTGCTTGCCGCCTTCTGACTGTAGGCTTATTGCGGACGGTTGCGGGTGTACCAAGATGGCCACGACGGAACGGCACTTTGGTTGCATTTTCTGATGGGTAGCGGTATTCTGATAGAACACTGGAATATATACCAAGCTTGCCAGCCTTGCCTGTGGCCGATTTTTAAAGCAATATACACTTTCCTACACCCAAGTCCAGTGCTGTGCTTTACAAATGCCCCTCCACTATTCTTTGGGACTCTGAAGCAAGTAAAGTCCCAATTAAATTATTAATCCTTTAAGAATAGTTATGATTAGGCTTTTCATATTGTATTTTGATAGCTGTATGTGGTTAATATTTGTAATCATAAAAGACATCAAAAAAATACAGCCAAATACTTAAAAAGTATCAAACAGTTTCATGCATCTCTGCCCTTTGTCAAGTTCAACAGGATACCGGTTGAACATATAATATTTCAAATAACTTCACATCTTTGTAAATTTCCTCACCTTTACATGCAAACCATGCTGACCAGCTATAGTGATAGAACCAGCAATTGGGAAAATTATAACAATGCCAGGTGTGCTATAAAACGGTCATCCTCATTTGCTTTTTTTTTTTCCAATAAAGACACGGGGGGTTGGGGGATCAATAAAGCAGCAACACTTTCCTGTCAGTATGGCCCCTTTAACATGATCTGTGGCAGTTTTGGTACCAGTAAAAAAAAAAAAAAAACACAGGCGCCAAAACATGGTAGTTTTTACTTGCACCACTTATTTTAGAATCTGTCGCTATGGCTTTGATGAAAAAAATTACCGCCATTTCATAGATAAGCAAACCAGCTCTGAGTTGGCGTATAGAGTACTGGCGTATGAGAGTACTCAGAGTTGGATATACAGTTTGTGCTAGGAAGATGTCATTAGTAGGACAGCTTCCCACACAGGGCTCATGGGTAGCCTGGACCCCAGCATCCTAGCAACTGATGACTCATCTCTGGCCCCATTCAGTTGCCAGCTCGGAAATTCCAGAGCCAACAGCTGAAAGTAAACAAAAGAGAGTTGCGACGATGGCTGACCTTGTCCAAATATGGCCATATTTGGGTAATGACATTGAGGCTCATGCGGGAGGAGCAACACTCTTTGGCTTATTTCACATGGGGACTGTCAAGTGGAAAAAAAAATAGGTGGCTGAGGCGCATTTTTAACTATCCACAGGCACCTGTCAAAACCAGGCAATGGCTGTTGGACATTCCCATACACGAGGGGTGTTCAAGTCAAACCAGGACTTAATTTTACGGGTATAAAAAGGGATGCTAGCGTGGCAGTACTACACACAGTAGTAAGTGGCAAGTGTGTCCCATTTACTGATAGGCAGCACACGTCGTGGACCAGTCCAGAGACCATTATTCAAGATGTGTTAGTGTGTGCATGGAACAGTGTGTGGTGAGGTCTCTTGTGAACAATGGCGTAAAACCCACGGATATCTACAGAAGACTTCAAGCACAGTATTGTGGTGAGACGCTCAGACGCAGTAAGACATTTGAATGGTGTAAAAGTTTCAAAGATGCCCGTACATCCATCAGTGACGACCCCAGCCGTGATGGCTCCCAGCCCACAGCAGTCATTCCTGTGAACAGTGCAACCGGTTGTAAAATTGTAGAAATCTTTCTGTGGGAACAGTGAACACAATCATTCACAAACATTTGCATTTTCAAAAAGTCATGTTCCGAGTGATATGCATACGTGTCTGCGGAAAGAACGGCCTAGCTTGATCACCAAGGGTGTCCTGTTTCTCCAGGACAACGCAGAAGCCCATGATGCACAATGCACTACGTGCACAGTACAGCAACTCGAATAGGAGGTATTGCACATCCCCTTACAGCCCGGACCTTGCTCCAAGTGATTTCCGCCTGTTTGGACCCCTAAAAGTTTCTCTAAGGCAGTAGCGGCCCATCAATAGGGGGCGCACAGGCACCGCCCCCCCCAAGCTTTTCACAAAAAGAAAAAAAAGTGGTCACTTTAAGAGTGTCCAGGCGCCAGGACACACAGCAGTCTATGGGAAGCTTTCCCAGCCTGCAATCAGCTGATTGCAACTGGGAAGCCGATTTTCCCTCATTTAAGCTGCTTTCACACTGGGGGGTTTGCAGGCGCTATTGCGCTAAAAATAGCGCCTGCAAACCGACCCGAAACAGCTGTTGCTGTGTCTTCAGTGTGAAAGCCCGAGGGCTTTCACACTGGAGCGGTGCGCTAGCAGGACGGTAAAAAAAGTCCTGCTAGCTGCATCTTTGGAGCATTTGAAATCAATGGGAGACCGCGGGGATACCGCCCGCAAAGCGCCGCTGCAGTTTTTAACCCTTTTTCGGCCGCTAGCGGGGGTTAAAACCACCCCGCTAGCGGCCGCATACCGCGGGTAAAACGATGGTAAAGCAGCGCTAAATATAGCGCTGCTTTACCGTCGCCGCCCCGCACCGCCCCAGTGTGAAAGCAGCCTTAGGGAGTGTTCGGGGCGCAAGAGATGCGCCCACAAACATTCCCACTCTACAATGATTTGTCTCTGGCTCCTATCCTTTTCTTTTGTTGGCGGGGACTGGAGGACGATTGGGCAGTGCTTTTTGTAGCACTGCAGCATCACTTCCGGTTTCCCGGCCGGCTTACTGTGCTATGAAGTGGACACAGACTGACTGTGCGACCGACACATGGTGGAGGCCTGAGCTGAGCAGTGCGGTAACGTTAAGTAAAGCTAGCGGCACCACAAGCCTGAGGCTCAGTCTCCTCTCTTCCAAGTCCTGAATAAGCTGACTGACAGTCGCAAGCCACCCCTCTGCTCACACTTTCCTCAGTTCCCTGCGCTTCTCTGCTCAATGAAGTCTCCCCACTCATTAAGTGCTGAGCTGTATATCCCCTGATCTGTAGTGCTGAGCTATATACCCTGATCTGGGATGTTGCGCTATATACCCTGATCTGTATACTCTGCCCTGTGATTCTGGGGCTATATACGGTGTCCTGTTATGCTAAACTGTATACTCCTGACACTATGGGTGGAAGCATGTGGAATACAGGGGACAGAGTGGTGGATTATTATACAGGTAAGATGTGAACTACCGTAGTTACATGAATTAAGCACATACGGCTGTCAGAATACAATAATCAACAACAATAGTTTTACATCATTCCTACAATATCATCTTCATAGTTTGCTTGAGGGGCTTTCCTTATCTAAGTATTTGCGGAAGAAAGCCTGAATTCTCTGCCAGGAATCCACTTGTGCAACACTGTGTGCTTTTGGCTCCCCTCCCAAAACACATGGGAAACCAACAAGCTTATGCATGGAAGCTTTACATAGTGAGAAGTAAGGAGGTTCAATATAATGTCCAGCTTTGGCATAGTACACAACCTCTGGCTTTTCTTTCCCTTGCTCTTCCAAAAGATTGCAAGCTGTCTGGGCATGAAAGTCGCTCTTCCAGTTCCGGTCATCTTCTCCCACAATAAAGAGAAACTTGCAATCTGCTCTCCAAACAGGAATAAGGCTCTGACGATTCGGTTCTTCTAGTGGATTGTACAACATGTCCCTGATATCTCCCAATCCTGGCTGTGGGAATTTAATCTTTTGTCGGTCGAAGCCAAGGGCTGGCAGTGTGATGTCTTTGTAGTGAAGGTCTGCCCCAACATTGGCCACAGCTCCATTTACAACAGCTGCCGCAGTTATACCTTTAAGGAAGGAAGCCATAGAAACCACCAAATCGCCACCTTTAGAATGGCCAAGAAGACCTATTCCTGGACCTTTAATCTGAAGTAGAAAGAAAGATAGCTCTATCAGCCTACTATCATGAGAAAAAGAAGTGCGTGTATATATACATACAGCCTTGCAAAAGTATTCACCCCCTTGGCATTTTTCATGTTTTGTTGCCTCACAACCTGGAATTAACATGGATTGTTTGAGGATTTGCATCATTTAATTTACAGAACATGCCCTTTAGACTTTAGATTTTTTTTTTTTTTTTTTTTTATATCGTGAAGCAAACAACAAATAGGACAAAATAATAGAAAAAGTCAATATGCCTAACTATTCACCCTCCTAAAGTCAATACTTTGTAGAGCCACCTTTTGCGGCTATCACAGTTCCAAGTCGCTTTGGATAAGTCTCTATGAGCTTGCCACATCTTACCACTGGGATTTTTAGATGGGAGTGGTACAGGTTTTGCTCAAGAATATCCCTGTATTTACCCATCTATCTTTCCCTCAACTCTGACCAGTTTTGCAGTCCCAACTGCTGAATACTTTTGCATACTACTATTACTACTACTACTACTACTCTCAAAATTTCAAGTCCTGGCTACTAGCTAGGCCTTAAGCGTTACTCTCCACTGAGTGCCCCGCCAAACCCTACCCTGTCCCGCCCCCGTAAATTATAATATGACATTACACTGTTAAATGTTTTATGCAAAATTAAGTTACAAAAATAAATATCTTTAACAATATTAAGATAAAGCATATTTCATTGATCTGACTGTGATAAATAAAATAAAGGATAAAATATGATTGCTACTATAGGTACTGTACACATTATTACGGCCTTGATAAGCAAATATGTGCTACGTACAGAGTGCAGGGCTGAGGGGTGCGCTACATACAGAGTGCAGGGCTGAGGGGAGCGCAATGTACCCCATTCCAGTACTGGCCCTGTCCGGTAGGTTGTACGGGGCCCCATGATTTCCAACAGCAACCTTGGTCAAAGCCATAGGCCTAATGTGATGTACTCCAAGAAAAGGATTTTACAGGTAAGCTGTAGGAAGAATCCTATTTTCTTTATCATACATCACGAGACATAGAGCAGGCATAACTATCTGGGACGTCCCCAAGCAATGCCCTTGAGGGGAGAGAGACACCATCGCAGAAACTGCCACTATTACTGGGATTTTGCCCTTTAAACCATTAGGCATCATTGATAAACTGGCAGATCCACTGCTAAATATTCGACCTGGATGCCACCTGCCCTTCTGGCAGCACAAACCAGGATTCCTGACCTGTGCCCACAACCTGAGAGCCTGAACTACCTCTAGAGTATGTAGTGATCTTTCTCCTGCTGACTGTGGATTAGGAGAAATATAAAAGGCAAGACACTGTCCTGATTCAAGTGAACACTAGAAACCACTCTAGGCAATAAAGATGCATGAGGACGCAACATCACCCTATCCTGATGCGAGAGCAAGAACAGCTCCTTGCATAAAAGAGCCGCCAGCTCTGACACTCTACGTAATGAAGTGATAGCAACCAAGGAAGCCATCTTCCGAGATAAGGGACTAACACAGTCTACCAATTGGTTAAAAAATGGCCTCTGCAAAAACAGTCAAGTGCAATTTCCAGTCCCAAGGAAACAAGAGTGGACTGACATGTGAAACCATCTGCATTACACGCTGTATGAAGTATGAACCAAGGCGTGAAAAACAATGGCCTCTGGAAAAAATGGATAGGGATGAACTCTAACCCTTAACAGTACTTCAGGCCAACAGACCAATCACCATTCCCCTACTGATTGGAGAAAGAAAAGAAAAATTCCCACTCACATATTTCTGTGGGGGCCACTTCCTGGCTTCCCCCAGGCAAAAAAGATTTCCTGTAATTGAAGTCCCCTGAAGCTGGCTTCCAGGGCTCAATACCATTAGGTCGCGCTGGACTGGGAGTGACCAAGGAGCAACCCCCGCAAAATTCACTATGTCAGTGTACCAAGCACTCCTGGGCTAATTCAACTAACACTATTATCAGTGTTACCACATCCCGGATTCTTCACAAAAGATGTGGGAGAAGTCGAAACAGAGGGAAAGCGTCAAATAAGGGAGAACTGGTCCCTAAGGCATTACCAGTGCATCTGCCCCTATTGCCCAGACACAACCTGTTCCCACTTGTTGTAGAACTTGGAATCTAGTCGATCCACCTGCAGAGTTCCCCCTGCCATTATTCTATACCTGGAACATGTACTAGTGATAGAGACAGCACTTTTTGTACTGTCTCAGACAGAATGTGGTTCACCTTCCTGAGCCACATGACTCCTGGTGCCGCCCTGGTGGTAGATATATATGCCCCTGCAGAGGCATTTGCAGATTAAACCTACAACTGGTTTGTCCACACATCCAGAGCAAGGCGTACTGGCCCAAAGATATTGATGGGCAGTATTTTCTAGTGTGGAGTCCACTGAACTATAGCCACCTTCAAACCAACTGGAGAAGCAGGCATCAGTGGTTATCTTTCTAAGCCCTTCTCCAGATTTCAAACCATCAACCACAAATTCTAGCTCTGCAATACCCCAGGGAACAGAGCCCTCCGGCAATCCAACACCTTGATCTTCATGTTTTAGACAGAGAGAATTATCCTTTACAAAAGACCTGGAGTAGAACTATACGTAGGGAACGTGCCTTGACCTAGATACAACTTCCTCCTGCAAAAATATATCAACGGAAAATCTGGAACAGACTGCTTTCTGAATAAAGATCGAGGTATACAGCGATTGGCACCCCCTGCGTTTTCAGCAAGCCCAGCACTGGGGCTGGGAGCTTTGTGAACCCTCGAAGCTGTGACCAGCTCGAACAGCAGAGTCACAAAAATAAAAGGCACGACTTTGCGCTGCAATTGCAAAAACCCTTGATGAGCCTGGAAAAAAAGCAGCACATGAAGATATGCGTCATTGATGACTATGGACCCCAAAATCTATCTCTCGTAGAGAGGTCAGCACTAAATGGACAGAGCCTATCTGAAACAGAAGGATGTCCAGGGGCTTAAGCTCGAAGCTAGACCTTATGTCCCCATTTGGTTTTGGGACTGCTACCGGTTGAGTTTTTTTTTTTTTAACCACTTCAATACCAGGCACTTTCACCCCTTCCTGCCCAGGACAATTTTCAGCTTTCGGCGCTGTCACACTTTGAATGACAATTGCGTGGTCATGTAACACTGTACCAAAACAAATCTTTATAATTTTCTTCCCACAAATATAGCTTTCTTTTAATTCGAAAAGTGTTTTATTGGGTTTTTTCAAAAACAGTACATAACATGTTGTGAGAAAGAAAAACAACTTGTTACAGTGTTAGGATAACCAATGAAACAATATACGTTTAGGTAACATTGACCCTAAGTATGCAGTATTACTTAGCATAATGAGGCTTATCTTTGAGAGTTACAAAAGGGGACCATAACTGTTGTTCTTTAAATTCGTAAGAGGGTATGCCCCCCCCCCCACCCTGACACCCCACATGGGTTCACACTGTCATGGGCGGCAGGAGCCCACCCCCCCTGTTCAATACCAACTTCACCCTGTTGACACTGAAAGGGTTTCCCTTATAAGAACAGACATATATTCATAAATCGCCAAACTGCCAACATGGCAACAGGAACTAGAAACTGTGTGGTGCAATGTCTTTGTATTGCATTAAGGTATCCTCAATAGGGTAAAATGAGGAGTAAATAGAAAGACAAACAAGCAAAGAGAGAGAAAAAAGAAAAAAGGGATATGCAGTTGTGTGTAAAAACATAAAAATAAATTTCTGCTGTATATTGCATGTCAGAGTTTAGAAGTAATCAGTCTTAGCTGTATTATCCCACCATTCATTCCAAGGTTCCCAAATCTTCTTCATTAGGGAATATCTGCCCAACCCAGAGGCAAAGAGTTGTTCATATGTACCATGCACTATTTGTATGACTTCAAGAAGTTGTGGGTACTTTGTAGTTTTCCAGTGCCTGACCAGGGCAAGTCTGGCCGCTAGCAATATGTGTGAAATTACTGTTCTGAGGTGATGTGGGATTGAATCCATCTCTAATGATAGTAAAGCCATCCCCGGGGACGGCTCAAGGCGGATCTGTGATATTTGTGTGATGATCTTGTAGACCCTCTTCCAATATTGTGTTAATATTATTATTAATATACAGGATTTATATAGCGCCAACAGTTTGCGCAGCGCTTTACAACATGAGGGCAGACAGTACAATTACAATACAAATCAATACAGGAGGGATCAGAGGGCCCTGCTCGTTGGAGCTTACAATCTAGAAGGGAGGGTCAATTGGAACAAAAAGGCAATACTGTAGGGGGATGAGCTGATGGAGAAAATGAAAATACAGTTGTTAGGTGTGGGTAGGATATGCTTCTCTGAAGAGAAGGGTTTTCAGGGATTGTCTAAAAGCTAATAAATTAGGAGATAGGCAGACAGATTGGGTTAAGGCATTCCATAGGATTGGAGAGGCTCTGGAAAAGTCCTGGAGGCGAGCATGGGAGGAGGGGGATGAGGGAGCTAGAGAGCAGGAGGTCTTGAGAGGAACGAAGAGAACGAGTAGGTTGGTATTTAGAGACTAGGCTAGTGATGTAGTTGGGGGCGAAATTGTGGATGGCTTTGTACGTAGTTGTTAGTATTTTGAATTTAATTCTTTGGCCGAGTGAAAGCCAGTGGAGGGATTGACAGAGGAGTGGCAGAGACAGAGTGATTGGTAAGGTGGATGAGTCTGGCAGCAGCATTCATGATGGATTGAAGGAGGTTAAAGACTATGTAGAGGTAAGCCAATGAGAAGGGAGTTGCAGTAGTCGAGGCGAGAGATGACGAGCGAGTGAATTAAGAGCTTTTTTGTGTCATTGGTTAGAAAGGGGCGTATTTTGGAGATGTTGCAGAGGTTGAGGCGGCAGGATTTGGACAGTGATCGGATGTGTTGCTTGAAGGAGAGTTCAGAGTCCAGGACTACACCTAGAACCTTGGCATGCTGGGATCGGCTGATAGTTGTGCCATCGATTTTGACAGAGAGGTCAGGGGAAGGGGCATATGGGGGAGGAAAAATTATAAGTTTGGTTTTGGATAGATTGACTTTGAGGAAGTGGTGTGACATCCAGACGGATATATCTGATAGTAGATTAGTGATACGCGAGGAGACAGAGAGTGAGCTGAGGGGTAGAGAAATAGATTTGGGTGTCGTCAGCGCAGAGGTGGTATTGGAAGCCATGGGAGGCCATCAGTTGACCCAGGGAGGAGGCGTAGATTGAAAATAGAAGAGGTCCAAGAACAGAACCTTGGGGGACCCCAACAGAGAAAGGAAGAGGAGAGGAGGAAGTAGAGTTGTAAGAAACGCTAAAGGTGTGGTTGGATAAGTAGGAAGAGAACCAGCGAAGAGTACAGTCACGGAGACCAAAGGTGTGGAGTTTTTTGAGGAGGAGGGTTGGTCCACCGTATCAAAGGCAGCAGAGAGGTCCAGGAGTAGGAGTATAGAATAATGTCGATTGGTTTTGGCCGTTAGTAGATCATTTGTTAGTTTTAGGAGAGCAGTTTCTAGGCAGTTTCTTAGGAGAGTGCTGAGGACGAAATCCAGATTGAAGGGGATCAAGAAGGCTATTATCAGCGAGGTGGATGCTCAGTCGGTTGTAGACCAGACGTTCGAGGAGTTTGGATAAGAAGGGGAGCAAGGAGATGGGGCATAGGTTGTTAAGATTGGATGGGTCCAGTGAGGGCTTTTTTAGTATGGGTCTGACAAGTGCATGTTTTAGAGAATTGGGGAAGATGCCAGAAGAGAGGGAGAGATTGAAGATGTTGGTTAGAGAGTGTAGCATAGAGCCAGAGGGTGAATGTAGCATTTGTGAGGGAACAGGATCCAGAGGGCAGGTGATAAGGTGGACATTATCAAGTAGTTAAGCAACTTCGTCTATAATGGTGGGGTTTAAAGGAGGGTGGGGGGTATCAGAACAGTAGAGATCTCTGCGCGAATTGTATCAATCTTCTGTTTGAAGTGATTAGCGATCTCCTGGGCAGTGAGTGAGTTGGCGAGTGGAGGCGGTGGAGGACGAAGTAGAGAGCTGAAGGTAGAGAAGAGTTGACGGGGACGGGATGATAATTTGCTAATGAGAGTGCTAAAATAGGTCTGCTTGGCAGAGAGGAGGCTGGAATTTTATTTTTGGAGGGCAGATTTATATTGGTTGAAATCTCTCTGAGACTTGGTCTTACGCCACAGGCGCTCATGAACACGACTACGTTTTTTCAGACTTCTAGTAACATCTGTTTGCCAAGGTTGAAGGGGGTCGGGGCTTGATTCTGTGTGTAATGAGGGGGGCCAGTGAGGCTAGAATTGAAGTGTTGTAGACAGAAGTGGCTAGGTTGGTGCAGGATAGGGGGGGGGGGGTTTGTAGAGGTTGTCGATAGAGTATAGAAGAGAAGGGTTGAGATGACGTAGGTTTCTGCAGGTAACTTTAACCGCTTCAATACAGGGCTTTTAAACACCCTTCCTTACCAGAGCACTTTTTGCGATTCGGCACTGCGTCGCTTTAACTAACAATTGCGCGGTCGTGCGACGTTACACCCAAACAAAATTGACGTCCTTTTTTTCCCACAAATAGAGCTTTCTTTTGGTGGTATTTGATCGCCCTGCGGTTTTTATTTTTTGCGCTATAAACAAAAGAAGAGCGACAATTTTGAAAAAAAAAACACAATATTTTTTACTTTTTGCTATAATAAATATCCCATTTTTTTAAAAAAAAAACAATTTTTTTCCTCAGTTTAGGCCGATACGTATTCTTCTACATATTTTTGGTAAAAAAAAAAAATCGCAATAAGCGTATATTGATCGGTTTGCGCAAAAGTTATAGAGTCTACAAAATAGGGGATAGATTTATTGAATTTTTTTTTTTTTTTTACTAGTAATGGCGGCGATTTGCGATTTTTTTTTTCGTGACTGCGACATTGCGGCGGACACTTCGGACACTTTTGACACATTTTTGGAACCATTCACATTTACACAGCGATCGTTGCTATAAAATTGCAATGATTACTGTGTAAATGTGACTGTCAGGGAAGGGGTTAACACTAGAGGGCGCTGGAGGGGTTAATGTGTGTCCCTAATAGGAGTGATTCTAACTGTAGGGGGAGGGGACTTAAGGGGAGGAGACCGATCATGTGATCCTCTGTACTGGGATCACATGATCGGTCTCCTACCCGCTGACAGGACGTGGCGCTGTGTGTTTACACACACAGCTCCACGGTCCCGCCCGGTCCCGTTGTTTTAACGGGCAATCGTGGGTGCCCGGCGGACATCGCCGGGCACTCGCACCGGGTCCCGAGCCCCCCAGGCGGCCGGGAATCCGAGGACGTCATATGACGCCCACCCAGGATGGTAGATCCACCTTGTGGGCGTCATATGACTATACGCGGGTATTGAAGTGGTTAAGGTGGTTGGAGGGAGAGGAGGTGAAAGAGAGGGAGAGAGTGAAACTAATAAGGTGGTGATCAGAGAGAGGGAATGGATAGTTAGAGAGGTTGCATGGAGTGCAAAGGGGAGAGAAAAAGAGGTCAAGGATATTGCCTTCGGAGTGAGTAGGAGCATGTATCCACTGCTTCAGGTCAAAGGAGGAGGTTAGGCTGAGAAGTTTGGAAGTGGCAGGAGTGTTAGTATTAATAGGGATGTTGAAGTCCCTGAGAATGATTGTGGGGATTTCAGAGGAAAGAAAGTAGGGTAGCCAGGCAGAGAAGTCATCAAGAAAGGTTGATACTGGTCCAGGGGGCCTGTAGATCACAGCTATCCTTAGAGAAATTGGAGTGAAAAGACGAATGCAGTGTGCTTCGAAAGAGGAGAGTGACAGAGAGGGAGGTGGCTGAAGTATGGGGGGCTAGAAGGATTCCGACACCTCCTCCCTTACTTCCATTGGATCTGGGGGAGTGAGTCCAGAGAAGACCACCATGGGATAGGGCAGCAGAAGACGCAGTGTCGGATTCGTGGAGCCAGGTTTCGGTAATGGCAAGTAGGTTAAATGAGTTGGCGATTAAGAGGTCATGGAGAGAGGCAAGTTTGTTGCAGACAGAGCGGGAGTTCCAAAGGGCACAAGAGAAAGGGAGTCTGGTCTTGGGAAGAATAGAAATGGGAACTAGATTGTGTGCATTGCGGCTGCAGCCAGAGAGTGCAGGGTGATGGGTGCATGGGGTACAGTTAAATGATGGAGGCCCAGGGTTTGGGGATATATCTCCAGATGTTAGGAGAAGCAGGAGGGTGAGGGAGGTAATATAGGAATGGGATTTATATGAAGGGACATGCCCCAGGGTCTTGGAGATTTTTAGTGTGTGTGGATTTAGAATCAGCAGGGAGTTGGTGGGTGCAGTAATAAGGAGAGGACAGAAGTGAGGGGTATATATATATATATATATGCTGTGGGATGGAGGAGAGGGGTGAAGGAGAGAACGTTTTAGGATAGGACAGAGCTGTCAAAAGGAGTGGTAGAGAGTCAGAAGTGCTTCCACTTAGAAAATCGCCACTTCAGCGAAAGAGCCCCAGTTGCAAATGTGTCCCCTGCAATAGCTTCCCCCAAAAAAAGCTTATCTTTATACTGATAGGGGTGGGGTAAGGGTGGGGTGTGGGTGGATTTCAATTATCACTCAGGAGGTAATAAAGGTTGGCTGGTTAACAGGGCAAAATTCTTACTTCAGAAACAGACTAGCAAGAGGGCACTAAAGTTAGACGGGCCATAATTTTGGGTAAGACAAGAGAGATAATAAAGCATTGTAAATCAATGTGTATGTGAGATACCGGCGCCAACTATTTAATATTCATTTTTTTTTTTTTTATATTTGTTATTAATAGTGTGCAGCAGTTTATAAACAATGTTCACCTACTGGTGACCTTGTGAAAAAATGTGATAAAAAGAGAAACCGCGCCACCCTAGTGTTTTGCCCTATTTTTACCCCCCTTTTCTGATTTATTAAAGTGCTATGTAAAAAAGTGCTTTGTACTAATGTGCAATCCCAAACTCCTGTTACAGTAATTATCAAAGGCTATCTAAAGCCCAAAAAACATTCCAACAATCCTGTGTTTACAAAAAATGCCAAATAATATTAAAAAATATATACTGTTGTGTACATTTGTATACTTCAAACTATACATGCACCGATATACATTAGTGATAGCATCAATAGTTTAAAGCATATAGAGCAACATATGAAAACAAAAAGTTCCAATTCGTGACACCGTGTTCTGAAGTGATTCTATATTTAGAACATTTGCTGTGCAGGTACTTTTAGTGAATCCACCACCTGTTATGTAATGGTCACTCACCACATCAAGGTGAGTTTGGGGCTTTTGGTTTGTTTCTGGATAACCACTCCTGCCTGTGGATCGCTGCAGCCTCCTATTTCCTGGTATGGGGGGTCACATATGCTCCACTCTCAGAAAAAATAATAATACATGCCTCCAATGGTGAAGTACGTTTTTAAAATTTTGTTAGAAAGTAAAAAGAAAAGCGTTTATTAAACTCACATGCTAAGGTGCCTTACGCCGACACCGAGCGTCTCCAGCAGTGTGTGTATGTGGGACCCTGTCTCTGGTATCTCTATACCGTCTCTCTCTGTGTGCGTTCCAAGCCTCTCTCTCGCCTGAGCCGCCTGTACCGGAAGTGACGTGTTTGCGAATTACCCAGCAGCCTCTGCGCGTTTCGCAACTTAATTGTGCGTCATCAGGAAGCTGCCGGGTTGTTAATCTGCTCTGTTTTTATTGTCCTAGTACCCGCCTTCATAAAGTATGATTGGTTTACTATTTGCGTCCCACCGGAAGTGCCGGAACTGCCATCTTTACTTCGGTCCTGCTATTCTAATATTACAGGAAGCTTATAAGTTGCCATTTTTGCTATTGTCTTCCCTTACTCTTCTTATATTTGTTCAAACCTTGTTTTTAATAATCCCTATACCTCTATACCGGACAGGTGTATCCACCCACACAGCTGGGTTGCTCTCACAATCTTATATGTTATGCATACAAATCCTTAAACATAATAATAAAATCTGGTTGTAATTTAAAACAACCTAAATATTTATTTGGCTATCCAATCATATATCAAATATCCGTGTCCCCATGCTCACATTTTACCACCTATCAAAAATGGAAAACCGAAAAAAAAAAAAAAAAAAATATATATATATATATATATGTGGAAGGCCAACATGGTGGCCTGAATTTATGGGAGGAGCCCGGGAGGGTATTTAACCGGCCCACTCACCTGTGGTCTTCGTCGGTTCCGGTGCGCGATATACTACGTCACTAAGCCGACTACTCGATTTCGCTAGCGTTCGTGAGTGCCAGACGTCTCGTGGATTGCTCTCGTTCGAAGGTTTTGTACACTGTATCTGGCTCGGCTGCCGCAGGTAGGGGTCTCGTTTGACCACCATTTCACTTATGAACGTTACTTACCTTGTCACGAATCTCGCTGTTCACATACGCACAAGTCATTCCATTAGTACCCGTACGTTGCATCCGTACCGCTATCTGCATACAGTAGCCGGTCGCTTACGCATCACCTGATTCGGAATCAGTCGCAGTATCATGCCATACGGTCACATTTCAGCCATTTCAAAAACATTTCAGTCATTTCACCATTTCACGGTCCTGCACCGACACGCCGTTCGAATCTAGCCACATCCGATTCGTCCCGGCATGTCCCAGCAGTGGAACCCCATTTCAATACATGACCCAGGGAGCGGCCGTTAGCCGCAATTTCTCGACTCACCGGTCGAAAAAACACCTCTGTCATGGCATCATTTCACTGTCACGTATCACGTTCCGATTCAAGTCTAGGCGCACCCCGGTGCCTCGATTCGTACCGGCACGCCCCAAGATGCTCCCAGGCCCCATTTCATTCCGTGCTCCAGAAGTACGGTCGCTGTCAGTCGAAAAGTTTTTAGGCTCACCGCTCGGCGCCTCTGTCACGAGGAAAACATTTCACCTCACGAGTCACGTTTTTGATTCGAAACCGGTCGCACCTTTGCGGATCGGTCTTCGCCTCCAACGTACCCCAGGTTTGTCGGCCCCATTTCAGTAACCACCCCTGAGTCTGCTCGTCGTCGGTCGTGAGACCCGACCGACCGTTCAGCACCTCAGGGAATGGTTCCCCTCATTTCTCTCACCGCCAGGCCGCACCTCGCTTCGAACCCAGTCGCGCTGCGCACCGGTTCGGACCGATGCGCCCTGAACATCCGTTGGCCTCATTTCAGTACATGCTCCAGAAGTCTGGTTCGTCTACAGTCGCCATCGCGGCTCGACCGTTTCATACTTCTGTCATGCCGATCAGTTCGCTGTCACAACAAAAACGTCCTGATCCGAATCCGATGGCATCTACCATGCATCAGTTCGCCTCAACGTACCCCAGTCGAGTTGGCCTCATTTCATTCCAAAATTCTCGGCAATCAGCAGTCACACTCATAAAACGACACCTTGCGCCCACGACATGGCACAAACGTTTCTCATTTCACTCAAAAAAAAAAAAAAAAAAAAAAAAAAAAAAAATATAATAAGTAGTGTATATGCACAGACGGGGGACACACCCCACGAGGCACACCTCACCAGTTCTCTTTATTTTTTCTTCCCTAGGTCAGTCCAAGTTCAGTAGGTCCACCCTGCACAGGTTGGACGGTGTTTCTCCAGGTAAAATATAAAAACTTACCGTGTACGCACGTCCACGTACGTGCGCACACTTGTCCTTTCCAGAGCACAGCAGTTGGGTACGTATGTTTACACAAGGAAAGAAACAGTCTTGGCTTATCTCATCCCCTTGAACAGCTCCGGTCGACCTTCTTACGACCTCAGACGCCTCAAGACATCGCCTCAGGGCACAGCCCATCCGAGGACCATGTCGCAAGCGGGCAGCGAGGATCTCACCGCCCCCTTGTCACGTTCCCCAGTGTCCATGAGTGACAGCATCCAGTCCCTCAGGGGATGGACCATCCCCAGACTGACGGCAGAACTTAGACGCAGGGGCGTGCCGTTCCCCGCCACGGCCAGGAAGGCGGAGCTCTTCAGGCTCTTGTTTCCTCCTCCTGCCATGGCAGGGCCCAGCACTCAGCAAGCCTCCCTCCAGTCTATATCTGCGGCCATAACACAACTCCACACCATGGTGTCGTCCTTGGCGAACACAGTCACGGACGTCCAAGCCAGAGTGACTCTCCTCGAATCTCACCCGGCCCCGGCCGTCCCCGGCCCCGCCGCGATACAGCCACCTACAACAGTCGCCACAGGTACCGCAGGGACATGTCCCCTGGTCTGCCCAGCACACCTGGTTCCAGCCAGCATTAAGAAGGACATACTGGATGGCAAGGACGTCAACCTCGCCTCCCTTCTCATTTCAGTCCACGACCTAGCCGAAAACAAGGCCTATACCTGGGGAGATGTCTCGGTGGTCCTCAAAGCTAAAGACCCCAGACTCAACCGCAAATTGTCCGTCCCAGAATTCGCGTTGTCATTTGGGATGCTTAGAGACATCATATGCTCAGCTTCCCCCGGCAGAAGGGAAGAGCTGGATTTATATCTCCACACCGTGGTAGATCTGGGCTACAAATACGGCGGGTTCTCATTTTATGACTACCACCGCTCCTTTTCCGCAAAAGCAGCCGCCAGGATGGCGCAATTCCAGTCACCCACAGATTGGAGCCTAATGGACACAGAATTATTCTGTCGCCATTTCGCCGGTCTGCGCTCACCATTGTGCGCAGTCTGCCAATCCTCCACGCACACCGCCGCCTGGTGCTCCAGTGCAACACTCCGCCACTCGGTCGAGTTTCCCTCGACCTCGGCTCCAGCACAAAACCCGCCAGCACCGACACAGAAACCCCAGCTCGACAAACTCGGACGCCCCGTCCGGACCATGGGAGGAGCGGCCATCTGCAATAATTACAACTACGGCTCGTGTAACTTCAGCCAATGCAGGTTGCTCCACGTGTGCGTCGTATGCCACAGGGCGCACCCGAAAAATCTATGCGAGCTCAAACCGAAAAATCTGTGACTGAGCCGCATAAACATCCTATGGTTAGGAGTCTATCTGGACTCACACCCCATCCCCTCACTAGCCACGTTCCTCATACAAGGATTCACGGCGGGCTTCCATACCGGCCTTGTCTCCCTGCCCCACACTACTTACGAGTGTAGGAATCTCAGATCAGCGGCCACCGACGAGCAGGCCATAGACCAACTACTCCTAGCCGAGCTGGAGCGAGGTTTCGTCATTGGTCCCTTCACACAACCCCCCTTCAACACCTGGAGAGTCAGCCCTATTGGGCTTGTCAAGGGCAAATTCTCAAATAAAGTTCGCTTGGTGTACGACCTGTCTGCGCCTCATTCTTGCCACGTCCCCAGCCTCAACTCCCTAATTCCCTCCGAGGAGTTCTCCTTAAAATACGCCTCCGTCGACTTGGCGATCCAGGCCATCCTCAAAGCAGGCACAGGGGCCTGGCTGTCCAAAGCCGACATATCGGACGCCTTCAAACTTCTGCCGATTCACCCGTCTCTTTGGTGTTGGCACGGTATCAAGTGGAGAGACAGGTACTACTTCGCCACCAAGCTCACGTTCGGCTCCAAAAGTAGCCCCTGGCTCTTCGACACGTTCGCTCAATCCCTCACCTGGATTCTCCTACACAAGGCCCAATGCACAGAAGTCATCCACTACCTAGATGACTTCCTACTGATAGAGCAGCCTAACGTTTCACCAGTAGACCTCGACAAATTAAGAGTCGTCTTCCAGAATATCAATGTCCCCATAGCCGAGCACAAGGTCGACGGACCCGCACACTCCATCACCTTCCTCGGAGTTGTCTTGGACACATGCTCCATGCAGGCCAGCCTACCCCTCGACAAGCTGACCCGCATCAGGGCAGTTCTTCAGGACTTCACCCGCACGAGAGGGTGCACAAGACGACAGCTCCAGTCACTACTTGGCATGCTCAATTTTGCCATGCGGATCGTCCCTCAAGGTCGTTCCTTCATTTCACGACTCTTAGTCCACCTGTCACAGGCACAAGACCCCGATCAGATCCTCAAACTGGACGCCGCGGCCATAGCAGACCTAGCGATGTGGGAAGAGTTCCTTTCCTCGTGGAACGGGATATCCATGTTTATCCCGGCCGTCTCACCCTTCTCACCACAGGTGGTGACAGATGCCGCGGCCTCAACGGGCTTCGCAGCCATATTTGGCCTCCATTGGTTCGCTGGCCCTTGGCCCCCGCAGATAATTTCAATTCCAGGTTTCAGCCGGACTTCCCCCCTTTTCGAGCTCTACCCAATCGTGGCAGCTGCCAAACTTTGGGGTCACAGCTGGACCGGGCAGACGGTAAACTTCACAACGGACAACCAGGCCACGGCAGACATCATCAACAAAGGCAGGTCCAAGTCACTCCAGGTGATGTCCTTCTTACGCAGGCTGGTCCAACTGTCGCTACGGCTCCAATTCAACGTCCATTGCTCTCACATCCCAGGTAAATACAACGTGGCAGCAGACGCGCTGTCACGCTTTAACTTCATCTCCTTCTTTCGACAGATACCAGAGGCCGATCGGGTGTCCGCCCCTATCCCCGCTTGGTCTCAGCTGACCCTAGACTAGACCGATACCTACGTGGGGCCACCCAGCTCATCAACCAGTCCCTGTCTCACAACACACTCAAAGCCTACCACGCAGCCTGGGACACCTTTAACAAGTTCCTAACCACCAACGCCGTGCCAACACCCACAGACACCAGGCACATTTTGGCCTTCGTCTCACATTGTCACACACAGCTAAACCTATCCTACAACACCATCCGCCTATACCTGGCCGGCATACAGCACTTTTTGGCCCTTCAAGATCCTACTAGACCGTCTGTCTTCTCGTCCCACGCCGTCCGAGCCGTCCTACGCGGCGTCCAGAAGCAGCAACCAGCAAACAGAACCAGACGTCGCCCCATCACTGGCGCCATCTTCCGCGAGATGTCCGCCATACTCGCTGGTTCCCCCTTTGGTGTCCTCCTCAGCCAGGTCATACAAGCCGCCATCTACCTGGCCTACTATGGGTTCTTACGTCCCAGCGAATTCACCCGTAACAGCTCGACCAGCCAAACCCTGTGCAGACACCACCTAGTTCGCCATCAAGACCACTTCGTGCTCCACCTCAACGTCTCCAAGACTCAGCAAGCTGGCCACGGGGTGGACATCCATCTATACAGAACCGGCAATGCCTGGTGCCCAGTAACGGTTCTCAACCGCCTGCTCTCACTCCTGCCAGAACAAAGGGACACCGATCCCCTTCTGCCTTTTCCAGTCAAACCCTTGAGCACTTGTCAGTTCATGACACACGTAAGAATTCTCCTCCGCAACCTACGCCTCAACCCCAGCGAGTACTCCGGTCACTCTTTTCGGATCGGGGCCGCCTCAGCCGCCTCACAGCAGGGGGTCCCAGGCCACATCATCCAGAGACTCGGCAGATGGAAGTCAGCCTGCTTCACCCGGTATATACATGACCCACAGGCGGAAATGTCACGGGCCTTCGCCCAGCTCACGCAGTAGTCAATACTAAAAGGCAATAAATATCTTCAAACCCTACCTCAGTTTTTGCCCCCTTATTTCTGGCGTACCGGCCATAGACCAAGGCACACTTCAGGTCTCCCTTTTCATGTTATAGATCTTATTGGTTAAGTTATTTCCCTTCAGATACGTGTCGGCCATAGGGCTTCAACCATAAGTGGAAGGCCAACATGGTGGCCTGAATTTATGGGAGGAGCCCGGGAGGGTATTTAACCGGCCCACTCACCTGTGGTCTTCGTCGGTTCCGGTGCGCGATACCCACCCTCCCATTCCCCCTTTTAAGGGCATTTCTCACAACATCACCCCCATCATACTCATTTCTAATCAGGGTATGCCCCCTTATTTCTGGCGTACCGGCCATAGACCAAGGCACACTTCAGGTCTCCCTTTTCATGTTATAGATCTTATTGGTTAAGTTATTTCCCTTCAGATACGTGTCGGCCATAGGGCTTCAACCATAATATATATATATATATATATATATATATATAAAAAATGAAAACAGAAAAAAAAAATATCACTAAAATTAAAAAATTAAAAAATCACAATAAAAATAAAAAAATACCGCATGGAAATGTGAGAATAGGGCTACGTTAATAATCCTCTAACAGTTAACATCGAGTTCCACGTTTAACCCTTGTGTCTAGTTTGTGAGAATAGGGCTACGTTAATAATCCTCTAACAGTTAACATCGAGTTCCACGTTTAACCCTTGTGTCTAATGCGTTTATCCCTTCTGTAAATAAACGTGGGTTTTGCTGGTAGAATACAGCCTAATTGTGGGTTACTGATGATAATAGGCCAATGTTTTCTTACAATCCCCTCTAATGTTTTGTACTGCCTATTAAATCCTGTTATGAATGGTACGTTATTCACCTGCTTTTCTTTTACTTTACTTCGTTTTTTGTTTAGGATTATATCTTCTCGATTTCTCTGTCCTATTTGCTCTCTAATTTTCTCCAGCTCTCCTTGGTTGTACCCTTTGTCTCTAAATCTGTCTATTAAAGTGTCTGTTTGTTTGTAGTAGTCCTCCAATTGGTCGCAAATTTTTCATCGACCATGCCACTGCCCCTAGTGCATCCACCTGCTTAATGTTGGTATACAATGATTCCACATCTATTGTTACCAATAGTGTGTTATCATTTATCCTAAGTGGTTTCAACATTTTAATGACGTCTGTACTGTCTTTAATAAAAGCTTCTCCCTTACCCGCTAAAGGTTGTAAGAATACATCAAGGTATTTACCTAGTCTGGAGAAAATTGATCCAATCCCACTTATTATGGGTCTGCCTGGGGGTTTCGTATTATTTTTATGTACCTTGGGTACCTGGTAAATGACCGGCACCCTCTGTGCCTCTGGTAGCAGGTATCTACCTTCTTTTTTATTTAGTATTTTATCAGCAATGCCCTTGTTCAAATATTCTTTAAGTTTTAATTTAAACTCTCTGTTAGGGTTTTTCTTTAGTTGTTGGTATGTGGTTTGGTCTTTTACTAATCTATCCAATTCCAATCTATAATCTTGTTTGGTCATGATGACCAAACCCCCTCCCTTGTCCGCTGGTCTTATTACTATATTTTTTCGCTTCTCTATCCTTTTTATTCCTTGCCAAATTCTGTCAGTTTTTTTTACATACTTCTGGTTTGATATTTTTTGATCTCTTTTTCCACCATTCTTTTGAAAACTTAGATGTGATAGTTTGTAGTGGATTTTGGGTTGAAAGTGGATTTCTCAATGTACTGTGTGAATAAATCTTTTCTCCTTGCTGTTGTACCAATTTTTCTTTATTCGCAGGGCTTTTTTAAATTAAGTTGTCTTATAAATTTAAAATACATTTTTGTAGATCGATAAATGCTTCAAATGGGTTAAAAAATGTATTAGGAGCATATTTGATCCCCTTGTCCAGGACCAAAAGTTATTTTTGGGTGAAGGTTATATCTGTTTTTCTGTCTTTTTCTGATTCCCCCTCTGCACCCTCTCCTCCTTGAGGTTTTCTGTTTTGTGTGTTCTCTTGCGGGTAGCGGTTCCAGCCTCCCCTTGCTCGTTTGAAACACAGGCATGGGAGGTTTGTAGGGTTCCCTCCAGTCTCTCCATTCCTCCTGGCCCTGTGGGTAGCCGTAATTTTGGTTATAATACCCTCTCCCTCTTCCCCTAAAACCCCCCCCTCCAGGTTCTAGGGTAGTATCCCATAGGTGGTTGGTATGGTGGGTTTGGTGGTTGGGATCCTTGTTCCATTCTATTCTGTGCATTTTTTATAAATAAAGCATTGTAATGTGGACAGGTCTACAGACTGTTGAGCAAAAATAACATACCACCATTTTTAAAGACACACATGAAAAGCAGATAGCAGGGTTTCAGTTTTTGGGTGGAGATGGTTCAGTTAGCACATACCTGTAGGATGAGAGAAGAGATTCTCAGATAATCAGTTAATAAGTGCAGAGTCAGAAGTGCTTCCACTTAGAAAATCGCGACTTTGAGAAAGCACATATTGTGTTAGGTTAGGGCAGGACCATAGGATGTGGTATAGTGTGCCCGTTTCCCTGCACTGTCTCCAGCACTGGGGAGAGGCCCCTTGAAAGATTGTGGATAGCCTATACGGGGTGTAGTACCATCTTAGCAAGATTTTTTGTGAAAGTTCCCAAAGATTGACACTCTTAGTGCAGGAATACGTTGTGTTTAAAGCGGTTTTCCACTGTTCTTCTGGATACGTTTTACCAAGATCTCTCTCCCATGCTAGGATGTTTAGGGACTTTGTAAACGTAGTCTTGTTTTGCAAGGAAGAGTAGAAAATTGAGATATTTTTGGTAGTAGGTGAGTAGTATTGGAATATTTGCCAGGGGAGGGAGATGTGAAGATTAGTATGGTGTTTCATTAAATGTGAAATTTGGAGATATTTGTAGTATTCAGTTGAAGGACTGGAGAATTCTAGATGGAGGGCTCTAAAAGGTATTAAAAGCGGGACCTACAAATAGATCTTCCACTTCCATTTCCCCCTTATTATTCCATTGGGAAAGGTTCATGTCTGGGATCAGAAGTGTTAAAGCAGTTAGTGATTTTGAGTTGAGTAAATTTATTTTGTGTAAATTTATGTGACGATAGTGTACGCCATGCTTCAACAGTACAGTACTACCGCCTGTACTGTTGGTCCTAGTTTATGCAATGATAGGGGCATACGAGGGCTTAGGATTAGGAAGTTGTACAGGTTGTGTCCGGGAACTTGATGCTGTTCAAGAAGGGTCCATAAGTTTGGAGGCGAGGGATAGAACCAGCTCTTTAATTGAGCTAATATAGTGGCTGCATAATAATCTTTTATATTTATATGACCTATTTCGCCAGCTTTCTTGTGTTTTATGAGTCTATTTGTTGCGCAGCGCACCTTTTTACCCCCCCCCCCCCCTCATAGATATTTGGCACCTATAGGACTTGAAGTGTGTTATCCCATTACACACCCAGAGCTATATTATCTTCCCAGAAGCACCAATTGAAAGTGTGTTAGTGCCCTCACACAAACCACAGAGCTATATGTTTGGTATCCCAGAAGGACTTGAAGTGTGGTTAGAGTCCCATCACACACACAGAGCTATATTTTTGTTATCCCAGAAGCACCTATAGGACTTGAAGTGTGTTTGTCCCATTACACACACACAGGTTCCCAGAAGCACCTATAGGACTTGAAGTTTGTGTAGTCCCCATCACAACACCCATAGCTATATTTATCTTCCCAGAACACCTATAGGACTTGAAGTGTGTAAGTACCCATTACACACACAGAGCTATAATTTTTGTTCCCTAGAAGCACCTATAGGACTTGAAGTGTGTTAGTTTTAGCACTCCCATTATATACACACCAGAGCTATAATTTTCTTCCCCAGAATCACCTATAGACTTGAAGTGTGTTAGTCCCATCACAACACACAAGAGGACATATATTTTGTTCCCAGAAGCACCTCATAGGACATGGAAGATGTGTAAGTCCCATTACACACACAGAGCTATATTTTCCTTCCCAGAAGCACCTATATGACATGAAGTGTGTTAGTCCCATCACACACACAGAGCTATATTATGTTCCCAGAAGCACCTATAGGACTTGAAGTGTGTTAGTCCCATTACACACACAGAGCTATATTTTCTTCCCAGAAGCACCCTATAGGACTTGAAGTGTGTTAGTCCCATTACACACACACAGCTATATTTTCTTCCCAGAAGCACCTATAGGACTTGAAGTGAGTTAGTCCCATCACACACATAGAGCTATATTTTCTTCCCAGAAGCACCTATAGGACTTGGAAGTGTGTTAGTCCCATCACACAGAGCTCCTCAATTTTCTTCCCATAAGCACCTACAGGACTTGAAGTGTGTTAGTGCATCACACAGAGCTCCTATATTTTCTTCCAGAAGCACCCATAGGACTTGTAGTGTGTTAGTGGCATCAAACAGAGCTCCTATGTCTTTGCAGAAGCACCCACAGGACTTCTAGTGTCTTAGTGGCATCACACAGAGCTCCTCTATTTTCTTTGCAGAAGCAACCACAGGACTTCTAGTGTGTTATGGTCATCACACAGAGCTCCTCTATTTTCTTTGCATAAGCACCCACAGGACTTCTAGTGTGTTAGTGGCATCACACAGAGCTCCTCTATTTTCTTTGCAGAAGCACCCACAGGACTTCTAGTGTGTTAGTGGCATCACACAGAGCTCCTCTATTTTCTTTGCAGAAGCTCCCACAGGACTTCTAGTGTGTTAGTGGCATCACACCAGAGCTCCTATATATTCTTCTCACCAGCACCCACAGGACTTCTAGTTGTGTTAGTGGCATCACACAGAGCTCCTCGATTTTCTTTGCATAAGCACCCACAGGACTTCTAGTGTGTTATAGTGGCATCACACAGAGCTCCTCTATTTTCTTTGCAGAAGCACCCACAGGACTTCTATGTGTTAGTGGCATCACACAGAGCTCCTCTATTTTCTTTGCATTAAGCACCCACAGGACTTCTAGTGTGTTAGTGGCATCACACAGAGCTCCTCTATTTTCTTTGCAGAAGCACCCCATAGGACTTCTAGTGTGTTAGTGCATCACACAGAGCTCCTATAATTTCTTCTCAGCAGCACCCACAGACTTCTAGTGTGTTAGTGCATCACACAGAGCTCCTCTATATTTTCTTTGCATAAGCACCCACAGGACTTCTAGTGTGTTAGTGCAATCACACAGAGCTCCTCAATTTTCTTTGCATAAGCACCCCCAGGACTTCTAGTGTGTTATTGGCATCACACAGAGCTCCTCTATTTTCTTTTGCAGAAGCACCCACAGGACTTCTAGTGTGTTAGTTGCATCACACAGAGCTCCTCTATTTTCTTTGCAGAAGCACCCATAGGACATCTAGTGTTTTAGTGGCATCACACAGAGCTCCTCTATCCTCTTTGCAGAAGCACCCACAGGACTTCTAGTTTGTTAGTGGCATCACACAGAGCTCCTCTATTTTCTTCGCAGAAGCACCCATAGGACTTCTAGTGTGTTAGTGGCCTCACACAGAGCTCCTATATTTTCTTCTCAGAAGCACCCACAGGACTTCATGTGTGTTAGTGGCATCACACAGAGCTCCTCTATTTTCTATGCATAAGCACCCATAGGACTGCTAGTGTGTTAGTGGCATCACACAGAGCTCCTCTATTTTCTTTGCAGAAGCACCCAAGGACTTCTAGTGTGTTTTAGTGGCATCACACAGAGCTCCTCTATTTTCTTTGCAGAAGCACCCATAAGGACTTCTAGTGTGTTAGTGGCATCACACAGAGCTCCTCTATTTTCTTTGCAGAAGCACCCATAGGACTTCTAGTGTGTTAGTGGCATCACACAGAGCTTCCTATATTTTCTTCTCAGCAGCACCCCCAGGACTACCGACTACAATGGCTGGAAGACCGCCAAGGGGAGGCAGAGCGTGCAGACCAAGAACACAGGGCAGGCAGGCTCTGTTTCAAGTGGACGTGGCCGTGGACGTGGACGTGGTCGAGCATCGTCATCAGCACGTGGCCCATGGGACACGCGCGTCTTTGTTTTCCGCAGCTGGACATGTGGAGCCGCATCATGCTGAAGGCTTGGTATAATGGATGACCAAGCCCTCCTCATCCTCCTCATCCTCTCTCACCCAGGCTCAGGGTACTGACAGAGCATCATCAGCCACCCCTTCCCTAGACCCACCATGTCCTCCTGAGGAGTCCCCCGAACTCTTTGAGCACAGGGTTGGGTACATGCTCCAGGAGGATGCCCAACGATTTCGAAGGCTCGGATGACGATACCCAGCTTGAGGAATCTGGCAGTACAGTTTCACCAGCTGCAGCTTACTGCCAGGTTTGCTCTAGTGGTGAAGATGGAGGGGATGATGAGGTCACTGACTCCACGTGGGTGCCTCAAGGGAGAGAGGAATGAGGAGGAGGACGAGGAAGGAAGGAGGATGCGGCGTCAACATGTCCAAACGATGCATGATGCCCCCTGCGAGCCAGGTAGAGGCCAGCACAGCAATCTGTATAAACAACACCGCAAGAGCCTCCCGCCTGTGCTGTGCTCTGCCTCTGCACGTTTATCAAGAAAAGTTCCGTTTGGTGTGGCCCTTTTTGAGACGAGTGCAAGCAGATCGCACCCACTGCGAGTTGCAATATTTGTCTCTCAACTTATCACGCGTGGCCAAAACATTGGGCACGACTAGCGTGAACAGGACATATGGCGACCTGCCATGCACTCGTTGCAGGCAACACACATAAAAAGACCCACACCAAGAAACTAAGCGAAGCGGAAAAAGAAGAGGAGGAAAAGAAGAAAGGAAAGCGGAACTCTCCATCTCCTTGCTCCTTCTGCGGGATCTCCTCCCCCACACACCTTCAGTACTGTCACAACCAGAGATAATGAAAAGGAGGTGGTGGACTGGGCCCAATGGGAGAGTTTCCAAAAATATAAAATTTGTTGACTGCTGGGGACTGGGATGGGAAGAGTCCAAAAATATAAATCAGCTGAGGGAGGATTTGCATTTTAAAAGCTGCTAGCCGTCCTGTCCAGGAAAGCTCAAATTTAGTCAAGTTGTTCAGTTTGGAGTGAAGTGTTCGAAGTATTGGGGTAAAATTGTCTGGGACAAGTTCTGAGACTTTTGGGGTAAGGGTTATTCCTAAGTACTGTATACCCTTTTCCCTCCATACATAAGGGAACCTACTGCTCAGATTTTTTTGTAGTGTAAAAAAGGGATACCCAGACCCAGTATGTAGGATTTGGTGTCGTTTACTTTGTAGTAGGACACTGAGGCAAATAATTGTAGGGCTTTGTGGACTAAAGGCAGGGATGTTTCTACTTAGGTAAGCATTAAAATAATATCGTCTGCGAAAAGGTTGATGGTATGTGCTGTGTCTTTAAACTTGGTGAGTCCTGATGTGGGTCGCCAGGGGTTCCATTAGGAGGTTAAATATAAGTGGGGAGAGTGGACACCCCTGGCAAGTCCCGTTTGAGATGCTAAATGGTGTAGATAGAATCCCTGATAGATACACCTGGGCCGAGGGGGATGTATAGAGGGCCATAATAGCCGAGCGGATTGGACCGACAAAACCAAATTTTCATGAGTATTTTTGCTAGGTAGTCCCAATGGATTCTGTCAAACGCCTTCTCTGCATCCAAAGCTAGGAGCAGAGAAGTCGTTTGCATTTTTTCCGCTAGATGAATAATGTTGATTAGGCGTCTAGTTGGGTCTGTGGTCTGTCAGCCTTTTGTGAACTCCGATTGGTCCAGGTGTATCAAAGTAGGCAAAATTTCCACCAACCTCTTTGCTAGAAGTTTTGCATACAGTTTCAGATCGTTGTTTAGCAACGAAATAGGTCTGAAGTTTTGTGGCGTGTTTGGGTCCTTCCCTGGCTTTGGTAGAGCCACTATTAATGCTGTAAGCATTTCCGGTGGGAAAGATGAGGAGACAGCTTTGTTGTAGATCTTTGCCAAGTGGGGTGTTAAATATTGTTTAAAGGTCTTATAAATAATGTCCTGTAAAGCCATTAGGGCCAGGCGATTTATTGTGGGGGAGGGAGTCGATAGCTTTAGAAATTTCCATTTCGGAGAAGGGAGAATTTAGACTTATCAATTGGGATGTTGTCAGTTGGGGGAGTTTAATATTGTTGAGAAAGTCCAGAATCTCAGCTTCTGTGGGCTGGATAGTGGCGGGGTCATCCTTTAAATTGTATAGGGAGCTGTAGTAACAGCTAAAAGCATCCGCTATGGCCTGAGGATGAAATAGTTTCTCCTTTGTAAATGGATGGAGAAGATAGGGGATTTTTGTATTTATTCTCTGGCCTCTAAGGCGGTTGGCTAAGAGTTTGCAGGCTTTGTTGCCATTAGCGTAGTATGTAATTTTAAGGCGTTTAACATTTTTTTCAAAATCTTCTAAGATTGTGCGTAGATCATGGCGGAGCTGAGTTAGTTGGCTAGACCTCTGGTTGGATGTGCTTTGTTTGTTTTGGGCCTCTAAGTGTTGTATTTGAGAGATAAGATCCTGAACAAGCCGTCTCCTCTGTCTCTTAGCTCTAGCCCCCATTTTAATCAAGACCCCCTTATGTATGCTTTATGAGCATTCCAGATAGTCATGGGGTCAGATACAGAGTTAACATTATGGAAAAAATCACTTATCTCCTCTTGCAGCTTGGACTTGGAGGGATCAGCCTGGAACAGTCTCGGGTTGGATCGCCAAACGAATTGTGACCTAACGATTGGCGAATCTTCGACCGAGAGCGTCACCGAGGTGTGATCCAACCAAGTGATCGTATTCATTTCTGAGACAGAGATTTTAGGAATTAGCCATTTGTCAGCGAGGAAAAGGTCCAGTCTTGTGTAGACTTTGTGGCTATTTGAGAAAAAAAAAAAGAGTAGTCTCTTTTGGTGCTATGGAGGCATCTCCAAGCGTCATAAAGTTCCTGCGTGTGCAATGTTGATTGGAGAGAGTGTTGGCGTCTTTGAGATGTGGATGTAGAATCCATACCTGGGTCAGGAGGGGAGGTTGAAGTCACCACATACCAATAATAGGCCCTGTTGTACCTTCTTTACTTTCCTGAGGAGGAGATTTAAAATAAAAAAAAAAAAAACTGATGCTCGTTTGGTGCATATACATTGACCACAGTGTATGTGGTAGAGTTAAGATTGCATATCAGGACGTGATGGCGTCCTTGGGGGTCTGCCATCTCGCTGTGGAATTTGAAAGCCACCGTGTCCTCTTGTCTTTTTTTTTTTTAGATCCGTCCAGAACCCTGATAGGACTGGACAAGACCAAAACATATGTAAGAACCCAGCGTCAGCACAACTACAAAATGTCTACGAGCGAGGTTCCCAGACCAGCAAGGGCCTTCAGTAGAGTGGTGGAGCAGGATGAAGAGGCCTCTAGGAACCAATCATGGACATATGTTCGGGCAGGCTAGTCCCTCATCAACCTTAGCAGTCTGGAGGGAAGCCTTTGCTATTCTGGGATTAGCCCCCTGCCAGAGGAAGGAGGTTACTAGAGAATCAATTTTTTTTTTAAGTTTTTGAAAAACAGGGGATGCCCTAAAAGGCAAATAAAAATTTAGATCATTTTAAATATGTTCACCCGCCCTATTACATTTAGTGGTAGTGAGGCCCAGGTTTGCAACCTGGTCTCCATGTGTGCCACAATTGGGGCAATATTGAGGGATTCAAAAAGGGACAGGTCTGCATTAATACAAATTCCCAGGTATTTAAATGTGGGTTTAACGGACAATTTAGATTGAGTTATGCAAGTATAATCACGTTTGGGGCCTATGGGAAATGCAACAGATTTTTCCCAGCCCAACTTTAGTCCCAAGACCTTCCCGTACTCCTCCACCACTTCCATCAAAGATATAAAGGATTGTTCTGTATATTAGGGCATCGTCCGCGTATAATGAGATCTTTTCTGACAGATTACCATAACAGATGCCACCCAACGCCATCTGCCACACCGCCAGAGCTAAAGGCTCTATGGCCAGCGTGAACAGGATCGGCGAGAGCGGGCAGCCCTGTCTTGTGCCCCTGTGCAAAGAAAACACATCAGATACATCCTTATTAGTACATATCCTCGCCCTGGGGTTAGTATATAGCAAGCGAATCCATTTAATAAACTGAGGACTAAAACCCATACGGTGTATAGTTTCCCACAGGAAGGCACAATTAACTGTATCAAAGGCCTTTAATACGTCAAGTGATAGCACTAAGCCACTTCTGTGTTCAGTGTCCGTCCTGTGAATGTGCAGGAACAGATGGCGAATATCATACGTACTCTTTCCAGGCATGAACCCAGTCTGGTCCCTATGGGTAAGATGCAGGATAACCTTTTGCAGTCTTAATGCCAATACTTTGGCCAATATCTTAACGTCACTGTTTAATAAAGAGATTGGACGGTATGATCCGCACTGCAATGCATCCTTGTAGGGCTTGGGAATTACAACAATCAGGGCTTTGCACATAGAGGAGGGGAGCGTGCCCTCCTCCATTGCCTGTCTAAACTGAGAGTGTAATTTCTGTGCCAAATCCTCAGCATAATGTTTATACCATTCGGTGGGCAAACCGTCCAATCCTGGAGTTTTGTTCAGGGGGAGTAAGTGAATGGCAGTAGTAATTTCTTCGACTGTCAGGGGGTCATCTAAAACAGTTTTATGCAAGTCATCTAGTACAGGGAGCTGGAGGGATTCAAAAAAGCCCAACGTTTCCCACTCAGGTGGAGGGGACTGGGATGAGTAAAGGTTTTCATAGGAGGACTTAAAAGTTTTGTTAATGGTCTTGGGATCTGATGTAATGGAACCGTCCGAAACCTGGAGTTGCGGGATGGTTCCATCAACATATTCTGTACGGGAAAGATATGCCAACATCTTGCCATTTTTACCACTGTATTCATGCAGCCTAGCTGACAAATACAGCTGCTGTTTCCACGTTGCGTCCACCCGGTGGAGATCCAAGGCCCTGTGCGCTCCCACCAGGACCCCATGAGAGTTCGGGGTGGGAGTCGCAGAGTGTGACGGAACGTCCCTACACTCCTCTTGAGTGTGTTCGTCATATATCACTTCCTCCCAGTCTGAATATGGATCACAGATATTCCAACCGCTCCCAAGCACCAAACGAGACGAAACTTGCTTAGTGCTAGCATGGACTGTTTTATTAGAACCAAACTGACAAGTATTTATATACAGTAGAAGAGGAGGTCCCCCCTCCTGCTCATATTACTCTAACAATACACCTGTAACAACTTAAACTAATTAATCCCTTTAAGCAGCCGATGTGACTCTGTGCCCATCAGGATTTCACTACAGGTCTGACTTGTTGTCACCAAGCTAAACACAGTTAATAATAAATTATCATAATAACAACCACAAGACAGCAAGAGCTCCATTAGGAGTCGGCCTGTCTCCTACATTGTACAGAGGACAATGTGATCAGCTCTCTCAATTAACATCTTGAGTTCATCAACAAACTAAGAATAGTCTTTACATATATCCTGCATTGAATCTGACTAGCACAGATTGATGGTTGGGGTTCTCCTTCACCCTGTGCCCCTTAAAATCCAGGGCCCATAATCGGTTGGCAGGAGGCTCGCATTTAGTCCTCTCAAAAGGCCTGTGTCCCGGCTAGGTCTGTCACACAGAGTATTGGGCCCTGGCAGTCTCCAGAGAGGACTCCAAGGCCAGAAGAGCAGCATGCAGACTTTTGTGTCGATTAATGTTAGAGATGTACGAGATGTACGAGCCCCTGACACCACTGACCAAACAGCCTAGACTCATACTGGAGGGGCTTTAGTCTATCCAAACTTGGGTTCAGAACAGAGTTAAAATCCCCCAGCACAAGGGTAGGCAGCGCTGGTAACTTAGAGAATTGTAAACTCAAGTCAGTAAAGATTGCAGCCGTGACTGGAGGGGGGAGCATACACCACCACTAGCAGCAATGGTGTAGCATGAATTTTGCATTGTAGAAAAACATACCGTCCCCTGGGATCGTGTATCACTCAGTCACAAGAGAAAGGAAGTCCCTTTCTTATGAGAATGGAGACCCCTCTATCATAATTAGAGTACGTGGAGTGATATCCTTGTAGCACCCAGTGTTTTTTTTTTTTTAAAGCAAGTATTTTGGATCCTAAAAGATGCGTTTCCTGTAGGCATAGTATATGTGGCCTATGTGATTTAAGAAAATCAAATAGGGAAGCCCTTTTAAATTTGGAGTTTAACCCCCTGACGTTCCAGGAGATGCATGCAACTATAAACATGGTGGGGTTTTGGAAAGGGGCCCATAAATATTATGGTATACTATGTAAAAAATTGTTGTCAACATGGCTGCAATCCAGCACTGGGGGGGGGGGTGACCGAAAGTTTGCGCGAATTCATTCGAACCCTATTAGTTACAATGGACGCGAACGTCGAAATCTAAAGTGCTAATTATAACGGCCAATATGCATGTTAATGTCCTAACAACAGGTTTGGGGACCCGGGTCCTGCCCCAGGGGACATGTATCAATGCAAAAAGAAGTTTTATAAAACTGACGTTTTTTTCGGGAGCAGTAATTTTAATGATGCATAAAGTGAAAAAAAAAGAAGAAGTGAAATATTCCTTTAAATATGGTACCTGGGGGGTGTCTAAAGTATGCCTGTGAAGTGGCATGTGTTTCCCGTATTTAGAACGGTCCGTGCAAAAAATGACATATGTAAAAGGAAAAAAATAAGCCATTTAAAACTGCTTGCGGCTTTAATGTCATGTCTTGTCCTGGCAATATGGATGAAAATCTTTGAGAAAAATGGCATGGCTACCCCATCCCCCCCCCCCCCCCCCCCACTACCCGCCCCTTTGGGTCTTGTATGGATATTAAGGGGAACCCCGCACCCAAAATAAAACCCTATACCTACAACCCTCTGAACAGCAGTATACAGGCGGTGCAAACAAGACAGGGACTGTAGGTTTGTTCTTAAGTACAATCTGTTTTTTTAATTTTGAACATGTACATTTTTAAGTGTAGCTCCATCCAAAAAAATCTATTTTTAAGCTTTTTTGAGAACATAGGGTTATCACCCCTGTAACATTTGTTTTGCTGTCTGTGCACCTGTTCAGAACATTTCACCTCACTTTCCGTCCCAATGACAAATGTTTTTGGAAAAGTGGGTTTTTTATTGAAACAAGGATTGGTGATAAAGCATCAGTAGAGAGGAGATACCTTTTTTCCAAATTAAATCTAACGGGATAGAATTTCCCTTCCTAGGGGTAGATTTCCTCTCACTTCCTGTTTTCTCCTTCCGTTTGCAAGTAGGAGTCGTTTCTAAGTTGGATGTTTGAAAGTAGGGGCCTGTCGTATATACTCTGCAGAAATTTTCCCCATTTAGATGTTGGTGTTGCCACAACACTGTAAGCCCTCACAGTTACTCTTGGTGGGCACAGGAATGGGCCCTGCTGTGAATTATTAGATCAAGATTTGTAATTACACGCCCCTGTTAAACAGGGGCTGAAAAATTGTGCCTTAGGCACTGGTGCTGGTGCCACAACACTGCAACCCCTCACAGATGCTGTGCTCCAAGTACAGTAAGGAGACCTGTTGCAGAGCATTGCATACAAAATTGTAATTAAAAGCCCCTGTTAAACAGGGGCTGAAAAATTGGGCCTTAGCCACTGGTGGTGGCACCCAGAAACAAAAATGTTCTTCCAAGCTATCATCAGGATCATTGAGGAGGAAGAGGATAGTCAGTCAACATAACAGGACAGTCACTCAGCATTAGCATAGGCAGTCTTGAAGGGATGTGACATTTCAAAATAAATTATTCTGTTATATCAGTTTCAGGTGCCTGGTAGCTGGTGGTGATCCAAGACTGATTCATCTTTATGAAGGTCAGTCGATCAACCGAGTCGGTGGACAGGCCCACCCTGTGATCGGTGACAAAGCCTCCAGCAGCACTGAATGTGCGTTCCGAAAGAACGCTGGATGCATGACAGGCCAGTAGCTCAATTGCATACTGCGCAAGCTCTGGCCAGTGATCCATCCTCAAAACCCAGTAAGCCAGAGGATTTTCGGTGGGAAAGGTGTCCAAGTCTGACCTTGCACCTAGGTATTCCTGCACCATTTATATATCAGACGCTGGCGATGGTTGCTGGAACCGATCATACCTTGGGGCTGCGGACTAAAAAATTGTCTGAACGCATCGGTCAGACGTCCACCTTCCCCACCGCTCCTTCTGCTACTGACCGAAGCCTCAGCAACTCGTCGTCCAGGACCAGGAGTTTGTAACCTCCCAGTCTCTGGTAACGCTTTGCACAGACCATTCTGCAAGGCCTCCCGGAGATGTCTCATCCTCTGCTCCCTCTGCGACGGCAAGATAAGGTCCGCAACCTTACCCTTGTACCGTGGATCAAGGAGAGTGGCCAGCCTGTAATGGTCCCTCTCCTTGATCCGAAGAATACGAGGATCCTTCCGCAGGCTTTGCAGGATCAGGGAGGCCATACAACGTAGGTTAGCTGAGGCATTCGGTCCGGAGTCTTCTGGGTCACTGAGGACGACATGATCCGCAGCCACCTTCTCCCATCCACGTACAAGTCCACTGGTTTCTTGGGACTGTAAATCATCCCTAAAAGACTGCTGCTGCTGATGCTGAGTGCCAGGCTCCACCTCCATGCTGACACAATCCTCCTCCTCCTCATCCTGTGTGATGGGTGGGAGAGAAGGAACACTGTCTGGATAAAGGGGGCCTTGAGAGGCAAGGAAGTCCTCCTCTTCCTGCCTCTGTTCTGCCTCAAGTGCCCTGTCCATTATTCCACGCAGCATATGCTCCAACAGGTGGACAAGAGGTACAGTGTCACTGATGCATGCACTGTCACTGCTCACCATCCTCGTGGCCTCCTCAAATGGTGACAGGACAGTGCATGCATCCCTGATCATGCTCCACTGGCGTGGGGAAAAAAATCTGAGCTTCCCCTGACCCTGTCCTGGTGCGGTAGTCGCACAGGTACTCATTGATGGCCCTCTGCTGCGTGTGCAGTCGCTGCAGCATGGCCAACGCTGAGTTCCACCTGGTGGGCATGTCACATATATAGGCAGTTCTTGGGCAGGTTCAACTCCTTTTGCAGCTCAGCCAGCCGAGCACTGGCATTATATGATCGGCGGAAATGCACACAGACTTTCCTGGCCTGCCTCAGGACATCCTGTAAGCCTGGGTACCTGCCCAAGAACCACTGCACCACCAGGTTAAGAACATGAGCCATACAGGGCACATGGGTCAGCTGTCCCTGTCGCAGGGCGGAGAGGAGGTTGGTACCATTGTCACAAACCACCATTCCTGGCTTAAGCTGGCGTGGCGTCAACCACCTCTCGGCTTGCCCCTGCAGAGCTGACAGAACCTCTGCCCCAGTGTGGCTCCTGTCCCCCAAACACACCAGCGCAAGCACGGCATGGCATCTTTTTGCCTGCGTACCCCCTTGGACGCCTACGGAGCACCGCTGGTTCCGAGGACAGAGCACTCGAAGAGGCCATGGAGGAAGAAGAAGAGAGGGGGTGGAGGAGAGAGGTGTGTCACAACCAGTAGTAGCATTTAGGAGGCGTGGTGGCGGAACAACCTCCAACACTACTGCACCTTGTCCTGCATCCTTCCCAGCTGCCAAAAAAAAAGTGACCCAATGGGCCGTGAAAGACAGGTAACGTCCCTGTCCATGCCTGCTGGACCATGAGTCAGCGGTAATATGCACCTTACCGCTGACCGCCCTGTCCAGCGAGGCATGGACATTGCCTTCCACATGCCGGTAGAGAGCCAGGATCACCTTCCGTGAGAAAAAGTGGCGTTTGGGAACCTGCCACTGAGGAACCGCACATTGAACAAACTCACGGAAGGGGGCCGAGTCTACCAACTGAAAAGGCAGCAGTTGAAGTGCTAGCAATTTAGCCAAGCTAGCATTCAACCGCTGGGCATGTGGATGGCTGGGAGTAAACTTCTTTTGACGGTCCAGCAGCTGGGGCAGGGAAATTTGCCTGGTACAATCGGACGTCGGTGTACTGCTAGCAGAGTGCCCGCAAGTACTTGGCTGTGACACACCTAATTCTACACCTTCATTCCTCTCAGTGCAGCTTTCAGAGAGGACTGAAGGTATAGTGGGGTTGGAGATCCCAGCTGATGAGGAGCAAGGAGAGATCCACTTTGTTCTTTGGTGTGGGTCTTTAATGTGCGCTTGCCAACGAGCTGCATGGCAGGTCAAACATATGTCTGGTCATGCTTGTGGTGCCCAAGCGGCTGATGTTTTGGCCACGCGAGATACGCTTGAGACATATGTTGCAAATAGCAGTGGTGCGATCTGATGCACTCGTCTCAAAAAAGGCCCACATCAAAGAACTTTTGGAATAACGTGCAGAGGCAGCGCCCTGCACCGGCGGAGCTCTGCGGTGTGATTCAGTTGGTGTGCTGGCCTCAAGCTGGCCCCCAGAGGGCATCCTGCCTTGTTGATGTGCCGCCTCCTCCTCCTCCCTCCGTTCAGGCACCCACGTGGAGTCAGTGACCTCATCATCCCCTCTCTCTTCACCACTGGAGCAAACCTGGCAGTAAGCTGCAGCTGGTGGAACATGACTGCCAGATTGCTGTTCTTGAGCATCCCCTCTCTCTGCGCACACGCTACTGCCTTCCTCTAGCTGGGTATCATCATCCGAGCCTTCAAAACGCTGGGCATCCTCCTGGAGCATGTACCCAACACTGTGCTCAAACAGGTCGGGGGACTCCTCAGGAGGACATGGTGGGTCTAGGGAAGGGGTGCCTGATGATGACATTGAGTACGCGTTGGCAGCTGCTTTGCCAGTACCCTGAGCCTGGGTGAGGGAGGATGAGGAGGGCTTGGTCATCCACTCTACCAAGCCTTCGGCATGATGCGGCTCAACATGTCCAGCTGCCGAAAATAAGGACAAGCGTGTCCCATGGCCACGTGCTGATGACGATGCACCACGTCCACGACCAGCACTGTTGTCTCTAGACACAGAGCCTGCTTGCCCTGTTTTCTTGGCTCGTGACTGTCTACCTCTCCTTGTTGGTCTTCCAGACATTGTAATGGGTAGTGTATATTGTGCTGGAGTCACACAGCACACACACTAACTCCTGCAGATGGCTGCCTTAGATGACAACAGGCCAGAAGGGCAGATACAGGGTAAGGTGGTTTAGTGTGCTGTGTTATAGTCACAGAGCGCGCACACACACACACACACACACACACAAATTCCTGCAGATGGCTGGCTGGCTGCCCTGAGATGACAACAGGCCAGAAGGGCAGATACAGGGTAAGGTGGTTTAGTGTGCTACTGCTGTGCTATACTAACACACACACACACACACACACACACACTAACTACTCCTGCAGATGGCTGGATTGGTAGAGATTGAGAACAGCACTGAGAAGAATAAAACTATCCCTGCCTATTTTTCCTCTTTCCCTACACTAATCCCCAGAATCCAAACAAACACAAAGATGTGAATCACAAGCAGATAATGCAGATAAAGCAGATACTGCACAAGCAGACACTGTACAGTCTGTCACTGTTCCTAACGCCGGAACACACTACATGAGGCCGCCGGCGCGGCGGCCTTATATAGTGTGGGGCGTGTACTAAACCCCCTGAGCTATAATTGGCCACAGGCATCCTGCCTGTGGCCAATTATTGCTCTCCTCGCCGCTGGCTCTATGATTGGCCAAGCATGCGGGGTCACAGTGCATGCTTGGCCAATCATCAGCCAGCAATGCACTGCGACTGGCGCAGTGCATTGTGGACCGTTCGCATCACACGAATTTGATGCGAACGGCCCATGTTCGATTCGAACATGGGTTCGAATCGAACACCGGGACCATCCCTAGTGCTGATATTTGGCTCTCGCTGAGCGGTCGAACGGCCGATGTTCGATTCGAACATGGGTTCGAATCGAACACCGGGCCCATCCCAAAGTCCTTGTCAAATTCCTGGGTAAACCAGCATTCTAGGAAGGATACCGGGTCCGCACCCTTGACCCGTTCTGGTAGGCCCACCAGGCGCAGGTTGTTCCGGCGTAGGCGATTTTCTAAATTGTCGATCTCATCTTCCAGCGATTGAATTTTGGTGCCATGGGTTTTTAATACAGGCAGGGCCGGGTCGACATTGTTTTCGAGATCACTGATGCAGCGTTCCGTGTCAGAGACCTGGTCCCTCACCTTGTGCATGTCCTGGCGCATTATAGTAATGTCCAGCTTAAGTTCCTATACCTTTCCCATAATATCAGAATGGTTTACCTTGATAATCTTGAGGACATCCAGCACGGTGGGCTCCGGTTCCGGGCCGTCCTCAAGACCGTCTTCGCTGGGAGGAGGGTGGGCCGAGGGTGCTGAAGGAGCAGAGGTCCCAGGGGATGGTGGTGGTTAGGGGTCCGATTCTTCTCCGAAGAGCTCCGGTGTGGAGGAGAGAGCCGCTTGCAGCATGGTGGAGCGGCGGCCATCTTGGGAGGAGCGCGTGTTGATACTCATCCTGACCGGGGGCTGTTTTTGCCCCTTTCTTCCTCCCATCCACCAAAATTCTTCCGTAGATGGTTTGCAGGGTCTCCCTTGAGTGTCTGGGAGAAGTTTTGGGCAGATTGGCGTGGCAGGTTAGCAAGATTGCAAAGGATTGTGCAGAGGGATCTCAGAGCTGCTGTGAGGAACGTCTGCTAACATGCGCGCCCCCCCCCCACCGTGTCCTTAATTGCCGTCAAGACCCCTCTTTTTTTGGCTGAGGTACTTGCGGAGAAAACATGAGGGAACTTGCAATGAGTACATCTGGGCATCTTTTGGGTATGAAAATGTGTTTCTTGGGTACAAAAAACGTCACATTTGTAGTTGACCGCCTCATTCCAAAATGACTTCCGCTTCACCGGGTGGTTCAACCCTTGAGCATTTATAGCGAAAACGAAAACCACCGCTTCAGGACGGCTCTTCAAGGAGAGTGCTTATCTTCCCAGATCAAGGAGCCCCAGGTGCTGGCTAACACAATCACAATAGGCAATAGTGAAGAGTAACTCTGGACAGCCACACACTGTGAAAAACTTAAAATCCTGTGCTCTTTATTTGAAAAAAGATAACATCAAAATAAAACAATCCACGGAAATAAGGGGTGCAAAAAAAAAAAACTGACGCGTTTCGCACCAAAGTTAGTGCTTATTCATAGCCAGCTATTTTTGTGCACCCCTTATTGACGTGGATTGTTTTATTTTGATGTGATCTTTTTTCAAATAAAAAGCACAGGATTTTAAGTTTTTCACAGTGTGCGGCTGTCCAGAGTTTCTTTTCACTATTGCCTTTAGCATTTATAGTCAAGAAAATGATAGTCATTGTGGAAGATGTAGTGGCTGGCTTGAGTGAAGAGTGTGCGGCGGGAACTTACATTTGTTGGTATGGAGCACCATACAGGTGTGGCGAGGAGAATTCCGATCTTGGACTGGCGAAGGTGTGATATATTCCTTTCTTCGAGTTGTCAGCAGGTGGGGAGGTAGTGATAAGGTCAACTGCAGCAGTGGATAAAACAAACAGAACATATAAATGTTAAAGAAAAAGTAGTGCAAGACATACTGGTTGGTCTCTATGACCATTTCAGTAGTGGTTAGCTACAAGTGGGGCGAGAGAGTTCAGCCTAACTTTTCTTCTCCAAAACAGGGACAAGAGTAGACAATAAGCCCCTAGGCATCCAACGGTGTGTACAAGCATTTTTGGAGTTAACCAAATTCCAGTCTGTGGCTCGGTCAGAGTTGCGGTTGTTGTTCTGCGGTGGGTTCTCTGGGACAATGTGCCACTTCTTGAGCAGTTCTAGGCCTTTAGTGAGAGTGTCTGCTATGTGCTCTTTACCTTCGTTGGTGATGATAATTTTAGTCGGGAACCACCATCAGACGTTCCTTGACATGAAAAAAATGCAAGCGGAGTAAAACGTCCCTTGGTACTTTTTCAGGGAAAAAAGTGGGCTTAGGTAGTCTATGTATCCTATCTATTATGACATCTGTTTCTGTGAGATCAGGCAGAATAGATGTGAGCACTTGCGTGGCATAGTTGCGCAGTTCGGACTGTAGAACAGATTCGGGGACCCCCCTTATTTTGAGGTTGTTCCTTCTGGAACAGTCCTCAATGTCTGCCATTTTGGATTTGACTGCCTCCATTTCCTCATCTCTAGTATCATTTGCATCAATCAGGCTGTTGATTGTAGTTGCAAATTCGCCCATCTTAGATACCACATGTTCTACTGTCAGTCACTGTTTGCAAATCTGCACTGAATTTATGGACACATGTTATGTCCCTGTGGAGTGAACTTCTGAGGGATACTAACATTTCTTTTAGTAAGGTATCCACTACAGGCTGGTCATTAGTTGGGAAGCAGTCTATAGAGTCAGGGAGTTCCCTGGTGTCTTCCCCTGATTCAAGGCCCCCGCTCACCTCATTGTATGAATCCAAGCGATCAAGCTTGCATCTGGACTTTTCAGGGCTCCCTGATGGAGGTACAGGAGAGAATTTGCTGTTTGATGAGGAGTTTCTTTTGGGAGGTTTGTCCATCTTTTGAGTAGCGTAAGGTGTGCTGGCTGCTGACGGCCCGGGAGATCCGGCGCCATTTTGCCTCTGCTCCCACGGGTAGAACTCCGTCAAATGATACCGCCGTCTGGGGCATCTGTGCCCCGAATCGCTTGCTCATCACACTTGCCGATGTCAGCGGAAGGTAGTCGCCCCGGATGGCTGCTTTTTTTGCCGTTGTCTGGGCTCTTAAGTGCCGCTATGTCCCCGTTAGGCCTGGAGCTCTGGTCTCTGATAAACCAAAAAAGACCAACATTTTTGAAAAATAAAAATAGTTTTAGTTTTGGTCATTAAATTTTGTTTTCCCCTTCACGGACGGGCACTGATGAGGCGGCTACAAGTGATTTAGATCTGGCCATAATCCATATTTATTCTTTATACTTCAGCAACGAAAAGGAATTTTACAGACAGAAGAGGAAAAGGAATTTTACAGACAGAAGAGGGCGTCGCGATGGAGCGAAGTAAGCCCCATCAGTGGCAAACCTCTTCATGAGTTTTATGGAAAGGAATGCGAATTACAATACGAAGTTCCAGAACTCTTTATATAGACGATTTCATTAAATCGTCCCTGGCAGGTCGTCCGGATTCTTTCAGAAAATTCCTTGACAAATGGTTATAATCCATTGCCCCCGCTCACCTCATTGTATGAATCCAAGCGCCAAAATCAGCTTGCATCTGGACTTTTCAGGGCTCCCTGATGGAGGTAAAACAGGAGAGAATTTGCTGTTTAGTAAACCAAAATTTTATTTATACCAACCACCAACTCCTTAGATGAGGAGTTTAATTTCTCTTTTGGGAGTGGATGTGGTTTGTCCATCTTTTGAGTAGCGTAAGCTCCATTAAATTTTGTTTTCCCCTTCACGGACGGGCACTGATGAGGCGGCACCGATATGTAGAATTGATGGGCACTGACAGGTGTTACTGCTGGGCACTTGAAGGCTTTTTTTATTGGGGGAATGCTGGGCACCGATTGGTAGCTTATTTGCACATCTGAGGGGGCTGTGCTGATTATCAGCACAGACCCCCCCCCCCCCCGACAGGGAGAGCCGCCGATCGGCTCTGTCAGCACGAACCGAGGAATGCCTAATTATAGGCTTACCTGTAGCAAAAAGTGGTTGTAAAGGGTTCACAACCACTTTAAGCAATATACATTTATGGAAGCACACGTTTACGAAAGCTTGCAAGTATGTTATGCAAATATGCGTTTAGGCAAAACACGAAAGTATGTGTGTCTATGCAAACACACATTTATTCAATACGTGCCCATGGAAACAGGCATTTCCGCAATAAGCAAGCATGCGTTTCTGAAACATGTTTATGCAACATGTTTCTACGCAACATCTATCTATGCCGACATGCAGTTACGCAAGCATGTGTCCATGTATACATGCGTTTACACAAACCTGCATCTATGCCAATATAAGTTAATGCAAACATGCATCCACACAAACATGTATATACATTTATGCACACACATCTATAAAACCCATGCCTATGAAAACCTGCGTCTACACAACACGCGTCCACGCAAACACGCCGTTGTGGCCAGCCTTGGGGAGCTGCATGTCGGGCATGGGAGCCACAGGGCGGGCAGGCTGGGGCACTCTGCAAACATGTGCCTATGCAAGCGTGTGTTTATTCAAGCGTCTATGCAAACATGTGCCTATGCAAGTAAGCAAGCATTATGAAACATGTATACTATGCTGCACCTGCTCAACTGCACCTGGGCCCATACTAGTTTTAGTCAGGATTAGCCAAGTACATCGGCGTCCAAAGCAGCCTCTATGCTGCTTCAGCAGCCTAAAACTAAGCTCCTGCAGACATTTGCTATCCTGATGGGTTTTACTTCCTCTTTATTTCCTTGCAAAGGTAAAGCTTAATGGGCTACTATGCATTGCATAGTAGCCCATTATGTGTCACTTACCTGAAACCCAAAGCCTGCAATGTCACCGCTGTCCTCACTAGCAGCGAGCGCTCATCTTCACCCCTCTTCCTGCCGGGGCCGCAAACTCCGGCTCTGTGACTTGCCGGAGTCACGGGAGCCGCCAGCCATGGAATGACCCCTTTAGAAACAGCACGATCTGCCCTTTCTAAAGTGCGCATGCGCCGTAGACATCGGCGCATGGCTTTATTGTAAATATCTCCTAAACCGGGGAGGTTTAAGAGATATTTCACACACCTACAGGTAAGCCTTAAAGAGGAAGTAAACCCTCATCAAAAAAAAAAAACACGGGAAAAAAAAAACCCTGCAAGACAAAGGCATAATTAGCTAGTATGCATAGCATACTAGCCAATTATGTATCACTTACCTTAGATCGAAGCCCCCGCATCGGTCCACGTCTCCCCCTCCGACATGTTCTCCCGGAGTGACTTCCAGCGCTGTGATTTGCCGGAGCCGCAATGCCGTCACTCTGCGCATGCGCACAAGAGCGGCACAGTACAACTGAAGCATCGGCATATAGCGCCATTGCTTCAGTTGTATTAAGTGTGCATGTGCCGCATGACGTCGGCAAATACAGGGATATGTCCTAAACCATGCAGGTTTAGGAAATATCCTCGTTAGCGACAGGTAAGCCTTAATATAGGCTTACCTGTAACATAAGGTTGTAAACAAGGGTTTACACCCACTTTAATATAGGCTTACCTGTAGGTGTACAACCACTTTACAGTTCACCGACGATGTTCTTTCAAACATGTGCTTATGAGACATGCATCTATGCAAAACATGTGTTTATTCAAACATGCATTTAACCTCCCTGGCGGTATGATTATTTCAGATTTTTGATGCTGAAAGCGGAACAATTTTGCATGGAAATTTGGCTTTTTATATTGTAGGCCTGTAATTCTTAGAAATAACAACTCACTTAAACCTGTCCAAACAAGAGTCTAGTAGACATCCCGGGTATGAGAAAGTTTGAAACATGAAATCATAAATTATAATATAATAAATAACTATAAATAACAAATAATAAAAATTATTCAATAATGTAATCAAATCAAAAAAAAAAAAAAAAACTGAAATTTGCTCAGTTGCAGAATTCGCCGTCATTACTTTGTGTTTGATGATGGATTTCCCACCAAAATCACTATCCCTCAATTCTACAAGTGATTCTAATTTGTTAATCGCTGTTTTCTAGCTGGTCTAAAACCACTTTTGACGTAAAGGGACACTTTTTGGTTGCCATGGACAATCTCCAGTTTCCAGGCAGAAAGAACAGTATTTGTAATATAAAACTGCACGCAATGCACTGGAGAAACCACTAGGGACAAAAAGGGAGGTGAAATAGATTACTGTATTAATGTAATCTAAGATTACAGAGTACTGTACATGTATTGTGTTGTTTACTTTTCGAATTTGCCGTTTTCCATCCCTGTGCGTCGCAACGTTTGCAGGGAATGAAGCTTGGCACTGTAATAGATCCAGCTTAGAACGGCTCGCACACAGAGCGGGGAGACGTCACAGGATCCTGGGGACAAGGTAAGTAAGCTGTACCTGGATCCTGCGATGCGATCCCGAGTGTGGCTCGGGGTTACCGCTTTTGGTACTGAAAATCCACCCCGAGCCACACTCTGGAATACCGTCAGGGAAGTTAACAAGTTTGCAAGCATGTATACTATGCTGCACCTGCCCAAATGCACTTTGCCCCATGCTAGTTTTGCAAGATTAGCCAAGCACACACCTTACAGTGCAAGGATACTCCTATAGGGGTGTATCGATTTACAGTTGTACAGGCCCCCCAGATTAAGCAGCAAGTATGCAGTATATAATCATGATTTGTCTGGCCATACATTTCTCCCATAGTAAAAACTCACACTTCATTAATATTCATGGTCTGCGGTTATGTCTCAAGAGGCCTTGCTGAACCTGAGGTACGCATGGTAAACATGGCTGCCCCTCTACTTCCTGCCTATATAGAAATAGGCCATACTGAGCGAGCCTGCGCCCTCTAGTAGTTGGAGGAGAAACAGCAGAACACTCTCCTAAGAAGTGGACAGAGCATGATTAAACAGTACACTGCACCCAGTGGCTACTGAGAGAAGACCAGACAGTCAGATATCTATAAAAAAAAAAAAAAAAAAAAGAAGAAGAAGAAACTGCAAAAATGCAGACTTACCATTCCTGCTGCAGGACTCTGAACATAACAGAAGTTCAACCGTCACCCATCACGGCGGGCTTTGTCATAAAAAGACCCTCAGGGACTGGGTCCCCCTTAATCAGGGGTCCACTCCCCTGAACCTGTATAGCCCCTTACAGGAAAGCACCTTGGTCAGAACAAACACTGCACAGGGTTCCATTACGCAGGGTCCAGCGCAATAAGGCTGTATTACAGGCAGACCTAGAGGAATCTTCTTTCCTATCCAATGAGGCTTGGGTACCATCCATTTTGGCTGATGGCTTTTTCTAAATGGATCCGAATGAAGACCATGATTCTAAATAGAACCGTCCAGACCTCCAAGTATGCTCCAAGAGCACATCTATCCCATCAGTGACCATTCCACCTTAGACACTTTCGAAAAAACTGAGGTACTTCCTGTGTAGGAGGGGTTATGTTGGAATTAAACATGAATTAATATCACCTTTCTGGATTTTATACATACGTTTACTATTGCCAAGCTCAACCAGGCTGCCATGGTTTCACTCTGTAGGACTGACATATGGTCCCCACATTGGAATGTAGCCAGTTAAGCCTAACTCTGCATGACAATGCCGACTCCGATCTGTCTATGAGAATTCCTGATTCAAGCAAGCTTCAAAGAGAACTTAACTGACAGATGAGATACAGGAAGAGATCGAAGCCCCAGGAATTGTCTGATTCGTCCAAAATCGAAATGGGACTGGCAATGGGGGGGGGGGGGTTTGAATGTTTGTCAAAAAGGAAGGTTGCAAAGAGCTCCGTCTCTGTTCGCTGCAAAGCCTGCCATGAGGCTGTCCTCTGCTAACCTGATGACTCGGCCATCTTGAGGCCTACTCTGGGTGATGGCTCGGGCCTAAACCATGTGGGACTAGATCCCTTATTCCATCACGAGGACAGCTGCTAGGTTTTGTGCTAAGTATATTCTTGTATTGTGTTTTGATTGTAAGCTATGTAATCTTGTAACTTCTTTTAAATACCTTATATTAGCTTTCTTATTTCCTTGGGAAATAAATGAGACTTGATTACTCCGATTACTCCTAAACTGTGCATTTGGTTTTATAGCTAACCTTGTATTAGCCTATATATTAACAGTAGCATGCGCTAACGTGCTGCATTAGCGGTACAGCGACACTAGTTTTAGCGGCATTTTACAGTCGTTTTAGCAGTACTTTTTGCCCACTAGCGGGGCTCCTTTAACCCCCCCCACTAGCGGCCGAAGAAAGGGTTAAAATCGCCTGTGTTGCAGCACTTCTGAAGAGTTTAGGCAACTCGGAAGCGCTGCCCATGCATTCCAATGCGCAGGGGCAGTTTAGGAGCGCTGTATACATCGCTCCCAAACTGCCCCAAAATATGCTGCTTGAAGAACTTTTCCGGGCCTGCAAGCGCACCATCCCAGTGTGAAAGCACTCAGGTTTTTACACTGGGGAGGCATGCAAGGCGGTTTTCAGGTGCCAAGATGGCATTTACCAGGTCTTGTGGAAAAAACATCACAGTATATAGATACCTCCTACAATGGCGCTCACCTTAGGATGCTGCAGCATGTAATTCACTGCTTCTTCAAAGTACTCCAAGCGAAGATGTTTAACTTGCTTTGGGAGATCTTCAAAGTTGTAGTACGCCAATGCCATTGTGGCAAACCCTCTACTGGCTAATAGGCTTGCTTTGTATTCCAGGAGTCCTCCGCCTGCCCCTTGAATTTCGATCACTCCGGGAAATGGTCCGGGTCCTGTGGGCATAATTCACACACATTACTATACCTGCAATGGGACCTCTTTCACTGAACTAGCCAAATCAATTGTACAGTAAATACATTTTAAAGGCAATGAAACATATATTCACCATGAAGCTGCATGCAGACAGTCAGGGAAAAACACAGGGTGGCGCTAGAGGCATGTCTGGAGATAGAGGGAACGACTAATCAATTAATAATGACAGCAATTATATAAAAAAAAATAAAAAGACAGTAGCAATTGCAAAGAATAGTGACACTTGGATGTGAGACATATAAAAAAAAAAAAAAAAAAGTCCATATGAAAAACCCATGTTAAAAATTTCGTAGGGTAAACTAAGAGGCAGCACCCTGGAGTGAAGCAATGTACTCTGAAGAGGAGGATAAAACACCAAGGGGTGCCAGACTAAGTGCAGCATTAAAAGTGAATGTAATGATTAAAATCAGATTGGCAACTCACAAGGTAAAAAACACACACACACACACACACACACACACACACACACACACACACACACACACACACTTGGTTGTATAAGCGTCAATGCACCAACTTATCCAAGGTGTCCTGTGGCTGCTGTGGACTTGAGTAGGCTGAGTGAGCAGATGGAACCAGGAAGCGGCCGGACGCTGCTGTAACCAGCTTGAACCGCAAGCTCGTATCCTGCCGGAAATGACATCACAGGGAGGGTGTGCTAGATGTGTGGTTGGTAGATCGGTAATGCATTTTGAAGCGAACGCTTCTTCTTCAGACCTAATTAGCTTACAACGCCTGTCCGTCTTATATATTAACAGCAATACTCAATAGCGAATGGGATATGAATACTGACCAGTTAATAGAGAGAAGAGATGGCAAATAGAAAAATAGGATTTTTTTGTACTCACCGTGGAATCCTTTTCTCTGTAATTCACCGACCGACACAGCTCCTCTCTTAGCCACTGGGACGCCCCCAAGCAGTACCAAAACGAGGGGTGGGAAAAAGCAGCATTAAAAAAAAAAAAAAAAAAAACGACAAAAAAAAAAAAAAAAAAAAATCCACCAGGCCAGTGGGAACTAGCGAAACTTTACCCACAAAAGAACAGTGCGTGGATAATCCACTACAAAAACAGGGTACCCTCAACAGGAGCGACTACCCACAACTGCACCAAAACTGCGGAATGTAATGCAATAGTGCATTAACTTAACGGTACTGTATTTAATCGGAAAACCAGGAAAAAAAAAAAAAAAAGGAAAAATATTGCATACTCAATTGCAACTATACGGCCGCCTGCAAAACTTTGCGGCCAAAGCAGGCATCAGCCGATGCACTGACGTCTACCTTGTAGAACTTGGTAAACGTGTGGACAGACGACCAGGTCGCTGCTTTACACATTTGAGCAACAGACACTTGTGGACGTTCCGATTGCCTTGTGGAGTGGGCCGTGACCGGAAAGGGGGGCACCTGCCCCTTCAAGGCGTAGGCTTGTACTACGATCTGTCTGATCCACCTTGAAATGGTGACCGACGAGACCGCCATGCCTTTCTTTGGACCAGCCACCGAAACAAACAGCTAGTCTGACTTCCGGAAGGTAGCTGTGGCAGACAAATACACCTTCAGAGCCCGAACCACGTCCAACGCATGAAGGGCCACCTCCTTAGGATGTGTCGGCTTAGGACACAGGGATGGTAACACAATGTCCTCATTGATGTGAAACGCCGAGACCACCTACGGCAGAAAAGACTGCTGCGGATGCAACACCACCTTATCCTTGTGGATAACCAGATGGGGCAACTTGCAGGACAAGG
>CM053038.1:101965635-102065102 GCA_028564925.1 Lithobates sylvaticus
TGACTCACAGATTCAGTGAATGAACTATACTGTACAGAGATAAGGGTAGCTCTATAGCTGACAAGGTGGCTGCAGGCAGAGAGGACCTTTAGGCTGCGGTAATGTGAGCTAAAACGCGCGTTATGTGCGGTGCATTGTGGTTACATTCATTGTGAATAGCATCCCAATGCATTGTACAGTAGAACACAAGGCAGTGCACCACAGTGCATATACTGTGCGTTGTGCTGCAGTGCATTTTTCATCTGTTGCAGTAGGTTAGCAGCCCATTCATAATGATTGGGCTGTGTTCATGCACTGAATGGGCCCTTATAGGAAGATTGCTTTAAAATGCAATATAGACATGGCTTGTCCATCTGGATTCGTTTCATACGGATTGGTAAATGCCACCCTGGATGTAACCTTACTCTCCGCTATATTAAATCAATTCATTTGAAAGAAGAGGATTTTCTCCTTCAACAAGGGCTTCTGTGTAAATCTCAGGACAGGATGGACAGGAATACAAATCCTTTGGCAAGTAAAACTGCTCCAACACTATATGTATTTCATCTTTGTATTATGCTGTTCAGTCTCAAGAGCCCATTTACATCTTTGCATTGCATTAATGTGTATTGTGACAGGCAATAATGTGTGATGCGTTAACCACTTAATGACTGTCCACCACAGATATACTGCGGCAGGGTGGCCGCTCTGCACCAGATCACATAGCTAGTGTGTGAACAGACACTTCCGCGTCTGGGGCGCACGTGTGCACCGCTAGCGACCCACTCCCTCTGTGATTATACACAGTTCTAGCCCAGCGGCGGATACCGCAGACTTGATGTTCACCGGCACCCGCTGATTACACAGGACACAAAACGACAATCTGCCTATGTAAACAAGGCAGATTGTTGTTCTGTCAGAAGGGAAGGTATTGATCCTGTATTTCTGCAAAGCAGGAACACAAATCTTTGCCTTCCCCTAGTCAAAGCACCTCCCCCACAGTAAGTAAGCACAACCAATGCACAAAGTTAACCGTTTGATCGCCCCTGATATTAACCCCTGTCCAGCCAGTGTCATTAGTATAGTGACAGTGCAAATATTTTTTAGCACTGATCCCTGTATTAATGTCACTAATCCCCAAAAAGTGTCAGGTGTCCACTGCAATATCGCAGTCCCACTATAAGTCGCTAATGGCAGCCATTACTAGAAAATAAATAATCCCATTGTTTGTAGGCACTATAACTTTTGTGCAAACAATGTGTTTTGTGGGTTTTTTTTTACCAAATATAAGTAGCAGAATACATATTGGCCTAAACTGAAATTTATGAAGAAGTTTATGAAGAAATTTAGATTTTTTTTAAAAAAAAATTTATAGCAGAAAGTAAAAAAAATAAAATATATATCATTTTTTTTTTTAATTGTCTTTTTTGTTTTTAGCGCAAAAAAATAAAAACCGCAGAGGTGATCAAATGCCACCAAAAGAAAGCTCTATTTGTATGAAAAAAAAAAGACAAAAAATTCATTTGGATACAGTGTTGCATGACTGAGTAATTGTCATTCAAAGTGTGAGAGCACCGAAAGCTGAAAATTGGTCTGGGCAGGAGGGGGGTTTAAGTGCCCAGTAGGCAAGTGGTTAACGAATCAAAACGAAACTAAATAAAAAAAATTTTTTCGTCATGCAGATGTCTAGTGATGCCACTGGCACTACTCCTGTCAGCCTTAGGCCTCATGCACACTGGATGTTATAATAACATTATAAAAACAGCAGTAGCTTTGTAGTGAGTTTTTCAACGTTTTTGCAATAGCTTTTTTTGCGTTTTTTTTTTTTTTTTTTTCAATGGATCAAAAATGTTAAAAAAATGCTGGGGATCCATGTTGTTGAGCATTTATCAGCGTTTTAAGCCGTTTTTTGACATTAGCCTTTTTTTTTTTTTTTTTACAGCTAAATGCCCCTGCTAAAGACAGTTGATAACAGCCGATGTGTGCATGGGCACATAGGATAATGTGATGGGGAGTTTATTGACTGTAGAAAAAAAATTTTAAGCCAAAAACAGCAGCTGTAAAAACGTCCAGTGTGCAATAAGGCCTTATAATAGAAAGAAGTTGTGGCGTCCCCCATCCCTACAATACACGGTTTGCCCAGGGCAGCCGCCCCTTCTGCTCGCCCCTTGTCCTGCTGACCGTAATAGAAAACGTTTGTTCAATTCTGTGAAAGTGAGACGACATCTTTTCAATATTGTTCATTCTCCTTTGGCACAAACAGAAACCATAGTTCCTCCAAATTTTTTGTCATCTTTACCTGCCTGTCCTATTGTCGAAATCGTATTGCATTGACCTAAAAGTAAGTGTCCCCATTTATTGGGTAACTTTAGAGACAGCAACAGTCTTACTGAACAAGTGCTGAAATGAAATAAATTACAAGATAAACCATTAGCAGAGTGTGTATACAGTATATGCATCACTAAAAAACATTCCTGACTGCTGCCATCCAGGTAAGCCCCCATAGCCTCATCTGTTTGATAGCATTGGAGGCTCTAAAGCAGGGATATGCAATTAGTGGACCTCCAGCTGTTGCAGAACTACAACTCCAATGAGGCATAGCAAGACTCTGACGGCCACAAGTATGACACCCAGAGGCATGATGGGACTTGTAGTTTTGCAACAGCTGGAGGTCTGCTAATTGCATATCCCTGCTCTAAAGTTACAAAAGTCACAACCATTGCGTTCATTTATTGCTGGTCTGAGAGGGATCGCAGAGTGTGGACTAGAACGCGCAATAAAAGTGATTTGTTCCTGCTTGTTCGTTTCCAGAAGCAGCGTACACAGCGGGCAGCCATAATCTATGATGTGCAAAGCTTAAAGTACTGTATATGTGAACCCTTACAATGTAGAATAATCCATTTGGTTTAAGATAGAAATGAAAGGAAAAACATTTGTAACACAGGTTTACGTGGCTTACACACCTCCATCCTTTACTACTTCAAAGCGAGCCAGATCTTAGTGCTCATAGGACTTTATGGAGGTAGTTCAACAGAGAAGTATATAGACAAGCAACCCACTTTATTAAACATATAATGAATGAATGAATGAATTAATGATTTGTATTGCGCTGCAAATGCGAACCGAATCGCCTCAAGGCGCTTGGTCTGTCCTGTGATGTCCTGCTTATTAGAAGAGGTGGGTCTTAAGTTTTTTTCTGAAGGCCCGATGGTTTTCTTCCATGCGGATGTGGTGGGTAGAGCGTTCCATAGCCGAGGTTCTTGGACTGCGAATGTTGGTTCTCCCTTAGATATGTAGCAGGCTTTAGGGATGAGAAGGCACATGTAAAGTTTAAAAACGTATTTTGCATCCAACACTGATTTACAATTTCACATAAGTGACCACGTATTCAAATAACTTCTTCATGCAGATGTCAATCATTGAACTTGCAGATTAAGCAGATGGATAGGTTGCATCGCAAATCTTAACGCGTTTCGTGAACATTTATTTTACTTCCTCAGGCATTGATGCTACTGACAAGGTGTAAATCAGCTTGGCAAAAACCATTCAATAAAAACCATATGAATTCCGGATGGTAACCACTGTAAGATGTCTGTCCCGGGGGAGGAAAAGGACTCGGCAACACTGCGAGGTCACAGAGGCAAACAGACATGCATTGGTCTCACCACCACTGGCAGAGGGAATGTACTCACAGGATAAGTGATAGAATGAAAATCTGAAAGCGCACTTTGTGAATTTACCATTTATCTGATCTTTATATTAAAGATAAAGCACCTTGGGCGTGGCTACGCGCGGCATGCAGTAGGACGTGCCTGAGACAGCTCCGCCGAGAATCCTGTACAATCCTGATCAGAGCGCCGCCATCCTGCACAGTATCACCCCGAGAATACCCACAATCGATCCAGGGGAAGCAGCGCGACACTCGGCCAGGTATATTTCTATCCGAGCATGGCCAGGAGAGGAGCGGGAGACAAAAACATACCGGACACCCCCGGCCATGATGGCGGCCTTCCGCCTCGGTCAGCAAAGGAGGCCGCACGGTGGCTGTTTGGCAAGAATGCGGCCCTGAAGGATCCATCAACCCCGCAGCACATGGACTCCGGAGATGAGCTCAGTGAGCCGGAGGGTGGATTGATGACAGGTATACCGAGACTGCTGGATGAAAACCAGGCCTCAGGAACTGTGAGTACAGGCCGCCAGGCCTCTAAAATGGCGGCAGTGACTCCACAGGGAGAAGCTGACCCAGAGCCCACCCTAAGAGACATATTCACAGCAGTGACTACCTGCAATGCCTCCATAACTGACCTAGCTGGGGAAGTAAAGGGGATGAAAGTGGAGATGTCCCTTGTGCGGCATGACATGCAGAAGCTAAGAGAGCGCACATCAGCATTAGAGGGCCGATTAGGCACTATAGAGGATGAATGGCAGCCATTGCAGAAAGATGTGGATAAAATTTATGACATGGCGCATACAAACGCAAACCGGTTGGAAGATATGGAGAACCGTTTGCGCAGAAATAATATACGGGCAGTAGGGGTCCCAGAAAGAACAGAGGGGAAGAACGCAGTGGCATTTGTGGAAGCATGGCTGATTGACACTTTTGGCAGGGAAGCGTTTTCGCCAATGTTTGCTGTTGAAAGGGCGCACAGGGTCCCTGCTAGACCACCACCGCAGGGTGCCCCCCCCCCAGACCCCTCCTATTTCGCCTCCTGAACTATAAGGACAGAGACGCTATCCTAACTAAGGCCAGAACTGCTGGCGTTGTAAAAATTGACAATACAAAAGTCTCCCTGTTTCCGGACTTCTCTGCAGAAGTGCAAAGGCAAAGATCCAAATTCATGGACATTAAAAAAAGGCTCCGAACCCTTAACGTCAAATACTTCATGCTGTACCCTGCCAAACTGAAGATCCTTGTTAATGGTGAATCGCTCTTCTTTGATAACCCCAAGTCTGCAATGCATTGGCTGGACAGAGAAGAGAGGCAACTAGCTCAGCACCCACCCTAACTACTATAAGATGCTCAGAGATGCTACATTCAAGTTAAAGACGCTTTGAATTACCCTTAGCCGGATGGCGGAGCCGGCAAAGGCAGCCTGCAGTTTATGCACTTTGCAGTTGTTTTTTTTTCTCTTTATTTTTGAACCCCCCAGGAAAAGGGGAACACAAGAAAAGGAAGATTTCCTTTTTTCTCTTTCGTTATTTTCTTTAGGCATGCCCGGAAGACATGCCATTTGGCCTCTATGGAGCCCCTATGAATACGTCCTGCGAGGACAGCTAAGCCCCTCAATGGTTAGGGGGTGTATATTGGTCCTACCTTTAACAAGGTCTTTTTTGTTACTTTTGCATTTTGTTTTTTCTTTTAGTCGGGCCCTGTTGGCCACGACTCGGGGGAACCCGCTGAACATGACTGTGCTTCTCTCTCTCCCCCCCTCTTCTTGTTTTCCCTTTGGTCTCCGCAGACTGCTCGGATGAGAACTGGAACCCCAGCTCCTACATACCGTCAAGTCCCCACCACACAGTTCAAGCACTGTACCGGTCAACGATTGGTAATATGGTTACAACTGCTCTCCCTACCTACACATGCACTTTATAGAAATGCTCCCCCTTATGTGGCAGGGGTGTTAGATCCCCGGGAGGGAATCCCCTGGCTCCCCCACACGTCATATCTTAATGTGATCATGCATTGGACTTCCTCTTTACATGGCTGATACGCAAAAGACAGGTTTATTGATACTGTCATGGAATGTACGAGGGCTAGGAGATAAATTGAAAAGAAATGCAGTATTTAAATATTTTAGCAGATTGAAGCCACAAATTGTTTGTCTCCAGGAGACGCACCTGCAACCCAACTCTGTCCATTTGCTGCGCTCCCGTAAATATTCATTACAGTTTCACTCGATGCACTCCTACTCTAGAGGGGTCAGCATCCTGATTTCAAATACCGTTTCCTTTGAGTGCATTCAGCAGCGGATTGACAAAGAGGGTAAATTTATTTTCCTGTTGTGTAAGATCAATGGTCAGCCGTATATACTTGCTAATATGTATATCCCACCACCATTCTCAGCAGCCCCATTAAAAAGTCTAGCACAATTTATAGCTCTATTTCCAGATGTCCCAGCAATGGTATTGGGAGACTTCAATAATACTCTGGATTTGTGTCTGGACAGGAAACCTCTAGTACCTGGGCGGATACAACCAAGGAGGGGGAAAACGGCATTTGCTCTACTACTATCAGAGATGGGCCTCCGGGATGTGTGGCGCGAAAGACATGCTGAAGACAGATGCTACTCGTGTCACTCGGCCACACACGATGGACTCTCTAGAATTGACCTGGGTCTGGGGAATGACACTCTAATGCTGAGGGTGAGGGATTCGGCCTACGAGCCGCGCCTCCTGTCGGATCACTCTCCATTTTGGGTTCTACTACAGGATATGACTGAAAAGAGCCGCCCGCTATGGAAAGTGAACCCATTTTGGCTGACCCTATTCCCGTCACCGGATGGAATTGTGGAGGCACTGAGGGACTTCCTGTACTACAATAGGGGCTCCACCAGTGCAGCTACACTGTGGGATTCCCTTAAGGCCTTCCTCAGAGGCTGTATCATATAGGAAATTACAGGTATAAAACAACGCTCAAGAGAATGGGAGGACAGAGTACGGGAAGACATGAAAGAGAGGGAACAGGCATTAGTGGCAGACCCATCACAGGTCAACCATGACTCCTGGACAGAGGCGCAATCCCTATATAATTCAGTGATACTGTCCGCTGCAGAGAAAAGACAATACTTCCATCAACAGAGTTATTTTGAAGAGGGGGAGAATACCGGACACCTCCTAGCCTTGGTGGCTAGGGAACAAAGGGACTCCAACAACATTTTAGCTATAAAAAATGAGGCAGGAGACATAAAAACTTGTAACTCTGACATTCTAGATGTGTTCCACAATTTTTATGAGGATCTATACACCTCTAAAACCACATATGACCCACCGGAAATGGCAGAATTTTTACAATCCTGTCCGTTTCCGCAAGTATCCGCGGTGAACAGAGAGATGTTGAATTCTCCAATCACATTACCTGAGCTGGCAGAGGCACTGAAGGAGGCACCACGCCACAAATCCCCGGGATCAGACGGTCTCCCGGCTGAGGTGTATTTGCGGTATGGTGGAATCCTTTTGCAGCCCCTATTGGAAGCCTTTTCGGAGGCACTAGAAAAGGGACGTCTGCCTGATAGTATGCAGGAGGCGGTCATCGTCGTTCTGGCCAAACCGGGCAAAGATAAGATGGTACCGGATTCATACCGGCCCATCTCTCTGCTCAATGCAGATGTAAAATTATTAGCTCACATATTGGCTACCAGACTCTCGAAAGTAATAGGCACCCTGGTACATCGAGACCAGTCGGGCTTCATTCCAACGAGATCTACTGCTGACAATATCCGACGACTATTTTTGAACTTACAGATACCGGTAGATAACCCGGGTGGTAGGGCCATTCTGTCGCTAGACGCTGCAAAAGCGTTTGACAGTGTGGAGTGGCCCTACCTCCTGGACATACTGGCAAGATTTGGAGTGGGAGAACACTTCATTGCCTGGGTGAGGGTATTATACTCTACACCTAGGGCCAGAATCCGCATAAATAGTAATCTGACCATGCCATTCGACTTACACAGGGGCACTCGACAAGGGTGCCCACTATCCCCATTGCTGTTCGCCCTAGCGGTGGAACCCCTAGCCATCCTGATACGCAATGCGCCAGAGGTGGTGGGATTTCGGAGGGGTCAGTGGGAAGAAAAAATCTCCTTGTATGCAGATGACGCACTTGTGTACCTGGGAGACACTGACTCTTCCCTGCGAGCAGTTATGGGAATAATCAAGAAATTCGGTAACTTCTCAGGCTTCACTATTAATTGGTCCAAATCGACTATAATGCCTATTGACCCTATGACTGTCCCCTTGCCAGTAGATGCGAATCAAATAGCCGTGGTGACCAAGTTTAAATACCTAGGGGTAGTGGTGTCCCCAGATGCATCCAACTATGTTCGGTTGAATCTAAGCCCATTATTGGAAAAACAAAAACTCAAGTGCACCAGCTGGTGCAAACTACCCCTCTCGGTGGTAGGAAGGGTGAACTTATTAAAGATGGTATGGGCCCCACAGCTACTATACATTTTTCATAATTCACCTATGTGGATTACGAGCAAATGGTTTAAAAAGATTGACAAATTAATGCGGGACCTGATATGGAAGAAAAAAGTAGCCAGAATTAGCCTAACCACATTACAATATGGAAAAGACAGTGGGGGACTAGCGGTACCCCATCCGAAAAGATACTTTTTAGCCTCACAGCTTCAGCAGATGGCGGGATGGGGAAAAGAACAAGACAGTGACCCGGTGAACCGATTGGTCGTAGGGTCTAACCCCTCCTTGAAGGCAGCGTCGCATATGGAAAAAGGCCTCCCTAGCATTCCACACACATCCACTAGCAGTGTTCTACTAAGGAAAACATGGTCAGAGATTAAAAAGATACTGAAATTAGAGGGTCCTCTCCCCTTCACTCCCATATGGAATAACCCCAACTACGCAGAAATACAAAAACTACAAGGGTTCGCCCATTGGAGGGGTAGGGGGATTTGGTTCTTCCCTCAAATATATGAAGGGGGAATACTTAAAACCTATGGGCAACTATGTCAAGAATTCCAACTAACCCCCAGGGGCTTTTATCAGTACTTGCAACTGCAACATGCATTAGAAGCACAACAACAAGAATGCTCGTTGCTAGTATCCTCGTCTAGACTGCTGATGGAGGTCCTGCAGGCAGACACCCGGAAAGGGCTCATATCAAAGGTATATGGGGAACTCTCCTCCTCAGTCCAGGATCATGGTTCCCTTCCGTGTAGAAAGAAATGGGTAGATGACATAGGGGAGATAGCTGGAGACCAATGGGATATGGCACTTGAGTCGATACCAGCAGTCTCCACATCAGCTTCACATAAACTTTCACAATTGTATATCCTGCACAGGACATACAGAACCCCGATACAACTACACAAGTGGGGTAGAAGGGATTCGCCACTATGTCCCAAATGCAGGGCCCATCAGGGGGACTTCATCCACCTATTATGGCGATGCCCAACGCTACACAGGTACTGGGCAGAGGTGTCTCAACACATTGGTAGACTGGCACAAGTACCTATCCCGATGAACCCCCTGGTATATCTACTGGGGGCCATAGACAGTGAAATGTACCCGAAAGGAATGTATTATATGATCACCAGACTAATGTACTTGGCCAGGAAGCTAATCGCAAGATATTGGATGGCACCCACGGTACCGACAGTAAAACAGTGGATTGGTTATGTGAACTCAATACTTCTCAGGGAAAATCTCGCATACAAGCATAGGAATGCGCAGGGTAAATTTGACCTCATATGGCAACCGTGGTTGGAGGACCCCAGCCTAGCTCCTCCTCAGCTGGTGCTGGATAGATTGCTAATGTAGGCAAGTATTGCGGGGTTGGGGGCAGGGGAGAGAGAGAGACAGAGAGAATGGAGATATATCCTTAAGAAGGTGATAAATATGCACCAGACTCTAGATAATCAGCGGATGAAGAGAGAATAGAATCTGACAAACTCACTGTGAGTCAACAGTGCAAGTTTGATTTGGGAAAGGGGGGGAGTTAATGTATAAATGTTACCTACATGGTACCCTGTTATTGCTCTGATTGTACTGAAACTTAACATTCTGTATACCAAGACTGTACTGATCACAATGTGAAATGTTGAAAAGAATTTTGTTTTGTATGAGCAATTTATAAATAAAAAAAAGTTTTGATTAAAAAAAAAAAAAGATAAAGCACCTTTAACGTTTCTTTACAATTTTGTATAGATAGGGGAAGTAATAGAACCTCTGTCAGGTTTTTACTGCTATTCATGGCTCTGAGAAATTTTCCCAAATGGTAACAAATGTTTCATTAGGAAGTAAGTGACGGGAAATCTGTAGTCGGGCAGCTGTGAAAGTAAAGTGCATGTTCATTAAGGAAATACTTTAAGCTGATATTGTAGTGTTTATAACTAAGGATTTGTTCATATGGGCACTCAGGGAATGGTGAAAACAGGCAGGCAGTTGATCAGTGGCGGCCTATCAGGGGTTGCCCGAGTTCCGGTCCCTCTATCCGCAGCCGTCACCCCCTTTATTCACGGCTGCCACCCCCTCCACCTTCTAGCGATACAATGCTCTACACATCGCCGCCCCCTATTCATGCGTCCGACCCCTGTCAGGACACCGGCGCCTGAATCACAGCGGCAGGTTTTTTTTAAAAGCACCTTAGAGCCATAGGCTCTAATAAACTTTAAAATAGGGTGGGCTCATGTCGCAGAGCATTGCGCCAGGAGCCCACCCAGGTGTTACAACAGCAAATTAATATTCTCTGCTGCAACACTGATCCTCCTCCCGGCCGATCGGGAAGCGGGTCTGATACCCATCATGCGATTGGCTGAAAGGACAGGCGATCCTTTTGGAAACCTAGGAGGGAGGGGAGGAGACGCACAGTGGAAGCAAGGAGGAGGAGAAGACACAGGAGCCGCTACCCAATGTACGCCACAGCCTGATGTCCGTCGATGCCCCGTTCCCTGCCTCTGCCTGATGCCCGCTGCCTAGAATGGGGTTAGTGGACAGACCGGCAGACAGCGGGGGGGGGGGGGGGGGAGCTGGGGTTCTTTGAGGTGGCGCAAGGATGATGGTAGTTTGCCGCCCCCCCCCCCCCGCGCAAAAAAAAAGACACGAGCCACCACTGCAGTTGACCTGTGATTACATTGACTATGTATGGTTGGTTTAACCGGTCTTGTCCCTTCCTCAGCATGGCATTGGACAATGAAAGAAGAATACTGATAAGCTCATCTCTCTGTTTACTCTGCACTCTCCAGCCGCTTCCTTGTTAGTACATGAGCACTGTAGCACAACTGACTGAATCAATAGATTCTCCAATCTGGGCTAAACATCATGGATGGTGGAATCATCCCTGCGGGTTATTGTATTCTGACAGAATCTGCTTCCATTGCTGTCACACTACCTGAACAGCGACTGCATCTGAATGGCTGCAGTTACTGTTTGGTCAAGAGTTTTCTGCCTGGCTCCTTGGGCTTTTGGACTAAAATACATGTGTCTAAGTTCTCAATAATAAAAATAGTGCCTTCTCCCATCACTTGGCGGTTTCATAGTTAAGGTTGAATAAAGAAACCAATCCATCTAGTTCATTCTGCGTAGGTGTGTACAGTATGTGTTTGTGTGTGTGTGTGTGTTTTATGTCAATACCATTTCCCATATCCCTGTATATTGCATTAGCTAAGATGCCCATCTAAGAGTTTTGTGAAACTGTCAACACTTCCCGCTGATACCACTGATTGTGGAAGTTGGTTCCACATCCTTACCGCTCTAACAGTAAACCCTATGCAGTTTTAGGTTGAACTGCTTCTTCTCCAATTTCATTGAGTGTCTTCTTAACCACTTGCGGACCACCCACCATACATTTGCTGTGGCAGGGCAGCCGCTCAGCGCCAGATCACGTATGTAATCTGGCACTTCTGGGTCTGGGAGGCATGCGCACTGCCGACGACCTGCTCCTGCTTCTACACAGTGGAGCCCAGCAGCTGGTAATGCGAGCACCCGCCGATTACACAGGGCACAGGCAGAAGAACAATCTGCCTATGTAAATAAGGCAGACTGTTGTTCTGTCACACAGTTAACACTTTGATCGACCGTGTCATTAGTACAGTGACAGTGCATATTTTTAGCACTGATCATTGTATTAGTGCCACTGGTCAGGTATCCAATTTGTCCGCTGCAATATCGCAGTCCTGCTTTAAGTCCCTGGTCGCCACAATTACTAGTAATAAAAATAACTTCAAAAAAAAAATCCCATAGTTTATAGACGCTATAAATTGTGCACAAACCAATCAATATATTTTTTTTTACCAAAAATATGTAGCAGAATACATATTAGCCTATATTGATGAATAAATTAGAGTTTTAACATTTTTTTTATTGGATATGTTTTATAGCAAAAAGTAAAAAAAAAAATGTGTTTTTCAAAATTGTCGGTCTTTTTTTGTTTATAGCGCAAGAAATAAAAACCGCAGAGGTGATCAAATACAACCAAAAGAAAGCTCTATTTGTGGGAAAAAAAGAACATCAATTTTATTTGGGTAGTGTCGCACCACCAGCAATTGTCAGTTAAAATAACGCAGTGCTGTATCGTGAAAAATGGCCTGATCAGGAAGGGGGTAAAACTTTCCAGAGCTCAAGTGGTTAAGCTCCCTGATATTTGCAGTGTATGGGGCTACATAGTCACAGACTGTTCATGGTGCCCATGATGACCCGTGTCCACAGCCAAAAGTGCCTATTGTAGGCACATACTTGATATGTTCTTTGTACGTTGCAAGACCCATCTATTGACCCAAGTCAATAGCAATGCATCATAAGTCATTAGAAACGCACATCAAAATGCATGTCAACACGCGCAGAAAATGCACGTTGATGCCTAATGCTACAAAATACTGCACCAAAGTTCTACATGGGTCCTTAACCACTTCAGCCCCAGAAGGTTTAACCCACTTCCTGACCAGGCCGTTTTTTGTGATACAGCACTGAGACGCTTTAACTGACAATTGCGTGGTCGTGCGATGCTGTACTCAAATAAAATTATGCTTTTTTATTCCCACAAATAGAGCTTTCTTTCGGGGGTATTTGATCACCTCTTGCGGTTTTTATTTTTTGCGCTATAAACCAAAAAAAAAGTGACAATTTTGAAAAAAACACAATATTTTTTTTACTTTGCTATAATACATATCCAAAAAAAATAAATCTTTATCAATTAAGGCCAATATGTATTCTGCTACATATTTTTGGTAACAAAAATCCCAATAAGCGTATATTGATTGCTTTGCGCAAAAGTTATATCTACAAACTACGGGATGGATTTAGGGACTTTTTTTTTTTTTACTAGTAATGGTGGCGATCTGTGATTTTTAGCGGGACTGCGACATTGTGACAGACAGATCTGACCCTAAGTGATACTTTTTGATAACCAGTGATACCAATACAGTGATCAGTGCTATAAAAATGCACTGATCACTGTATAAATGGCACGGGAAGGGGTTAACACTAGGGGGCGATCAAGGGGTTAAATGTGTTCCCTGGGAGGTGTTTATAACTTGGGGGGGGGGGGGGGAGTGTTACACTGGAGGGAAAGAGAGATTGTGATTTAGCTTGGTTGAAACATGATCTCTCACTTCTCCTCCCTGACAGATCAGAGGTTTGCTTTGTTTACATCGGCACACCTCTGATCTGTCTCTCCTGTGAACGATCAGCGGGTCGCAGTGGCTTTGGCGGCTGCCGGACCCGCTGATTGGCTCCCGCACCCGCTTTGTCCAATCACAGCAGAGCAGCGTGGCTACACGCCTACACTGTGTGCACAGAATCACGTACAGGTATGTGATTTTTCGCACCCGGGCCGCCCTGCCGCAGTAAATGAACGTGGGGCCGGCCAGAAGTGGTTAAAGTTTCCCTCTCTAGTCTCTGCCTTGTTACTTTATAAGACTTTCAAATAGAAGTTGACTCGCAGTCACAGCACGATTGCCGGTACTCTTCAAACACTTTCCTGGAATTTATTAAAAGCTTTGTTTTAGCCCGTGTACAAATACCTACACCGCTGTGCTCACCGATTCCTCATTTCACCGTTGTGGCAGAAGGATTTGTTGGATTCTGTTAGAAATCTTATGTAAATCTTGCTAGTTGGGGAATTTTGGTGTTTGGGTCTTTGATGGTATTTTAGATATTCTTTTAAGAGCTTAGGAGATGAATCCTTGTAGACGGGATGTTTCATTTGTCGTGCAGTTCCTTGGCGTCTGCTCAAACTTTCTTTAATAGTGCATGGAGCCAGCTGGGACTGAGCTCTGAGACGGCGATTGGATATTTCACCGCCGTAATCTCAGTATGACGTGTATTAATGAGTTCTAAATAATAGATAACAATGACTCACCTGCAGCTGACGCATGTTAAAAGGCAAAGCTTTCCCTTCAATGGTGGATAGCTATGGAAGTAGGAGACTGCAGAGATACAGAGGGATCACTGATATTTTATTTACTGATTGTAAAATGAGGCACTTCAGTTTCTGTCCATTGTAAAGCAGCTACCGTATTGTACAGCATAGGTTTAGTTTATAATAAATGGCATCATCCTGAATGGACAAGGTCCACTTTTAATGTGTGTGTGTATATGTATATATATATATATATATATAAATGTAATGTATTGCAGCTTATCGGCCCATATATGTGGCTACATTGTTTTTTTTTTTTTTTTTTTTTTTTTTTTATTATTATTTTTACAGTGTGATCCTAAAAGTAACACACTTTCTATACTATTGTATTCATTATTATATAATTGAATGTATTATTTTAAATGCAAGTGGTATAATTACTGGAATCCTAGAAGTTTGAAAAAATAGAGTGTACAGCAGAGCCCAGAGTGGGGGATAGAGGAGCAGAACAGTGATCCAGTTAGTTGCACTCCTGTGCTAACTAGGGCCTTGCTAAGAGGAGGAGAGAACAGAGTGATAGAGAAATGAGCTCATCATTGTGCTGCTTCTCATTTGAGGGTGAGACCTCCTGGTATTGTAGGTGTTATCCACTTGCGGACTGCCCACTGTACATTTACAGCGGCATGGCGGCCGCTTTGTGCCAGATCACGTACCTAGTACTTGACCTGACACTTCCGGGTCTGGGGCACACACTGTGTCCTGGCCTGCTCCCACTATGATTCTTCACAGCGGGAGCTGATCTGCAGGGATGGCGGACTTGATGACGGACTTCGGTACACAGGCAGAACGGCAGTCTTCCTATGTAAACAAGGCAGACTGCTGTTCTGTGAGCAAATAAGGCATGGATCCTGTGTTCCTGTAAAGCAGAAACACTGATCCATGCCTTCCACTAGTAAAAGCACCTCCCCCACTACACAATCACCAGCTAGGCACACATTTAACCCTTTGATCGCCCCTGATGTTAACCCCTTTCCAGCCAGTGCCATTAGTACAGTGACAATGCATCCCACTGCCTGCCACACAAACTGTAACCAGAAACATAACCAACAACCGACATATACTATAAACATTACGTTAATTAGCCACCTGGATGACTCAGAGGTCTCGTTCCAGGTCAGACTTTCCGACTTCAAGCTCACTAAAACAATACACATTATTATAGGTATAAACATCCCACAAGGGTTTGCTAGCAGAGACAAAAGGTGTTCCAATTAGCAGAACTAACAATACAAACAGTGAACTCCCCCCCCCCCCCCCCTCCTCAGCCTAGTAGGCAACAGACTATAGCAGGGAGACCTCAGTAGCAGACTATCTGGCTCCTACATTGAAGACCATGGAACAGGGATGTGACCAGATCTTTCAATGTCATGTATAGTTCAGAATCAAACAAACCATGAATAGTCTTCGTGTATTTCTTGAGGGATATTGTTGATAAATATTGCCGTCCCATCTGAAGTGATCCAAACCACATGCTCAGTGTCCATTAACCACTTACAGCCTGGAAGATTTCCCCCCTTAATGACCAGGATATTTTTTGCGATATGACACTGCGTCGCTTTAACTGACAATTGCGCGGTAGTTCAATGCTGTACCCAAACAAAATTGACGTCCTTTTTTTCCCACAAATAGAGCTTTCTTTTTGTAGTATTTGATCACCTCTGCGGTTTTTATTTTTGCACTATAAACAAAACAAGAGCGACAATTTTGAAAAAAAAACAATATTTTTAAACTTTTGCAATAATAAATATCCCAAAAAAATTTACAACATAAAACAAATTTCTTCATCAGTTTAGGCCAATATGTATTCTTCTACATATTTTTGGTAAAAAAAATCTCAATAAGCGTATATTGATTGGTTTTCACAAAAGTTATAGCGTCTACAAACTAGGGGATAGATTAATGGCATTTTTTTTTTACCAGTAATGGTAGCGATCTGCGATTTTTAGCGGGACTGCGACATTGCGGTGGAGAGATCGGACACTTTTGACACTTTTTTTGGGACCATTGACATTTATACAGTGATCAGTGCTATAAAAATGCACTGATTACTGTGTAAATGTCACTGGCAGGGAAGGGGTTGACACTAGGGGGCGATCAAGGGGTTAAATGTGTTCCCTGGGAGGTGTTTCTAACTGGGACTGACTGAAGGAGGGAGATCGCTGCTCCTAATCACTAGGAACAGCAGATCTCTCTCTCTCTCTTCTCCCCCCCCCCAGTCAGAATGGGGGTCTGCCTGTTTACACTGACATATCCCCATTCTGGCTCTCTTTCCCACGGGTGGCCAGTGGACATCGGGTCCGCTGCCGTGCAGCGGGCGTGCGTGTCTGCTATGGCTCGTAAAGGAGCCGACTTACACCTACGGCGATTTGCGGGACCGAGCTGACCTGCCGCAGTATAATGACGGTGGCTGGTCGGCAAGTGGTCAAGTAGTTGTCCATCCTTTTCTTGGTCACCCTGTGCCCATAATAGACACAGACAGGGTAACTAAGACATAAGAGGGGCCTGTGGATCTGTTTCTAGACCTCTCTAAAGTAAGCTGGGTTCCATGAGCCCCCCACCCAAAGGGGCTGCTGGATATTGTGGTCCACCTGTCACCCTGCCCAGCCCGGCATTCACTTCCCAGATACTTCAAGACAATGAACAGTCCGTTAGCTTTGTTTTGTGTTTTTATTGAGGGATTAGGTATGAGAAAAAGGAAGGTGGGATTTTAAATGAGGCTATTGATTTGTGGGGATGAGATAATTAGAAAAGGTATTTAAAGTGGGGGACACCCTGAAAACAAAAACTTAAAAATATGTTAGTAACCATTTAAAATGAAAAAAAATAAAAAATTTTTTTTTTTTTACTTACCAGAAATGGCTGTTGCTAGGCAGATCGTCCTAATCTGCCTCCTCCAGCTCCGCGGTGATCTTCTCTTCTTCCGTCTTCTGTTGAATGGGGCGCGATGTGTTATGGGAACTATGTCCCACAACACATCGCGTTCCCCATTCACAAATTAGAGTCGCGCATGCGCAGTAGGCCGCGTGCCGACTTGCGCATGCGCAGTCGGCCGCACGCCGACTCGCGCATGCGCAGTAGGAAACGTGAAGCCGTTTCCCTTACCGAGGATGGCGGCGCTGGAACCGAATCGCCGAGGGACAGCTCGTCCTCCACGACGGACATCGCGGGCGCCCTGGGAGGGTAAGTGTACTTTTTAAAAGTCAGCAGCTACTTTTTTTTTTAGCTGCTGACTTTTAAAAAAAATTTTTGTAAGGTGAAACCCCGCTTTAATTGGCATATTGAGTCTGACAATACATAACAATGATGCACGTAGCAGAAAAGGTTTAATATATATATATATATATATATATATATATATATATATATATATATATATATATATATATATTATATATATATATATATACATACATACATACATACATACATACATACATACATATACACACACACACATACATTACATATCAAAGGGACGGCATATAAAATTGACAAGAGATTTAATATGGATAAGATGAATTATTGGAAATACATATATGTACACGTCATCTAAATGGCACTATGCAGTGTAATCAATGGTACGACACACAGTATAATCATTTGGTTGTAGATAATGAGTCCAAGTAGGTTCCTATCAGTAGGCATGAGCATGCATCCTAAAATCTGATGTGTTTCGTGGATAATTCCACTCTTCAGGGGAAGATGCATGCAACTCTATAAAAGACAACAAAACATGAGTAGACCTGAGTACTTACATCATGATGAGTCTGGAAAATGGGGGACGAGGAATCAGAGGCTGTCCCAATTGTCTACCGGGAGCTGTGGAAGGAGCCCACAGGAGAGGGACCGGGTGCACAAAACATCATCCCCAAGGAAAACGAAAGGCAGAAATCCAGGTATTGGTATGAGTGGGCTCCATGTCTAAAAATATATATATATATATATATATATATATATATATATATATATTGGGTGTACTATAAATACTATATATTGTGGGAAGTAGCTAGAGCCCGATGCCAAAGTGCAGGTGGACAAGTGAATGCGAGAAGAAGTGTGTGAAGAGAGAAAAAAGATCAGAGATGAAAAAGAAAAAAGGAGAAAAAAAAAAGGAAAAAAGAACAGGAAGAGAAAGAAAGAGAAGAGAGAAAAAGAGAAAAATTGAGGGATTATAACTTGGATGGGGTTAAGGAATTCATGGGATGCCTAGAAACATTCTTTTGCATAGCTTGGAACAAATTATAAACTTTCCCCTTCTTCCAGCACAACTCTTGCTGCAGACTATTCCTTCCTCTTCCTCCAGCACAACCCCTCAGGCATAGCTAGCACGTGGTTAGGCCTGACACGGGCATCAGCCAGGCCCTAGCAACAGCCCTTTGCAGGCAGGAACCGTGTGCCCCTTTGGTGTAGCAAAAAGAATGGAAAGTTCTGGTGCTAGATGTCCTAGGTGGACTACTGATCCCAGTCAGCCCTCTTGGCTGCAGCTACCTGTCTCCACTGCCCATGACACCACAGTCCTCATTGGCTCTACATTCATCTCAGATTGTATCCTCCCATTCTGCTCCAGCATGCCTCCCCAGCTTTCCTGGCTGTGCGTTACTTTACCGACACCCGGTGGATCCCTCCTGGAGATTTGTCCAGCAGTACTCTCTACTGTCCTCTCCTGCTCCTGGTCAGGACACCCCTGTGGTTTGTACTGGGGTCCCTTCCACTCCCGAGCTCCAGGCCCAAGGTCACCCCCCCCCCCCAGAGACTGGGGAGCTTCATCAACGGCCACAACAGCTAGTAGTCTATCTCCCAGTTCTTCCACCTGACAACTCCTCCCCAGCTGGGCTGACCCTGGGTATTTCAAGGAAGCCTGCCCCCTGCCAATCCTAATTGGGGATTGGCCAGGGCCCCCTGAGACACCCCAGACAGCCCCACCTCTCTTCCCCTCCTTCCTTCTAGAAGCCTCTAGAAACAGAAGGGAGGTAACCGAAAGATGATGCCATCTGTGAGTCACCAGCCTACTCTGAGCCACTCCCAGCCCACACGGCTAGGCCTGATTAAATTTACCTGTATTGACAAAATCCTACTACTAGCACCTACCTAAAGTAGAGGGTGCTACCTACACCTATGACAGCAGGACAGTAAAAAGAGAAACAGCTAATTGACCAGCTCATCTCACCATCACTTTGCACTTTCCACCTATCAGCGTGCTTCTTGTCAGCATGTGAGCACTGCAGCACAACTGAGTGGATCCATATGCTGCTCCTTCTCCATATCTCCCTATGTGAGCCGTGCTATACAGGGGCTGCAAGGAGCTGATACCAAGTTAAATTCAAGCAATTACACTGCATTAAAAATATATTTGAAACTAATAAGAACTGCAGTAAATTGTGTCTTTTATATTTGCCTGGTACTCAGATTTTTATTAGTTCTAGTTTCTACATTTTGTATGCAAAATGGTTACAATGATTGCTCACCGTAGCCGTGTCCTAAATATCAGTCAAAATCCTCTAAATTAGATAATGGGATGATTGGAATATCTGCATGCCATCAACGAAAGAGGTGAAATTAGAATCAGGAGCTCCATATTTTATGAGAACAAGGGCATCTTCTTTAAAATATAGTTAGCGTGCTGGTACAGATGATTAGATTTAAGTACTCGTGGTACGTTAACCATTTGCATCAACAGATTTATTGTACTGCTTCCAACAAAGAGATAGCTGAATCCTTTATGATGAATCCGGACTTTTGTTTACTCCCGTTTTAGTGGAAGTCATCTTCGGTTCATTTGTCTCTGTTTCTTTTCTAGGAAGGAGCTTGGCACGGGTTTAGAAAACAAGCCTGAAAGTTTTAGACGAGTCACTCCTATTTTTTCTTGTCTCATCCGTGCTGGACTGGAAATAGAAAGTTGTTCTGGAATAAATTCTCCATATTTCAGATGCCTATTACAGCAGTGCTGTGTCTTCATTGGTTCCAGCACTCAAGACAAGTGCTGCATATAACTTGCTACTTTATTAAAGTGGAGTTCCACCCCCAACAAAAAAAAAAATGTCATTAATGTGCTTAAAAAAAAAAAAAAAAAAAAAAACATTTGGAAAAAAACTTTTTTTTACTTACCTTATAATGCCTGTTGCTATGTGGTCCATCGTAATCGGCCTCCTTCAGCGCCTGGGCTCCTGACGTCACTTCCCTCGGCGCAGAAAGGGAGATCACCTCTCCCCCTCCCCCTCTGTCAATCATCTGGGACACGTGACGGGTCCCAGATGATTGCACGGCCAGTCACGGTGCGTGGCTCGCGCATGCACAGTGGGTGCCCGGCTGTGAGGCCTCAGCCGGGCGCCCACAGTTAAAATGCCGGCGCCCCACCGAGCGGAGGGGGAGATGAGCGGGGCTTCGTTCCCCCGCATCGCTGGACCCTGGGACAGGTAAGTGTCCGATTATTATTAAAAGTCAGCAGCTGCAGTATTTGTAGCTGCTGACTTTAAACAATTTTTTTTAAGGGGAACACCACTTTAAGTACACCCTTAGGCCCCTTTCACACGAGGCAGACTCTGCTTCCACGGAGCCCGCCTCTGTCCGCCGGCTCAGCGGGAGATCTGTCCGTTGATCTCCGCTGAGCCGGCGGATGACAAGTCCCTCTCCGCTCCCTGAGCGGGGAGGGGCTTGCGAGCGCTGCTGGTCTCTATGGAGAGATCGGATGAAAAACGGACAGTGTGTCTGTTTTCATCAGATCTCACCCGATCCGATCCGCCAGCGACGGATCTGGACGTGGGGCCATCCGTCTGCTTTTGGCGGATCGGACCGGGTCGGATGTCAGCGGAGATGTCTCCACTGACATCCGACGCTCCATAGACTAACATGGAGCGCCCGTTCAGATCCGCCGTCAAAACTGACAGGTGGACCTGAACGGTCCGTCCATGTGAAAGGGGCCTAATTGTATGACATGTAGTTTGCTAATGCACTGTGTATCATGAACAACTGTCATTTGTTTTTTGTTGTGTTTTTTTTTTTTTTTTTTTGTAAATAATATAGTCTCACCTTGTTCATGCTTTGTTGTGTAGCAGTGCTGTTGGTCTCCTGTATCCATCTCCTGTCTACATGTACTTCACTGATAACCGCATATAATTTCTCAGTGTGGGTTTCCTGACAGCAACAAGAGTGGACCATGTCTGTATAATGAAGTATGAAGAATTCCAGATATAAATGTTTTAAACATAGTTACATTGGTCCACCTTGAACCAATGTAACTGCACTTATATCGTACACTATATTACCAAAAGTATTGGGACACCGGCTTTTACACGCACATGAACTTTGTTGGCATCCCAGTCTTAGTTCATAGGGTTTAATATTGAGTTGGCCCCACCTTTTGCAGCTTCAACTCTTCTGGGAAGACTGTCCACAAGGTTTAGGAGTGTGTCTTTGGGAATGTTTGACAATTCTTCCAGAAGCGCATTTGTGAAGTCAGGCACTGATGTTGGACAAGAAGGCCTGGCTCGTAGTCTCCACTTTAATTCATCCCAAAGGTGAGGTCAGTACTCTGTGCAGGCCAGTCAAGTTCCTCCACCCTAAACTCGAACATCCATGTCTTTATGGACCTTGCTGTGTGCACTGGTGCGCAGTCATGTTGGAACAGGAAGGGGCCATCCCCAAACTGTTCCCACAAAGTTGGGAAAAATGTATTGGTATGCTGACGCCTTAAAGGGGTAGTAAACTTTGTACTACCACTTGTACCTACAGATGAGCCTATAATAAGGCTTGCCTGTAGATACTGTGAATATCTCCTAAACTTGAACAGTGTAGAAGGTATTCAGTGCATGCAGCCGATGACATCATCGGCGAATGTGCGCTGAAGGTCCGGCTTACAGTGCCACACCTTTCAGAGCCTGTGCTGGAAGCTGTGGCTCCCATACGCACATGTGGGAGTGATGTCACTGTGGCTTCGGCCAATCACATGGACGGAGCTTGCGAACCCGAAAGACAGTTGGGGGAACATGTCAGCCCTCTCAGCTGTGATTTTACAGTGCTGGAGGGCTTCATTCTAAGGTATTTTATAATGTGCTAGAATGCGATGCGCACTAGCACATTATGCCATTGCCTTGCAGGTTTTTTTTTATTTTTTTGAACATCTGCGATGATTTACAACTGCTTTAAGAGTTCCCTTCACTGGAACGAAGGGGCCAAGCCCAACCCCTGAAAGACAACCCCACACCACAATCCCCCATCCACCAAATGATTTGGACCAGTGCACAAAGCAAGGTCCATAAAGACATGAATGAGCGAGTTTGGGGTGGAGGAACCTGACTGGCCTGCACAGAGTCCTGACCTCAACCCGATAGAACACCTTTGGGATGAATAAGAGCGGAGACTGCGAGCCAGGCCTTCTCGTCCAACATCAGTGCCTGGCCTCATAAATGCGCTTCTGAAAGAATGGTCAAATATTCCCATAAACAAACTTCTAAACCTTGTGGACAGCCTTCCCAGAAGAGTTGAAGCTGTTATAGCTGCAAAGGGAGGGCCAACTCAATATTGAACCCTATGGACTAAGACTGGGATGCCATTAAAGTTCATGTGTGTGTAAAGGCGGGTGTCCCAGATTTGGTAATATAGTGCATCTGTGGGATCCCTCTAGAAGCTGGATATCACCGTAGTAGACACTGATTTTCCAATGATATCCACTTGCTTTCAGGTCCCATGCCAATTGGCATACCTGCTGCATACTGAATACAGGCGGTTGCCCTCTCGGCATTCAGAGAATGCTTTCCATTTTTTCAATGAGTGCAAGGTGTTCTCTGATTGGCAACCTCATGCAATGCTTTGCCTTTTCACCTCATCCAATCATAGAATGCTTTGCATACTTTGCCTTCACTGTGCCGAGGAGAGGGGCTTCATTGTATGTGTGAGTTAAAGAGACTGCATTTTATGTATGTGTGCAGAGGGGGGTACATTTTAATGTGTGTGTGAATACAGGGGGGCTTAATTGTATGTATGTATGTATGTGTGAGGGGTAGGGTTGGCACCTTTTCTTTAAGCCAAACCTGGACACTTTAGTGGCCTGGGACACCTTTGGGTGCCCCCAAGGAGAGTAGTAATGTAGTCCACATAGCATGCTGCAGCGAACGGTGGATGTGGCCATATTGCTCTTGCTGACATCATCGCCCCGCCCCTAGACAGCTGTCTGCAGCTCCCAGACGGCAACAGATTTGTGGCTTACTATCTTGGTCACTAGGGGAGCCACAGCCCTCCTCCTGAAACCCGAACACATGATTCAAAACCCGGACTGTCCAGGTGAATCCTTGACAGGTGACAACCCTAGTGAGGGGGGGTGGGGGGGCTATATTTTATGTATGCATGAGTGGTATGGGGGCTGCATTGTATGTGTATGGGGTCATGAGAGTGAATTGTATAAAAGGAGGAGGTGGCAGACGGCTGCATTGTATGTGAGTGTGTGAGGAGGTTGGGGGGAGGGGACTGGCAGCTGTATTGTACGTAACTGCATGATGAGGAAGGTGTTAAGCTTTCACTCTGACACTTATTCCCCTAGATTTTGCTTCTCTTCTATGTTTACTGATGCCCATCTCCACAAAGCCAATTCCTGTGAGGCCATATTGTCATGAATTCACCACCTGGACCGAATTGCACAGTGTAATTATGTGGAGAACTACGCTGACATCATTATTCAGTTAGGTTTTTTTTCTCAGATAATAGGTTCTGGAACTCCCCCTTTCCAAGTCACCCTTTGTCTCGGCCCCTACCCACCTCCGAACACCATCCCTTGGTTCTACCCCTAACCCACCTCCTTGTACCACCCCTTTTAGAGAATACAAAACCAAGTATCATTTTGTGGTGCTAAGTAATGTGTATGGAATTTGCTAATGATAACAAGAAAAGCAGGAAAATAGATCCCCTGTAGCTAGCAACAATAGATCCCTAGTAACAATAGATCCATCCCAGCAACAATGGATTCCCCAGCAACAATTGACTCCCAAAAGCCAGCATCAATAGACCCTCCAGCAGCCAGCAACCAATGGACCCCTCTCTCAACAGTAGATCCCTCCCAACAATTATTGACCTTCCAGCAACATAAGACCCACCCCCAGCAATAATAAACCCCCCCATCCAGCAACTATATGTCCCGGCATCAATAGACCCTCTAGCATCCCTTGCCACATTCAGTGCTGAAGGTGTCGGAACTCCGTTCCCCCACCTTCCTGATGAAAAAATTCCCTAATTTCAGTCACAATCTCTGCAGTATTAAGTACTGCCCCCATGCAGGAAGACGAAGACGAGCACCCTAGGATGTCACATGGCCAGCCAAAGAAGATACTTATGAGGGGGAAGCCCCCAAGGAAGATATCTATGGGGGGGGGGGGGGGTGTTGGTGGAGGGTTTTTGTTTTTGTACTTCTATACTTTGTGTTGCTCAGATAAACGCATTTGATTATTGGTTTTCTTTTATAAATTGCACTAGAATACTACAGAGATTTTTTTCCCCTGGGCATCTAGGGTTTGAGAGGCGAGTAGATTGTTATTCCTTCCTGTCATAATCTGTTCCTTAATTGTTAATAAGAGAGTAATTAAGCTAAATCCCTCATGGAAGACTCCTGTGGTATGATATTTACTGTCTTCTAATTCAGTGATGACCTTTAACAGTTTGCTAAGATCCTTCATTAATTCTGTTTCTAAACATAAAAAATATAACATATGCTTTGTGCTCACACACAATTTACTTTGTTACAATGCTTTGCAAAAATAACCAAAAGAACTCTTACATGCGTTTTCTTCAGATATAAAATCCAATTGAATTTTAACATAAAAAAATAAATAAAAAAAATATGAAGTCAACTGGCTAAATACATTTAGGCTCCATGCACACTGGGCTTAAAAAAAATGCCAGTTCCCTTGGTAGAAAAAACAAAACAAAACACTCATATAGAGCGTTTTTGTACACAGTTTAGGGGAGTTTCGTATTTTTTTCTGCCAGAAAGCCTTTAAAGCGGAGTTCCACCCATATTTTTCAATCCTCACCATGCAGCACTAATGTGCATCCTTTAAAATTAATTGGCTATTTATTTTAATTTTTTTCTGTTCAATTACCTGATTTATGCCTCTAATTTCACTTCCTCCTCTAGGGCGTCACGGTGCCGTGCATCATTTCCGGTTTAGCATTGGCTCCTGGGAGATCTTGGTCAGCTTGGTATGGTGTCTATGGAAATTCTTGGCCAGCTTGACATTGCACGGCTCCAGTAACATTTAACATTGGCGTCTATGGAAAATGGCTGTGCAATGCCAAGCTGACTAAAATTGCACCGCACATGCGCGAGATTGGCAGGTGCATGCTGGGTAGCCAGCATGCATGGAATCCAGGAAGGACACTGTGGCTTCAGATGCCCACGCTGGAAATGGTTGCGCTGTGCAGAAACTTCACAAAATAATAAAACATTGTGCACAGATAGAAAACGGCATAGTTTACAGCATACCTTTGTTACATTGCACGAGGCATGAGTATTCTAAAAAGAGTGCATGAACCCTTATAAATCCCAGGTTTTCAAATCCCTAATGCCAGCAATACTCGGTTTGAATCACCTGCCGAGATTCAAACCATTAATGGGCTAGCAGAATGTATCTAGTTAATCAATTGATCAATTTGGGTACAACCAGCTTGCCGGATTTTCTTACGATTATATCACTGTATAATCACTGTCTTCTCCCGGTGGTGACGGCTACCCCCCCCCCCCTCCCGGGGGAAGACAATTGCTGATTCCCCTGCCAGCACTGTCTTCGGCCTTAGGTTATGGAATGCTCCATACACACAGTCGGATTTTCCGACGGAAAATGTTCGATGGGAGCTTTTGTTGGAAATTCCAACCGTGTGTAGGCTCCATCGAATTTCCATCACACAAAATTTGAGATCTGGATCTCAAATTTTCCGACAACAAAATCAGTTTTTGGAAATTCCGATCGTGTGTACACAATTCCGACGCACAAAATTCCACGCATGCTCGGAATCAAGCAGAATGGCTATTGAACTTCATTTTTCTCAGGTCGTCGTACGTGTTGTACGTCACCGCGTTCTCGACGTTCGCAATTTTCCACCAACTTTATGTGAATGCAAGACAAGTTTTAGCCAACATCCGTTGGAAAAAATCCATGGATTTTGTTGTCGGAATGTCCGATCAATGTCCGATCGTGTGTACATGGCATAAGAGTGTCCACACCTTATCAAGACATATAAATGTGATAATTTTAAAGACTCAGTGTACCGAAAACTATATTTCAATTATTAAAGAATGCTGACCTTACTTCCTTGTAAATTTCCCGGGGACTCTAACACCAAGATCTATCCCAGCTTCTCTAATCTATAGCCATTCTCAGAGGCTCTCATGCTCACCTCTAGAGTACGTGATGATTAAATGAATGGATACGTGCTTGATACATGTCCCAAGCAGAGAAAATAATCAACATTTCATTTAGGAATGGGCAGTTCCCTTGTGTGCATGCTGATCATCCAATATCCTTGCTGTGAAGGACACAGCTGCCCGGGCATACTAGCGATGGGGAACCAATCAGCATTTTCTCAAGCAGCATTTCCATATTATGGTGGTAGATCTCCATACAGTTGCCTCTTCCACTCTCTGTCTCATTTTTTTAGTCATAATGGTGACAAAAGGCCATTTTTAGGTTACCTAGAATGAAATACATTATTGGGATTAAGGAGGTGGAAAACAACCTCTTTTCATCTTGAGACCAAAGGAGGCACCCCTATAGAAATGCACCCATGGCTGAAGTTTTATTGTCAGGACACAACTTTTGCTGCCCTGAGCATTTCCCCCTGTTAGTATCACCTCTATTATATAGGACATTTACAATGCTCGACCTGGTGCTAACTTGCCTTAGAATATTTTGATAATGTGTAAATGAACTTATATGAGATCACTTCCTACTGATAAAAAATTGTACCCATGAATTGAACATTGTACCCATGAATTATACAGGAAAATTGAAAATTTTGCCTGTGGTGCCTATGTGCTCAAATTGACTGTGCCTAATGCCACGTACACATGATCGGACTATTCAGCGGACAATCCGCCGGACTTTCCGGAGGAGCGGACTTGCACACACACGACCGGACTTTTCTGGCGGACTAGGTCCGCTGGACTTTTGAAATGAACAGACTTGCCCACGCACGGAGTAAAGTCCGTTCATTTTGAACGTGGCTCCAGGTAGACGGGACTAGCGAAGGAAGTCAATGCCGCCGCCCGACACCTTGCTTGCCCCGTCACCTGGTATTGATTTAAAGGGCAACCCCTACGCCGAAAAAACGGCGTGGCCCCCCCCCCCAAAGTCCATACCAGACCCTTATCCGAGCACGCAGCCCGGCCGGTCAGGAAAGGGGGTGGGGACGAACGAGCGCCCCCCCCCCTCCTGAGCCATACCAGGCCACGTGCCCTCAACATGGGGGGCACCTTGTCCCCATGTTGATGAGGACAAGGGCCTCTTCCTGACAACCCAGGCTGTTGGTTGTCGGGGTCTGCAAGCGGGGGGCTTATCGGAATCCGGGAGCCCCCTTTAATAAGGGGGCCCCCAGATCTCGGCCCCCCACCCTATGCGTTGACACCGTCCGGGGGTCTTCTTCCGACTTTGGGGGTCTTGTCCCGCTCTTCATTTCTTCTGCTGGGCCTCCGTTATCTTCTTGCAGCTCTTTTACTAGCCTTGGCCCGGTCTTCTGGTTCGTCGCTGTCGCCACCGCCTTGTTCTTCTTCTTCTCTTCTTCCGATGTAGACACGGCGCTCTCTCCAGTCGCAATGGCAGGGACGCGTTGCACGGCGACTTATATAGGGACAAGGGGTGTGGGTCACCGGGTAATGTCACATGGTGACCCCCACCCCTTATGATGTCACAGTCCCTGGGGATGCCGGGACTGTAACATCATAAGGGGCGGGGTCACCATATGACATCGACCGGCGACCCCGCCCCTTACCGTCTACCTGGAGTCACGTTCAAAACGAACGGACTTTACTCTGTGTGTGTGTGGGCAATCCGTTCATTTCAAAAGTCCGGCGGACTAGCACACAGACGGCCAGATTGTCCGCCGGACTGCCGAGTCAAGACTTCTTTCTAAGTTCGCCAGACTTTTGGGAAGAAAAGGTCCGCCGGAGCCCACACACGGGCGGATTGTCCGGCGGACTCTGTCCGATCGTGTGTACGCGGCATAATGGTAAATTCAGCCTTGGATGCATTGTAAATAGTTATGATTTCTTAAAAAAAATATTTTATGCTGCGTTACTCTTCATCGCTGGCAACATTCTAACTCCTTTCTGCTGGATGTCCGTCTCCCAAGGTGCATCTGGAAGGCAGAGAATTGCCTTGGCTGCTGTTCACAAAGAAGTAAAGGGGTCCAAGGTTTCCTTCATCTTCACAGTATAAGATTTTTCACACAGTCTGTTACATTTTTTACCCAAGTTGGTGGTCCCTTTGGGACTGTGTGTAGTTACATGTAGAGTTAAGATCTGCAATCAATAAAGTCTACAGTTACATAACAGTCTGACCTGTATTTAAAGGTTGTCTTATCTATTAATGTCATTACGATTCTTTTGCTTTACAACAAATGTTTTTTCTTCTTCTGGTCATGTCTACGCTCTCTCTGGGATCTATTATCTGAAACCCAGCAAAAGAGTTCAATGCAGTGTGTAGCTTATAAATGCCACTCTTTTGTGTTTAGGTCAGATTTGCAGTATATTTTATTATATTTAGTATTATACCATCTGCTTGCAATTTGCACTTTCTAGATAACCTTAAAGGTACTGTATGCTATAGTCAAAGCTGAAAATGAAGTCCTGAAATACACACAGGGATCACAGCTGGCCTTTTTAATACTTCAGTTTATCATTGTAGACATTGCTGTGGTGCATCGGACCACCCAACTTTCCGTGCTGGTAATTTCAGGACCCTAGAATGTGCCTACTTGTGATGCTGGAATTTCTCCATGCTGTCTCTCACACACACCAAGTTTGAAAAACATCAGGACTTATAACCACCAATAAGATTAAAACTCTCCTTAAAATTTGAATGTGATTTTGCAAAGCGTTAAACTGCACTGGCATTAGTAAGTACACCCCCTACTGCCTTCTTGTCACCCTGCGAGGTGGTCTATGTGCTGCACGCTTTATATAAAAGTAAATTGAGTGAACGTTATAATTCTAGTACAGTTGCAGTGTTCTGAATTGCGTTATTAGCTCACTGAATGCTTTCACTAGTTGCCTGGAATAGCTTTCAACTTAATACTAAATTGTATTGTTTAACCACTTCAGCCCCGGACCAATTGGCAGCCAAAGGACCAGGCCCCTTTTTGCGATTCGGCACTGCGTCGATTTAACTGACAATTGCGCGGTCGTGCGACGTGGCTCCCAAACAAAATTGGCGTCCTTTTTTTCCCACAATTAGAGCTTTCTTTTGGTGGTATTTGATCGCCCCTGCGTTTTTATTTTTTGTGCTATAAACAAAAATAGAGCGACAATTTTGAAAAAAATGCAATATTTTTTACTTTTTGCTATAATAAATATCCCCAAAAAATATATAAAAAAACATATTTTTTCCTCAGTTTAGGCCGATACGTATTCTTCTACATATTTTTGGTAAAAAAAAATCGCAATTAGCGATTATTGATTTGTTTGCGCAAAAGTTATAGCGTTTACAAAATAGGGGATAGTTTTATAGCATTTTTATTAATATTTATTTTTTTACTAGTAATGGCGGCGATTTTTAATGTGACTGCGACCTTTTGGCGGACACATCGGACATTGCATTGATTCCTGTATAAATGACAGTTGTAGTGAAAGAGTTAACCACTAGGGGGAGGGGAGGTGTTATGGGCTGTGACGTGTGTGTGTTTTTACATTTTTTTTTACATCAGGGGGCGGGGCTGACGTCTGACGTCATTAATCGGCTTTCCCGATGACCGGGAACAGCCAATCAATGACAGACAGAGTAGGAAGCGCGGGGAGAGGTTTGTTTACACATACCTCTCCCGTTCTTCAGCTCCGTGACCCGATCGCGGGACACCAGTGGCGATCGGGTCCGCTGGTCCTGCGGCCGGGGTCACGGAGCTCCCGACCGGGTCGCGAGCGAGCGACCCACGGGCAGGCATTTAAACGGCCACGTACAGGTACGTGATTTTGCCTGCCCGTGCCATTCTGCTCACATATATCTGCATGAGGCAGTCGGGAAGCGGTTAAAAATGCTTATTTAATAATAGGGTTGATAATTGACCATTTACGAGCTGTTGGTTAGCCTTTTTACGATTCTCTGTACATGGTGAACTTTAGTGCAACGAGAAAAGAAAAAGGACAGACTTGCAATGGAATCTGCTTAAGACCATTGTTTTATGGGGGGGGGGGGGGGGGTTCTTGGGGTCATAGGCAGCATTCCTCCTCTTCCAAACACGGTGAGTTGAGTTGATACCAAAGAACTCAATTTTGGACTCATCTGACCACAACACTTTCACCCAGTTCTCTGAATCATTCAGATTTTCATTAGCAAACTTCAGGCAGGTCTGTACATGTGCTTCCTTGAGCAGGGGGACCTTGCAGGCGCTGCAGGATTTCAGTACTTGATGGCGTAGTGTGTTACCAATTGTTTTCTTGGTGACTATGGTCCCAGCTGCCTTGAGATCATTGACAAGATTTCCCCTTGTAGTTCTGGGCTGATCCTCACCGTTCTCATGATCATTGGAACTCCATGAGCTGAGATCTTACATGGAGCCCCAGACCGAGGGAGATTGACAGTTATTTTGTGTTTTTTCCATTTGCAAAAAATCACACTAACTGTTGTCAACCTCTTACCAAGCTGCTTGGCGATGGTCTTGTAGCCCATTCCAACCTTGTGTAGGTCTACAATCTTGTCCTTGACATCCTTGGACAGCTCTTTGGTCTTGGCCATAGTGGAGAGATTGGAATCTGATTGTTTCTGTGAACAGGTGTCTTTTATACAGGTAACAAGCTGAGATTAGGAGCACTCCCTTTAAGAGAGTGCTCCTTATCTCAGCTCGTTACCTGGAGCCAGAAATCTTGCTGATTGATAGGGGATCAAATACTTATTTCACTCATCAAAATGCAAATCAATTTATAACTTTTTTTAAATGCTTTTTTCTGTTTTTTGTTTTTGTTGTTTTGTCTCTCGCTGTTAAACTAAACCTACCATTAAAATGATAGACTGATCATTTCTTTGTCAGTGGGCAAACGTACAAAATCAGCAGGGGGTCAAATACTTTTTCCCTCACTGTAAGTGTGTGGTCAGCTTCAAACTCTTCAACATTTGGCTCTTTCAGGCTGGATTAGTTGGCTGTGTCCTCCACCATGCACTGTGGTTCCTTCCTCTTACATCACTGTCCATTAGTGACATAGGGGCAGAGAATGGATCCACAGCAAGAACAGAGCTAAGTTAGCAGACGCAGGCCACCAGAGAGATGGGTAAAATTGCTCTTTAATTGCAGGGTTGCTATAAGATCCATAGTTAAAATGTAAACACTGCATTCCAAATCTTTCCAAACTGCTTCACAAACACAGGTAAAAAGTAGGGATGGGCCCGGTGCTCGATGCGAACCCACGTTCGCATCGAGCACCGGGCGTTCGCTCGCTCGGCGAGCCCAGAACTATTTTGGCCGCTCGCATCACGTTCGTGTGATGCGAGCGGCCCCGCAATGCATTGCGGCCGGCGCGGCCGGCGCAGTGCATTGCTGGCTGATGATTGGCCAAGCATGCACTGTGACCCCGCATGCTTGGCCAATCACAGCCCCGGAATTTCGAAGAGCCATAATTGGCTACAGGCAGGACGCCTGTAGCCAATTACAGCTCAGGGGCTGTAGTACACGCCCCCCCCTATAAAAGGCCGCCACGCCGTCTGCGCCGGTCACATGCTGTTCCGGCGCAGATTGAGCAGGCTAGATCTGTGACACTCTGCTGCATTTAGTTAGTTAGAGAGATTTACTTACAGAGATTGAGTTAGATAGATTCAGTTACAAAGATTGATTAAGAAAGAGGGGCTTGTAGTGTGTTCGTGGCAGGCAGGCAGAGCTCCTATATTTTGTTCCCAGAAGCACCTATAGGACTTGTAGTGTGTTCGTGGCAGGCAGGCAGAGCTCCTATATTTTGTTCCCAGAAGCACCTATAGGACTTGTAGTGTGTTAGTGGCAGGCAGGCAGAGCTCCTATATTTTGTTACCAGAAGCACCTATAGGACTTGTAGTGTGTTCGTGGCAGGCAGGCAGAGCTCCTATATTTTGTTACCAGAAGCACCTATAGGACTTGTAGTGTGTTCGTGGCAGGCAGGCAGAGCTCCTATATTTTGTTCCCAGAAGCACCTATAGGACTTGTAGTGTGTTCGTGGCAGGCAGGCAGAGCTCCTATATTTTGTTCCCAGAAGCACCTAAAGGACTTGTAGTGTGTTCGTGGCAGGCAGGCAGAGCTCCTATATTTTGTTCCCAGAAGCACCTATAGGACTTGAAGTGTGTTAGTCCCATCACACAGACCTACATTTTCTTCCCAGAAGCACCTATAGGACTTGAAGTGTGTTAGTCCCATCACACAGAGATCATATATTTTGTTCCCAGAAGCACCTATAGGACTTGAAGTGTGTTAGTCCCATTACACACAGACCTACATTTTCTTCCCAGAAGCACCTATAGGACTTGAAGTGTGTTAGTCCCATTACACACACAGACCTACATTTTCTTCCCAGAAGCACCTATAGGACTTGAAGTGTGTTAGTCCCATCACACAGAGATCATATATTTTGTTCCCAGAAGCACCTATAGGACTTGAAGTGTGTTAGTCCCATTACACACAGACCTACATTTTCTTCCCAGAAGCACCTATAGGACTTGAAGTGTGTTAGTCCCATCACACAGAGATCATATATTTTGTTCCCAGAAGCACCTATAGGACTTGAAGTGTGTTAGTCCCATTACACACAGACCTACATTTTCTTCCCAGAAGCACCTATAGGACTTGAGTGTGTTCGTGGCAGGCAGGCAGAGCTCCTATATTTTGTTCCCAGAAGCACCTATAGGACTTGTAGTGTGTTCGTGGCATCAGGCAGAGCTCCTATATTTTGTTCCCAGAAGCACCTATAGGACTTGAAGTGTGTTAGTCCCATCACACACAGACCTACATTTTCTTCCCAGAAGCACCTATAGGACTTGAAGTGTGTTAGTCCCATCACACAGAGATCATATATTTTGTTCCCAGAAGCACCTATAGGACTTGAAGTGTGTTAGTCCCATTACACACAGACCTACATTTTCTTCCCAGAAGCACCTATAGGACTTGAAGTGTGTTAGTCCCATTACACACAGACCTACATTTTCTTCCCAGAAGCACCTATAGGACTTGAAGTGTGTTAGTCCCATCACACAGAGATCATATATTTTGTTCCCAGAAGCACCTATAGGACTTGAAGTGTGTTAGTCCCATTACACACAGACCTACATTTTCTTCCCAGAAGCACCTATAGGACTTGAAGTGTGTTAGTCCCATCACACAGAGATCATATATTTTGTTCCCAGAAGCACCTATAGGACTTGAAGTGTGTTAGTCCCATTACACACAGACCTACATTTTCTTCCCAGAAGCACCTATAGGACTTGAAGTGTGTTAGTCCCATCACACAGAGATCATATATTTTGTTCCCAGAAGCACCTATAGGACTTGAAGTGTGTTAGTCCCATTACACACAGACCTACATTTTTCTTCCCAGAAGCACCTATAGGACTTGAAGTGTGTTAGTCCCATCACACAGACCTTTATTTCCTTCCCAGAAGCACCTATAGGACTTGAAGTGTGTTAGTCCCATCACACACAGATCTATATTTTGTTCCCAGAAGCACCTATAGGACTTGAAGTGTGTTAGTCCCATCACACACAGACCTTTATTTCCTTCCCAGAAGCACCTATAGGACTTGAAGTGTGTTAGTCCCATTACACACAGACCTACATTTTCTTCCCAGAAGCACCTATAGGACTTGAAGTGTGTTAGTCCCATCACACAGAGATCATATATTTTGTTCCCAGAAGCACCTATAGGACTTGAAGTGTGTTAGTCCCATTACACACAGACCTACATTTTCTTCCCAGAAGCACCTATAGGACTTGAAGTGTGTTAGTCCCATCACACAGAGATCATATATTTTGTTCCCAGAAGCACCTATAGGACTTGAAGTGTGTTAGTCCCATTACACACAGACCTACATTTTCTTCCCAGAAGCACCTATAGGACTTGAAGTGTGTTAGTCCCATCACACAGACCTTTATTTCCTTCCCAGAAGCACCTATAGGACTTGAAGTGTGTTAGTCCCATTACACACAGACCTACATTTTCTTCCCAGAAGCACCTATAGGACTTGAAGTGTGTTTAGTCCCATCACACAGAGATCTATATTTTGTTCCCAGAAGCACCTATAGGACTTGAAGTGTGTTAGTCCCATTACACACACAGACCTTTATTTTCTTCCCAGAAGCACCTATAGGACTTGAAGTGTGTTAGTCCCATTACACACAGACCTACATTTTCTTCCCAGAAGCACCTATAGGACTTGAAGTGTGTTAGTCCCATCACACAGAGATCATATATTTTGTTCCCAGAAGCACCTATAGGACTTGAAGTGTGTTAGTCCCATCACACAGAGATCATATATTTTGTTCCCAGAAGCACCTATAGGACTTGAAGTGTGTTAGTCCCATTACACACAGACCTACATTTTCTTCCCAGAAGCACCTATAGGACTTGAAGTGTGTTAGTCCCATTACACACAGACCTACATTTTCTTCTCAGAAGCACCTATGGAACTTGAAGTGTGTTAGTCCCATCGCACAGAGCTCCTCTATTTTCTTCTCAGCAGCACCCACAGGACTTCTAGTGTGTTAGTGGCATCACACAGAGCTCCTCTATTTTCTTTGCAGAAGCACCCACAGGACTTCTAGTGTGTTAGTGGCATCACACAGAGCTCCTCTATTTTCTTTGCATAAGCACCCACAGGACTTCTAGTGTGTTAGTGGCATCACACAGAGCTCCTCTATTTTCTTTGCAGAAGCACCCACAGGACTTCTAGTGTGTTAGTGGCATCACACAGAGCTCCTCTATTTTCTTTGCACAAGCACCCACAGGACTTCTAGTGTGTTAGTGGCATCACACAGAGCTCCTCTATTTTCTTTGCAGAAGCACCCACAGGACTTCTAGTGTGTTAGTGGCATCACACAGAGCTCCTCTATTTTCTTTGCAGAAGCACCCACAGGACTTCTAGTGTGTTAGTGGCATCACACAGAGCTCCTCTATTTTCTTTGCAGAAGCACCCACAGGACTTCTAGTGTGTTAGTGGCATCACACAGAGCTCCTCTATTTTCTTTGCAGAAGCACCCACAGGACTTCTAGTGTGTTAGTGGCATCACACAGAGCTCCTCTATTTTTCTTTGCAGAAGCACCCACAGGACTTCTAGTGTGTTAGTGGCATCACACAGAGCTCCTCTATTTTCTTTGCATAAGCACCCACAGGACTTCTAGTGTGTTAGTGGCATCACACAGAGCTCCTCTATTTTCTTTGCAGAAGCACCCACAGGACTTCTAGTGTGTTAGTGGCATCACACAGAGCTCCTCTATTTTCTTTGCATAAGCACCCACAGGACTTCTAGTGTGTTAGTGGCATCACACAGAGCTCCTCTATTTTCTTTGCAGAAGCACCCATAGGACTTCTAGTGTGTTAGTGGCATCACACAGAGCTCCTCTATATTTTCTTCTCAGCAGCACCCACAGGACTTCTAGTGTGTTAGTGGCATCACACAGAGCTCCTCTATTTTCTTTGCAGAAGCACCCACAGGACTTCTAGTGTGTTAGTGGCATCACACAGAGCTCCTCTATTTTCTTTGCAGAAGCACCCACAGGACTTCTAGTGTGTTAGTGGCATCACACAGAGCTCCTCTATTTTCTTTGCAGAAGCACCCATAGGACTTCTAGTGTGTTAGTGGCATCACACAGAGCTCCTATATTTTCTTCTCAGCAGCACCCACAGGACTTCTAGTGTGTTAGTGGCATCACACAGAGCTCCTCTATTTTCTTTGCAGAAGCACCCACAGGACTTCTAGTGTGTTAGTGGCATCACACAGAGCTCCTCTATTTTCTTTGCATAAGCACCCACAGGACTTCTAGTGTGTTAGTGGCATCACACAGAGCTCCTCTATTTTCTTTGCAGAAGCACCCACAGGACTTCTAGTGTGTTAGTGGCATCACACAGAGCTCCTCTATTTTCTTTGCATAAGCACCCACAGGACTTCTAGTGTGTTAGTGGCATCACACAGAGCTCCTCTATTTTCTTTGCAGAAGCACCCATAGGACTTCTAGTGTGTTAGTGGCATCACACAGAGCTCCTATATTTTCTTCTCAGCAGCACCCACAGGACTTCTAGTGTGTTAGTGGCATCACACAGAGCTCCTATATATTCTTCTCAGCAGCACCCACAGGACTACCGACTACAATGGCTGGAAGACCACCAAGGGGAGGCAGAGCGTGCAGAGCCAAGAACACAGGGCAGGCAGGCTCTGTTTCTAGTGGACGTGGCCGTGGACGTGGACGTGGTCGTGCATCGTCATCAGCACGTGGCCATGGGACACGCGCGTCTTTGTTTTCGGCAGCTGGACATGTGGAGCCGCATCATGCTGAAGGCTTGGTAGAATGGATGACCAAGCCCTCCTCATCCTCCTCATCCTCTCTCACCCAGGCTCAGGGTACTGACAGAGCATCATCAGCCACCCCTTCCCTAGACCCACCATGTCCTCCTGAGGAGTCCCCCGAACTCTTTGAGCACAGTGTTGGGTACATGCTCCAGGAGGATGCCCAACGATTCGAAGGCTCGGATGATGATACCCAGCTTGAGGAATCTGGCAGTACTGTTCCACCAGCTGCAGCTTACTGCCAGGTTTGCTCTAGTGGTGAAGAGGGAGGGGATGATGAGGTCACTGACTCCACGTGGGTGCCTGAAGGGAGAGAGGATGAGGAGGAGGACGAGGAGGAGGAGGATGCAGCGTCACATGTCCAACGAGGCAGGATGCCCCCTGGAGGCCAGGTAGAGGCCAGCACAGCAACTGTACAACACCGCAGAGCTCCGCCTGTGCAGGGCGCTGCCTCTGCACGTTATCAGAAAAGTTCTTTGGTGTGGGCCTTTTTTGAGACGAGTGCAGCAGATCGCACCACTGCTATTTGCAATATTTGTCTCAAGCGTATCTCGCGTGGCCAAAACATCAGCCGCTTGGGCACCACAAGCATGACCAGACATATGGCGACCTGCCATGCAGCTCGTTGGCAGGCACACATAAAAGACCCACACCAAAGAACTAAGCGGACCTCTCCTTGCTCCTCCTCAGCTGGGATCTCCATCCCCACTACACCTTCAGTCCTCTCTGAAAGCTGCTCTGAGAGGACTGAAGGTGTAGAATTAGGTGTGTCACAACCAAGTACTTGCAGTACACCGACGTCCGATTGCAGCAGGCAAATTTCCCTGCCCCAGCTGCTGGACCGTAGAAAGAAGTACACTCCCAGCCATCCACATGCCCAGCGGTTGAATGCTAGCCTGGCTAAATTGCTAGCACTTCAACTGCTGCCTTTTCAGTTGGTAGACTCGGCCCCCTTCCGTGAGTTTGTTCAATGTGCGGTTCCTCAGTGGCAGGTTCCCAAACGCCACTTTTTCTCGCGGAAGGCGATTCCGTCTCTCTACCGGCATGTGGAGGGCAATGTCCATGCCTCGCTGGACAGGGCGGTCAGCGGTAAGGTGCATATTACCGCTGACTCATGGTCCAGCAGGCATGGACAGGGACGGTACCTTTCTTTCACGGCCCATTGGGTCACTCTATTGGCAGCTGGGAGGGATGCAGGACAAGGTGCAGTAGTGTTGGAGGTTGTTCCGCCACCACGCCTCCAAAACGCGACTACTGCTACTGGTTGTGACACACCTCTCTCCTCCACCCCCTCCTCTTCTTCTTCCTCCAGTGCTCTGTCCTTGGAACCAGCGGTGCTCCGTAGGCGTACAAGGGGCTACGCAAGTACGCAGGCAAAAAGATGCCATGCCGTGCTTGCGCTGGTGTGTTTGGGGGACAGGAGCCACACTGGGCCAGAGGTTCTGGCAGCTCTGCAGGGGCAGGCCGAGAGGTGGTTGACGCCACGTCAGCTTAAGCCAGGAATGGTCGTTTCTGACAATGGCACCAACCTCCTCTCCGCCCTGCGACAGGGGCAGCTCACCCATGTGCCCTGCATGGCTCACGTCCTCAACCTGGTGGTGCAGCGGTTCTTGGGCAGGTTCCCAGGCTTACAGGATGTCCTGAGGCAGGCCAGGAAAGTCTGTGTGCATTTCCGCCGATCTTATAATGCCAGTGCTCGGCTGACTGAGCTGCAAAAGGAGCTGAACCTGCCCAAGAACCGCCTAATATGTGACATGCCCACCAGGTGGAACTCAACGTTGGCCATGCTGCAGCGACTGCACACGCAGCAGAGGGCCATCAATGAGTACCTTTGCGACTACGGCACCAGGACAGGGTCAGGGGAGCTTGGTTTTTTTTCCCCACGTCAGTGGAGCATGATCAGGGATGCATGCACTGTCCTCTCACCATTTGAGGAGGCCACGAGGATGGTGAGCAGTGACAGTGCATGCATCAGTGACACTGTCCCTCTTGTCCACCTGTTGGAGCATACGCTGCGTGGGATAATGGACAGGGCACTTGAGGCAGAACAGAGGCAGGAAGAGGAGGACTTCCTTGCCTCTCAAGGCCCCCTTTATCCGGACAGTGTTCCTTCTGTCCCACCCATCACACAGGAAGAGGATGAGGAGGAGGAGGAGGAGGAGGAGGAGGATTGTGTGAGCATGGAGGTGGAGCCTGGCACTCAGCATCAGCAGCAGCAGTCTTTTAGGGATGATGTACAGTCCCAACAAACCAGTGGACTTGTACGTGGCTGGGAGGAGGTGGCTGGCGATCATGTCATCCTCAGTGACCCAGAAGACTCCGGACCGAATGCCTCAGCTAACCTACGCTGCATGGCCTCCCTGATCCTGCAAAGCCTGCGGAAGGATCCTCGTGTTCTTCGGATCAAGGAGAGGGACCATTACTGGCTGGCCACTCTCCTTGATCCGCGGTACAAGGGTAAGGTTGCGGACCTTATCTTGCCGTCGCAGAGGGAGCAGAGGATGAGACATCTCAGGGAGGCCTTGCAGAAAGGTCTGTGCAACGCGTTCCCAGAAACTGGGAGGCTACAAACTCCTGGTCCTGGGCGACGAGTTGCTGAGGCTTCGGTCAGTGGCAGAAGGAGCGGTGGGGAAGGTGGACGTCTGACCGATGCGTTCAGACAATTTTTTTAGTCCGCAGCCCCAAGGTATGATCGGTTCCAGCAACCATCGCCAGCGTCTGATATACATGGTGCAGGAATACCTTGGGGCAAGGTCAGACTTGGACACCTTTCCCACCGAAAATCCTCTGGCTTACTGGGTCCTGAGGATGGATCACTGGCCAGAGCTTGCACAGTATGCAATTGAGCTACTGGCCTGTCCTGCCTCCAGCGTTCTTTCCGAACGCACATTCAGTGCTGCTGGAGGATTTGTGACTGATCATAGGGTGCGCCTGTCCACCGCCTCGGTTGATCGACTGACATTCATCAAAATGAATCAGTCTTGGATCACCACCAGCTACCAGGCACCTGAGGCGGATATAACCGAATAATTTTTAATGTCACATCCCTTCAAGACTGCCTATGCTGATGCTGAGTGACTGTCCTCTTATGTTCACTGACTATCCTCTTCCTCCTCCTCAATGATCCATGCCACCACACCAGTGCCTAAGGCACAATTTTTCAGCCCCTGTTTAACAGGGGCGTGTACTTACAATTTTTTAAAAAAAATGCTTCGCAACACGTGTGACTGCTGTGCTCCAAGTACAGTCTCTGTGAGGGCCGTGTTGCAGTGTTGTGGCACCAGCACCAGTGCCTAAGGCACAATTTTTCAGCCCCTGTTTAACAGGGGCGGGGTACTTACAATTTTTTAAAAAAATGCTTCGCAACACGTGTGACTGCTGTGCTCCAAGTACAGTCTCTGTGAGGGCCGTGTTGCAGTGTTGTGGCACCAGCACCAGTGCCTAAGGCACAATTTTTCAGCCCCTGTTTAACAGGGGCGGGTACTTACAATTTTTTAAAAAAAATGCTTCGCAACACGTGTGACTGCTGTGCTCCAAGTACAGTATCTGTGAGGGCCGGGTTGCAGTGTTGTGGCACCAGCACCAGTGCCTAAGGCACAATTTTTCAGCCCCTGTTTAACAGGGGCGTGTACTTACAATTTTTTAAAAAAATGCTTCGCAACACGTGTGACTGCTGTGCTCCAAGTACAGTCTCTGTGAGGGCCGTGTTGCAGTGTTGTGGCACGAGCACCAGTGCCTAAGGCACAATTTTTCAGCCCCTGTTTAACAGGGGCGGGTACTTACAATTTTTTAAAAAAATGCTTCGCAACACGTGTGACTGCTGTGCTCCAAGTACAGTCTCTGTGAGGGGTTGCAGTGTTGTGGCACCAGCACCAGTGCCTAAGGCACAATTTTTCAGCCCCTGTTTAACAGGGGCGGGTAATTACAAATCTTGATCTAATAGTTCACAGCAGGGCCCATTCCTGCGCCCACCAAGAGTAACTATGAGGGCCTGCAGTCTTGTGGCAACACCGTCCACCACCACCGCCAAAGGCCCAATTTTTCTGCCCTGTTCATCAGGTGCTTGCAATTACAAATCTTGATCTAATAACTCACAGCAGGGCCCATTCCTGCGCCCACCAAGAGTAACTATGAGGGCCTACAGTCTTGTGGCAACACCGTCCACCACCACCGCCAAAGGCCCAATTTTTCTGCCCTGTTCATCAGGTGCTTGCAATTACAAATCTTGATCTAATAACTCACAGCAGGGCCCATTCCTGCGCCCACCAAGAGTAACTGTGAGAGCTTACAGTCTTGTGGCAAAACCGTCCACCACCACCACCACCACCCCCCCAATTTTTCTGCCCTGTTCAACAGGTGCATGCAATTACAAATCTTGATCTATTAACTCACAGCAGGGCCCATTCCTGTGCCCACCAGTCTTGTGGCTACACCAACATCTAATAGGGCAAATTTCTGCAGAGTATATACGCCAGGCCCCTACTTTCAAACATCCAACTTACAAACGACTCCTACTTGCAAATGGAAAGAGAAAACAGGAAGTGAGAGGAAATCTACCCCTAGGAAGGGAAATTCTATCCTGTTAGATTTAATTTGGGAAAAAGGTATCTCCTCTCTACTGATACTTTATCACCAATCCTTGTTTCAATTAAAACCCCACTTTTTCCAAAAACATTTGTCATTGGGACGGAAAGTTAGGTGACATGTTCTGAACAGATGTGCAAAGACAGCAAATGTTACAGGGGTGATAACCCCTCCCTATGTTCTCCAAAAAGCTTAAAAATAGATTTTTTTGGGATGGAGCTACACTTCATAATGTACCTGTTCAGATTCTACTTAAGAACAAACCTAAAGCCGCAAGTGGTTTTAAATGGCTTCTTTTTTTCCTTTACAAATGTCATTTTGTGCAAGGACAGTTCTAAACACGGGAAACACATGCCACTTCACAGGCATACTTTAGACACCCCCCAGGTACCATATTTAAAGGAAAATTTCACTTTTTTTTTTTTCACTTTATGCATCATTAAAATGACTGCTCCCGAAAAAACTTTAGTTTTTAAAAGTTCTTTTTGCATTGATATATGTCCCCTGGGGCAGGACCCGGGTCCCCAAACCTGTTTTATGACATTAACATGCATATTGGCCGTTGTAATTAGCACTTTTGATTTCGAACGTTCGCGTCCATTATAACGTATAGGGTTCGAAAATTCGCGCGAACTTTCGGTCGGTTCGAAGGTTCTGGTGCGAACCGAACCCGGGGGTGTTCGGCTCATCCCTAGTCACCAGTACAGTATTTGTACATTGAAATCATATCCCCTCTCAAGCGTCTCCTCTCCAGAGAGAACAAGTTCAGTGCTTATAACCTTACCTCATAAATTAAATAGGATTGGTCCCAGGACAGAACCCTAGGGGACCCCACTTTCCACCCGAGTCCATTCCAAGTACTCCCCATTTAACAGTAAACGTTTATAGGGAACTGTATTAAATGATTTTGCAAAATCCAGATACACCACGTCTATGGGCCTTCCTTTATCTAGATGGCAGCTCACCTCCTCATAGAAGGTTAATAGATTGGTTTGGCAAGAAGGATTCTTCATGAATCCATGCTGATTACTGCTAAGGATACCATTGTCATTACTAAAATCTTGTATATAGTCCCTTATCATCCCCTCCAAGAGCTTGCATACAATTGATGTTAAGCTAACAGGTCTGTAATTCCCAGGGATGTATCTTGGCCCTTTTTTAATTATTGGTGCTACATTGGCTTTTCTCCAATCAGCTGGCACCATTCCAGTCAGTAGACTGTTCGTAAAAATTGGGAACAATGGTCTGGCAATTACTTGACTGAGTTCCTTAACCGCTTGCCAACCGTCACCTGTAGATATGTCGTCAGAATGGCACGGCTGGGCAAAGTAACGTACCTGTATGTATTTCCCGCCATGCGCGTGCCTGCCGCGAGCTCTGTGACTGTGCCAGCGGGACCCGCGGACTCGATGTCCACCAGGTGCCCGCGATCGTGTTACGGAGCAGAAGAATGGGGAGTTGCCGATGTAAACACAGCATCTCCTCGTTCTGCCTAGTGATAGGACACTGATCGTCTGCTCCCTGTCATCAGGAGCAGCGATCAGTGTCGTGCCACTGCTAGCCCACCCCCCACAGTTAGAATCACTCCCCAGGACACACATAACCCCTCCCTGCCCCCTAGTGGTTAACCCCTTCACTGCCAGTGACTTTTTTTACAGTAATCAATGCAATTTTATAGCATTGATCGCTGTATTAATGCCAATGGACCCAAAAATGTATCAAACTTGTCCGATGTGTCCGCCATAATGTCGCAGTCACGATAAAAATCGCTGATCGCCAACATTACTAGTAAAAAACAATTATTAATAAAAATGCCATAAAACTATCCCCTATTTTGTAGACGCTATAGCACAAACCAATCAATAAACGCTTATTGACAATTTTTTTTTTACCCAAAATATGTTGAATACGTATCGGCCTAAACTGAGGAAAAAAAAAAAAATGTATATAATTTTTTGGGGTTTTTATATTTATTATAGCAAAAGTAAAATAAATAATGCGTTTTTTTCAAAATTGTCACTCTTTTTTTTTTTATAGCGCAAAAAATTCAATTTGTGGGGAAAAAAAGGATGTAAGTTTTGTTTAATAGCCACACGGTGGAGCGGTGCTGCTCTTGTGGCGGGACGCCGTCATATGACGGCGTCTACATTTTGGCCACTAGGGGGCTCGCGCGCATGCCCGCTGCGTAGCTGGGGACCCAATGCGCGTGCCCGGCGGCCGCGATGTCCGCTGGGACACCCGCGATTGCCCAGTAACAGAGCAGGACATGGATCTGTGTATGTAAACACACAGATCCACATCCTGTCACTGGAGAGGAGACTGATGGTGTGTCCCTTGTACATAGGAACACCAATCGGTCCCCTCCCCCAGTCAGTCCCCTCCTCCCACAGTTAGAATCACTCATATAGGGAACACATTAACCGCTGCAGCGCCCCTAGTGTTAACCCCTTCCCTGCCAGTCACATATTATACAGTAATCAATGCATTTTTATAGCACGGATGCTGTATAAATGTGAATGGTCCCAAAAATGTGTCAAACGTGTCCGATATGTCCGCCGCAATGTCGCAGTCATGATAAAAATCGCAGATCGTTGCCATTACTAGTAAAAAAAAATAATAATAAAAATGCTATAAATCTATCCCCTATTTTGTAGACGCTATAACTTTTGCGCAAACAAATCAATATACGCTTATTGCGATTTTTTTTTACCAAAAATATGTAGAAGAATAACGTATCGGCCTAAACTGAGGAAAAAATTTGTTTAAAAATTGGATATTTATTATAATAAAAAGAAAAAAATATTATGTTTTTTCAAACTTGTTGCTCTTCTTTTGTTTATAGCGCAAGAAAATAAAAACCGCAGAGGTGATCAATACCACCAAAATAAAGCTCTATCTGTGGGGAAAAAAATGCTAAAAATTTTATTTGGGTACAGCGTTGCATGACCGCGCAATTGTCATACAAAATGCGACAGCGCTGAAAGCTGAAAAATGGCCTGGTCAGGAGGAGGTGTTCGTGCCTGGTAGGCAAGTAGTTAAAGCGTTGCAGTGCCGAATCGCAAAAAGTGCTCTGGTCTTGGCCAGCCAAATGGTCCGGGGGTTAAGTGGTTAAGGACCCTCGGGTGCAAGCCATCTGGTCCCTGTAGCTTATTAATGTTAAGTTTTTCAAGTCTAATTCTGTCCTCTGTTAGCCATGAGGGTGCTTTCTGTGACATGTCATGAAGATAAACATTGCAGTTTTGGTTACTGAAGCCCCACCCGGTTCCCTTATGAAGACTGAGAAGAAGAATAAATTCAATACCTTCGCCATCTCTCCATCCTTAATAACCAGATTCCCTTCATCATTCTTTATAGGATCAATATGATCTGACCTCCCTTTCTTACTATTTATGTACTTAAAGAATTTCTTGGGATATTTTTTTACTCTCCTCCGCTATGTGCCTTCGTGTTCTATCTTAGCTGCCCTGATTGCACCCTTACATTTCTTGTTGCATTCTTTGTAAAGTTAGAATGCTGATGATCCCTTAGCCTTGTTTTTTTTATTTTTAAGGCCTTCTCCTTTGCTTTTATATGCATTTTTACATTGGAGTTAAGCCACCCAGGACTTTTATTAGCCCTTTAAATTGATATCCCATTGGGATGCACTGACTAATGCCCTTATTTAATATGCTTTTAACGCATACCCCTTTTTTCTTCCATGTTTTTTGTTCCTAAGATGTTATCCCAATTATTATCTGAAGAATGTGGAGTGCACTATATCAGTTTTTAATCTGATCTTATGGAGCCATGTACATGTGTTTGTTGCCATTTTTGTCATCTCGTCTCTGAGGCCCCACACTGTCTGCTTTCTGGGACACTCTTCTGCACCCACATGCCTTGGAATAAGTGGCTGTGTCTGTGCAGTCATTGCATCCTCATAGACCTACATTGGCTGCCTGCATGCAGCACCTGGTGGCTCCAGCCACATAAACACATGGCCCATTCACAGACACATGCCCATGTGAAAAACATGCAATGCCTATATTAAAAGAAGCAATACAAAACCCCTTTTTTCCCCAAGCACTCTTAATTAAAATAGATAGATCTTTATGTTTAACTCCTGAGGGTACCCCGCTATATTCAGACCTGTTCTTAAAGTGTTGCTAAGTAAAAGTCCACTATTGTGCTTGGTAGAACCACAGCTGGGGATCAAACCAAAAGTTTACATTTTTTTTATACTATATACAAAACTAAAAAATGATTTTTTTTTAATGCATTTTAACACTATCTGTTTACTGCAGACTTTTCTGTATTGTTTGCTGCCACTTCACTCTAAAGGTGGATTCACAGCAAATTTTAGCACTATTGGTTCTTTGGTTGGAGTTTTACTCTAAATCTGAACTCCAGCCTTACTGTCAGTCCTGCATATTTGCTCTCCTGTATTAGAATTACTTACTCTGATTTCACTGCAAACTGTGAGAGTTGTAAAACAGACAGAGCTTGCATTCCATAATATGAAACAACAAGAAAGTCAATATTTACATGCCACATCAAAAATGAATTTTAGATAAATGTCACGGTTATTATTCAAAATGTGTTCTTGCTGAAATACGCAAACATTTCCCTTAAGAAATCAGACATTGTACTTCAAAGCAGGAATAGAGTTCAAGTACTCTCACAATGTTGATGGTTTTTAGACAATCATCAGGCTCTCGGAGGGCTTTGAGAGAACACGTGTACACTTTCATTGTAAAGAATTGGTTGGACGTTTTCCCTACAAACCCACATTGTTCCTTTTTTTAACACAGTTGCTGTAATTTAACATCTACATACAAACACCTGATAGCTTTTATCCTTGGTGTAAGTAATGCTTGCACAGACAACATTTCATGTGTTTAAGTTTTCCCTAGTAACAAGAAAAATGTGAAATTTCAATGTCCGGGCAGAATAGTAATCTCCAGAGCCTGCAGGCAATGAAGATCAAGATATGTAACTACTGCTTTCATTTTTAATTGTATAGTTCTGTCTTACCGTCCCTATTCTACCAGTTAGGGTACAGTAGATTTAGCTTTAATATATTTAGGGCTGAAACAACTAATCGATTAATCGACAACTAATCGATTATGAAATGAATCGATTACTATTTTCATAATCGATTAATCGGTCAGTAACCTAATGGGGTTAAAAAAGCTAAAATGAGCCATTTATAGTACAAAAAGAGCAAATAATCGCTACTGTAAATATTATTTTTACAGTTCTACAGTTGTTTTTTTGTACTATAAAGGGTTAATTTTCGTTTTTTTTTTAACCCTGATTATGTTACTAAACGTCTCAGGCCTGGTTCACATCTATGTGTTTTTTGGTACTTTTTGCAGAAACACACTACAGTTCATTTACATGGTTTTCTATGGGACATTTTCACATCTATGCTTTTTTCAGCCACTGCTGTTTGGAAGGGTCAGGGACTTTTTTTTTAACGTCAAACTGTGCTTTTTTTGGTTCAATAGACTTCAATGGAGAAGCTGCAGAAATGCATGTTATGCGTTTTTACAGCAATTTGTGTTTTTTAATCTGCCAACAACTAATTGGCCAAAAAAAGTATATGTCTTCTGTCTGTTATTCTCAGAGTGGATTAAATATTTTTCTCCCTAACCATATAGTTGGTTATTTATATTTCCCACTGCATAGAGATATTTAAGAATAAATTTCCTTTTTTTTTATTCACTAAATTATACACCACACTTTTTTTTTTTTTAAGCTTATTAACCGATTAATCGATTTTTCGAAACAATAATCGGCCAACTAATCGATTATGAAAATAATCGTTAGTTGCAGCCCTAAATATATTGAGCATTGGGGGGCCACAAATGGCATGTGAGCAGACGCATCTCACAGGGCTCCCGACATTACTCCTAAACTGATCCTGTTCCCTGCCTCACAGCTGTACTCTTTCTGCTCGGTCTTGATCTACACTACCGGCTGTTGGTCCTAGAGCTATCTCGTGTCTGATACTGCAGCATAGTGACCCTTAAGAACAAAGAGGATGCCTCGCAGCCAGAGCCAACATGGTGCCACGAGGGCCCTTCAACAACGCACCTTTCGTGGTGTGGGAAAACCCAAGGACACTGAATAACCCTCCCAAAACTCCAAAAAATAACTCCAAAGACTAGCCTCGGGATATTTGGTTTTATGACCAGAAACTGGCAGGCACAGATCAGAGCATGTGGTGGAAGAGGACACAGAGTGTACCCTGGAGTTATCTGAAACAGGGCAGGAGGAAGTGGAAAATGCCCTAGATCCAGCTCCCCTGGTAGATCTTTCTGACCAGCAGCACACTGACACGGAGGAAATAAAGGAGATACCTGAGCAGTCCACCCTAGCTGAAATACTTTGGGTGGTTCATAAGGGCACTGCCTCGGTAGATAAGTAAAAAGATCACTCTGGGGGCCTAAAGAAAGTGGTGGCACTGATTAGACAAGGATCTACAGAAGGTCAGGGAGAGAACCACAGCAATGGAAAGCAAAGTCAGTGACCTTGAAGATCAGCTGCCCCCTTTTGTACGAGAATCCAAGTCCACTGCCCGCTTGGCTAAAACCACTGCCCTTAATGCTAAAGACATTAAAATAGGCCTTACGCACAACAATGTTTGAATCATTGGGTCATTGGAGAAAGAGGGCAGGGACTGCCTTTGTAGAACAATGGCTACTGGACATTTTCATCAAGTAAGCATTTACACCTCTGTATGTAGTGGAGAGGGCTCATAGGGTCCCCCTGGGCCATTACCACGGGGCCGCTCTCCACATACTATGTTGGCACGCCTGCTAAATTACAGGGATAAATATATGAGTATTATATGTCCTGCCCTGACCTCTGAAATATTAAAGCTTAGCACATCATTGCAACACATACATGAGAGTCTTACCTGACAAAGAATTTGCATTTCTGTCTATCCAATTCTGCTAATTTACACAGAACTGCCAGACTGACAACACAACCAGCCTAAAGACCTGACCTTTCTCTACTGCAGTTAAGCAACACAATTAGGTAAATTCCCTGCCCCAAAGTTGTGATTGGATAATTGCGGAGCAGCGATAAGATGATGGCATCATCTCTCATCTCTTTTCTCCAGCCAGCATGTTTCTTTTCAGCACATGTTTACAAGACTACTGACTGGCCCCAAGTACATCTCTTTCCCTGAGTGCTACTATACAGGGGAATATAATCAAATCTAGTTCAGGTTTTAAAGTAATCTCATGTTTAATACATGTATTTTATTAATAACATAACTGCATTTACTAGTGTTTTTTTTAATATCTGCCTGAAGTTCAGCTTTGATCAATTACTTATTTAAATTATCCGTCGCAATGTACCAACTACTGGTTTTAATATAGATTTCTAAAGTCAATATTTCCTGTAAGACTTGTTGAACCAACAATTAAAATTTTCTTGGACTCTTGTATCCAGTTTTGATCTGGCGTTCCTTTCTGTATTTCTTTGGTTTGAGCTACAGCTGGTGCCAGTTGAGGTAGCCACCTCACCAGAGCTATTGAGTTTGTTTGAAGTTTTCCTACACATATTAGTCTAAAAGTTCCCAGCGCCTCTTTGAGTATGTTCTACCAGGAGAGACAGAAGGAAGTGTCCCTGTTCTATCTCACTAAGGTCTACTTTTAGCAATACAGCTGAACGAAAGAGCTTTCAGAGAGCATATACTGTGTACAAAAACTGTATTTTTAGCACCGGAATCACTAAATATGATAATGGAAAAAACATTTTATGTTCCCTTTAAAGGACCAACTAGCATACCATTGGGATCAGGCCAAAGCAGATGTAGAGCGAGCTGCATGGGGTGCACCGTTCCAATAGGATCCATTCCTGCCTATGTATTGCCATGGATGTTGATTTACTGTGAAGGACCAGGCAAAATTGACAGCTCAGCCCTGCAGATTACACTGGTTCTCTTGCTGTAATCAGTAGAGCTTCACTGCAGGGATGTAGCTTTGAATAATGGGGGGCTCCATAGCAAATTGTTGATAGGTCTCTCCTCTAAAGCTAAAAGTGTCAACTGTGCAAATCAGTGTCATTGACTTTAACATAAAGTATGGCTTAATCAAGGACAGGCAGCAGGATTGCTGTCAGCATAGTCCATACACTATCGAGGACCAGTGTCGTGGATAAAAGTTATAGTTGCATTAGTAATAATAATAATCATAACCGTAATTATATCAGATTTCATATAAAGATTTAGCTGAGGTGAACTTCTGGGATTTGTAACTTGGTAGAACCACAGCTGGGGATCAAACCAAAAGTTTACATTTTTTTTATACTATATACAAAACTAAAAATGATTTTTTTTTGGAAATGTTTGCGTATTTCCGCAAGAACACATTTTGATTAATAACCGTAACATTTATCTAAAATTCATTTTTGATGTGGCATGCAAATATTGACTTTCTTGTTGTTTCATATTATGGAATGCAAGCTCTGTCTGTTTTACAACTCTCACAGTTTGCAGTAAAATCAGAGTAAGTAATTCTAATACAGGAGAGCAAATATGCAGGAGTTCAGATTTAGAGTAAAACTCCAACCAAAGAACCAATAGTGCTAAAATTTGCTGTGAATCCACCTTTAGAGTGAAGTGGCAGCAAACAATACAGAAAAGTCTGCAGTAAACAGATAGTGTTAAAATGCATAAAAAAAAATAATTTTTTAGTATTGTATATAGTATAACAAAAAAAATTTAAACTTTTGTTTTGATCCCCAGCTGTGGTTCTACCGAGCACAATAGTGGAATTTTACTTAGCAACACTTTAAGAACAGGTCTGAATATAGCGGTGTACCCTCAGGAGTTAAACAGAAAGATCTATCTATTTTAATTAAGAGTGCTTGGGGAAAAAAGGGGTTTTGTATTGCTTCTTTTAATATAGGCATTGCATGTTTTTCACATGGGCATGTGTCTGTGAATGGGCCATGTGTTTATGTGGCTGGAGCCACCAGGTGCTGCATGCAGGCAGCCAATGTAGGTCTACGAGGATGCAATGGCTGCACAGACACAGCCACTTATTCCAAGGCATGTGGGTGCAGAAGAGTGTCCCAGAAAGCAGACAGTGTGGGGCCTCAGAGATGAGATGACAAAAATGGCAACAAACACATGTACATGGCTCCATAAGATCAGATTAAAAACTGATATAGTGCACTCCACATTCTTCAGATAATAATTGGGATAACATCTTAGGAACAAAACACATGGAAGAAAAAAGGGGTATGCGTTAAAAGCATATTAAATAAGGGCATTAGTCAGTGCATCCCAATGGGATATCAATTTAAAGGGCTAATAAAAGTCCTGGGTGGCTTAACTCCAATGTAAAAATGCATATAAAAGCAAAGGAGAAGGCCTTAAAAATAAAAAAAACAAGGCTAAGGGATCATCAGCATTCCAACTTTACAAAGAATGCAACAAGAAATGTAAGGGTGCAATCAGGGCGGCTAAGATAGAACACGAAAGGCACATAGCGGAGGAGAGTAAAAAAAAATCCCAAGAAATTCTTTAAGTACATAAATAGTAAGAAAGGGAGGTCAGATCATATTGATCCCATAAAGAATGATGAAGGGAATCTGGTTACTAAGGATGGAGAGATGGCGAAGGTATTGAATTTATTCTTCTTCTCAGTCTTCATAAGGGAATCGGGCGGGGCTTCAGTAACCAAAACTGCAATGTTTATCCTCATGACATGTCACACGAAGCACCCTCATGGCTAACAGAGGACAAAATTAGACTTGAAAAACCTAACATTAATAAGTTACCGGGAGCAGATTGCTTGCACCCGAGGGTCTTTAACCACTTAACCCCGGACCATTTGGCTGGCCAAAGACCAGAGCACTTTTTGCGATTCGGCACTGCAACGCTTTAACTGACAATTGCGCGGTCGTGCGGCGTGGCTCTTAAACAAAACTTACGTCCTTTTTTTCCCTACAAATTGATTTTTTTGCGCTATAAACAAAAAAAGGTGACAATTTTGAAAAAAACGCATTATTTTTTACTTTTGCTATAGTAAATATCCCCAAAAATATATAAAAATTTGATTTTTTTTCCTCAGTTTAGGCCGATACGTATTCTTCAACATATTTTTGGTAAAAAAAAATCGCAATAAGCGTTTATTGATTGGTTTGCGCTATAGCGTCTACAAAATAGGGGATAGTTTTATGGCATTTTTATTAATAATTGTTTTTTTACTAGTAATGTTGGCGATCAGCGATTTTTATCGTGACTGCGACATTATGGCGGACACATCGGACAAGTTTGACACATTTTTGGGACCATTGGCATTAATACAGCGATCAATGTTATAAAATTGCATTGATTACTGTAAAAATGTCACTGGCAGTGAAGGGGTTAACCACTAGGGAGCAGGGGAGGGGTTAAGTGTGTCCTGGGGAGTGATTCTAACTGTGGGGGGAAGGGCTAGCAGTGACATGACACTGATCGCTGCTCCCGATGACAGGGAGCAGACGATCAGTGTCCTATCACTAGGCAGAACGAGGAGATGCTGTGTTTACATCAGCAACTCCCCGTTCTTCAGCTCTGTGACACGACCGCGGACACCTGGCGGACATAGAGTCCGCGGGTCCCGCTGGCACAGTCACGGAGCTCGCGGCAGGCACACGCACGGCGGGAAATTCAAAGTAACGTACAGGTACGTTACTTTGCCCAGCCCTGCCATTCTGCCGGTTAAGGAACTCAGTCAAGTAATTGCCAGACCATTCTTCCCAATTTTACGAACAGTCTACTGACTGGAATGGTACCAGCTGATTGGAGAAAAGCCAATGTACCACCAATATTTTAAAAAGGGCCAAGATACATCCCTGGGAATTACAGACCAGTTAGCCTAACATCAATAGTATGCAAGCTCTTGAAGGGGATGATAAGGGACTATATACAAGATTTTAGTAACGACAATGGTATCATTATCAGTAAGCAGCATGGATTTATGAAGAATCATTCTTGCCAAACCAATCTATTAACCTTCTATGAGGAGGTGAGCTGCCATCTAGATAAAGGAAGGCCCATAGACGTGGTGTATCTGGATTTTGCAAAATCATTTTAAACAGTTCCCTATAAACGTTTACTGTACAAAGTAAGGTCCGTTGGCATGGCCCATAGGGTGAGTACATGGATTGAAACCTGGCTACAGGGACGAGTTCAGAGGGTAGTGTTAAATGGGGAGTACTTGGAATGGACTCGGGTGGAAAGTGGGGTCCCCCAGGGTTCTGTCCTGGGACCAATCCTATTTAATTTATGAGGTAAGGTTATAAGCACTGAACTTGTTCTCTCTGGAGAGGAGACGCTTGAGAGGGGATATGATTTCAATGTACAAATACCGTACTGGTGACCCCACAATAGGGATAAAACTTTTCAGCGAAAGGGAATTTAATAAGACACATGGTCATTCACTAAAACTAGAAGAAAAGCAGTTTACTGCGTAGAGGGTTCTTTACTATAAGAGCGGTTAGGATGTGGAATTCTCTTCCACAGGCAGTGGTTTCAGTGGGGAGCGTTGATAATTTCAAAAAACTATTAGATAAGCACCTGAATGGCCACAGCATACAGAAATATACAATGTAATACTGACATAAAATTACACACATAGGTTGGATTTGATGGACTTGTGTGTTTTTTCAACCTCACCTACTATATAACTATATTCAGAACACAAATGCCTAAGGGGCTTTGGGATTTTTAATTTTGACCTGTGTTTGTGAAGCAGTTTGGATAGATTTGGAATGCAATGTTTACATTTTTAACTATGGATCTTATAGCAACCCGGCAATTAAAGAGCAATTTTACCCATCTCTCTGGTGGCCTGTGTCTGCTAACTTAGCTCTGTTCTGGCTGTGGATCCATTCTCTGCCCCTATGTCACTAATGGACAGTGATGTAAGAGAAAGGAACCACAGTGCATGGTGGAGGACACAGCCAACTGATCCAGCCTGAAAGAGCCAAATGTTGAAGAGTTTGAAGCTGACCACACACTTACAGTGAGGGAAAAAGTATTCGACCCCCTGCTGATATTGTACGTTTGCCCACTGACAAAGAAATGATCAGTCTATCATTTTAATGGTAGTTTAACAGCGAGAGACAAAACAACCAAAACAAAAAACAGAAAAAAAAGTTATAAATTGATTTGCATTTTGATGAGTGAAATAAGTATTTGATCCCCTATCAATCAGCAAGATTTCTGGCTCCAGGTAATGAGCTGAGATAAGGAGCACTCTCTTAAAGGGAGTGCTCCTAATCTCAGCTTGTTACCTGTATAAAAGACACCTGTCCACAGAAGCAATCAGATTCCAATCTCTCCACTATGGCCAAGACCAAAGAGCTGTCCAAGGCTGTCAAGGACAAGATTGTAGATCTACACAAGGCTGGAATGGGCTACAAGACCATCGCCAAGCAGCTTGGTAAGAGGGTGACAACAGTTAGTGTGATTTTTTGCAAATGGAAAAAACACAAAATAACTGTCAATCTCCCTCGGTCTGGGGCTCCATGTAAGGTCTCACCTCATGGAGTTCCAATGATCATGAGAATGGTGAGGAATCAGCCCAGAACTACAAGGGGAAATCTTGTCAATGATCTCAAGGCAGCTGGGACCATAGTCACCAAGAAAACAATTGGTAACACACTACGCCATGAAGTACTGAAATCCTGCAGCGCCTGCAAGGTCCCCCTGCTTAAGAAAGCACATGTACAGGCCTGTCTGAAGTTTGCTAATGAAAATCTGAATGATTCAGAGAACTGGGTGAAAGTGTTGTGGTCAGATGAGTCCAAAATTGAGCTCTTTGGTATCAATTCAACTCACTGTGTTTGGAAGAGGAGGAATGCTGCCTATGACCCCAAGAACACCATCCCCTCCCCATAAAACATGGAGGTGGAAACATTATGCATTGGGGGTGTTTTTCTGCTAAGGGGACAGGACAACTTCACTGCATCAAAGGGTCGATGGACGGGGCCATGTACCGTCAAATTTTGGGTGAGAACCTCCTTCCCTGAAAATGGGTTGTGGATGGCTATTCCAGCATGATAATGATCCAAAACACATCGCCAAGGCAACAAAGGAGTGGCTCAAGAAGAAGCACATCAAGGTCCTGGAGTGACCTAGCCAGTGCTTAATCCCATAGAAAATATATGTGGAGGGAGCTAAAGGTTCGAGTTACCAATTGTTAGCCTCAAAACCTTAATGACTTGGAGAGGATCTGCAAAGAGGAGTGGGACTAAATCCCTCCTGAGATGTGTGCAAACCTGGTGGCCAACTACAAAAAATGTGTGACCTCTGTGATTGCCAACAAGGGTTTTGCCACCAAGTACTAAGTCATGTTTTGCGAAGGGGTCAAATACTTATTTCACTCATTAAAATGCAAATCAATTTATAACTTTTTTGAAATGCGTTTTTCTGGATTTTTATTCTGTCTCTCACTGTTGATCAGTCTATCATTTTAATGGTAGATTTATTTCATTTCTTTGTCAATGTACAAAATCAGCAGGGGATTGGATACTTTTTTCCCTCACTGTATAGATTTTTGTCATTCAGCCAAACTTACCGATTCCCCAATACACTCTATACAGCACAGATGGACAAAGCTTCAGCAGGTACTGTGGGGCTTGCTGACAAAATACCCAGACAGCAGCTGCATCTGATTGGATGCAGCTTCAGTTCAGCTGACAATTTTCAAATTAAGATTTGGCAGCAACTTCCTGTTTGACACTGCAGTCCACACCTTGTGTTCCATTGCCCTCCAGAGCTTCCGGCTTCCATCTACCTTACAAAGAATCCACAGTTCCTCCTCTGACTCCCGGGATGGCTCCTGGCGGCTACTGACCGCACCTCCAGTAACTATGCAGCCCAGCAGAAATAATATGAGCTTTCTTATCTCCTGCTACATGTGAGTGGCTAGTGTTAGCCTGTTTTTAATTTAAAAAAAATTGATACTGCACTTAGAGGTGCTCTTCCTTTTCTGTCTTCCTACATGATGCAGAAGCTTCAGCTCCCGTGTCATGAAATGGCTGCTGCAGGGGAGAGAGCCCTGACAATGGACAGGCAAAGGAAAGCCGTCAGGTGACGTCACAGCACCAGGAAATCAGCCTCATTGTTGGGTGCTCCCTGACACAGGGGATCCGAAGCTTCTGCATCAGGTGACTAAACCGGAGTGGATTGACAAAAAGGTATTTACACACATCTTTTATACCAGCAGTATACAGCGTAGGTGGGGGATTTAGTATTAAGTTGAGAGCTATTGCAGGCAACTAGTGAAAGCATTCAGTGAGCTAATAACGCAATCCAAAACTCTGCAACTGTACTAGAATTATAACGTTCACTCAATTTAAATTTTATATAAAGCGTGCAGCACATAAACCACGTCGCAGGGTGACGAGAAGGCAGTAGGGGTGTACTTACTAATGCCAGTGCAGTTTAACGCTTTGCACAATCACATTTAAATTTTAAGGAGAGTTTTAATCTTATTGGTGGTTATAAGTCCTGATATTTTTCCAACTTCAAACTTTCTGTGTGTGAGAAGCAGCATGAAATTCCAGCATCACAAGTAAGCACATTCTAGGGTCCTGAAATTACCAGCAAGGAAAGTTGGGTGGTCCGATGCACCACAGCAATGTCTAGAATGATAAACTGAAGTATTAAAAAGGCCAGCTGTGATCCCTGTGTGTATTTCAGGACTTCATTTTCAGCTTTGACTATAGCATACAGTACCTTTAAGGTTATCTAGAAAGTGCAAATTGCAAGCAGATGGTATAATACTGAATATAATAAAATATACTGGAAATCTGACCTAAACACAAAAGTGGCAAAAAAAAAGCTAAACACTGCATTGAACTCTTTTGCTGGGTTTCAGATAATAGATCCCAGAGAGAGCGTAGACATGACCAGAAGAAGAAAAAACATTTGTTGTAAAGCAAAAGAATCGTAATGACATTAATAGATAAGACAACCTTTAAATACAGGTCAGACTGTTATGTAACTGTAGACTTTATTGATTGCAGATCTTAACTCTACATGTAACTACACAGTCCCAAAGGGACCACCAACGTGGGTAAAAAATGTAACAGACTGTGTGAAAAATCTTATACTGTGAAGATGACGGAAACCTTGGACCCCTTTACTTCTTTGTGAACAGCAGCCAAGGCAATTCTCTGCCTTCCAGATGCACCTTGGGAGACGGACATCCAGCAGAAAGGAGTTAGAATGTTGCCAGCGATGAAGAGTAACACAGCATAAAATATTTTTTTAAGAAATAATAACTATTTACAATGCAACCAAGGCTGAATTTACCATTATGCCGCATACACACGATCGGACTATGGTCCGCCGGACAATCTGACTTTTTCTTCCCAAAGACTTAGAAAGAAGTCTTGACTCAAAATTATCTGCCGGACTGCCGCAATCCGGCCATCTGTGCGCTAGTCCGCCGGACTTTTGAAATGAACGGACTTGCCCACACACGGAGTAAAGTCCGTTAATTTTGAACGTGACTCCAGGTAGACGGGTCTAATGAAGGCAGTCAATGTCGCCACCTCCATCGGCGAGATTTACACCTTGCTAGCCCCGTCACCTGGTATGTATTTAAAGGGGAACCCCTACGCCAAAAAAACAGCGTGGGGGTCCCCCCCAAAGTCCATACCAGACCCTTATCCGAGCACGCAGCCCGGCCGATCAGGAAAGGGGGCGGGGACGAGCGAGCGCCCCCTCCTGAGCCGTACCAGGCTACGTGCCCTCAACATGGGGGGGTGCTTTGGAGAAGGGGGGCCCTGCGGCCCCCCCACCCCAAAGCACCTTGTCCCCATGTTGATGAGGACAAGGGCCTCTTCCCGACAACCCTGGCCGTTGGTTGTCAGGGTCTGCAGGTGGGGGGCTTATCAGAATCTGCCACCCTATGTGAATGAGTATGGGGTACATGGTACCCCTACCCATTCACCTGAGGGAAAATGTGTTAATAAAAAAAACACAACACAGGTTTTTAAAGTAGTTTATTAGACAGCTCCGGGGGTCTACTTCCGACTTCGGGGGTCTTCTCGCCGGGCTCCTCTGCTATCTTCTGCTGATTTACCACTCTTTTACTAGCGGAGGAGCCCAGCTTTCTCCTTCTGGGATGCCGCCGTCCGAGGGTCTTCTTCCGACTTCGGGGGTCTTGTCCCGCTCTTCGTTTCTTCTGCCGGGCCTCCGCTATCTTCTTGCAGCTCTTTTACTAGCGTTGGCCCAGTCTTCTGGTTCATCGCTGTCGCCGCCACCCTTGTTCTTCTTCCTTCTTCTCTTCTTCCGATGTTGACACAACGCTCTCTCCAGCCGGGGTTAATCGATTAACTAGATACATGGTGTCCTCCTTCCTGGATTCCATGCATGCTGGCTACCCAGCATGCACCTGCTGATCTTGCACATGTGCAGTGCGGTGCAATTTTAGACAGCTTGGCATTGCACAGCCATGCCAAGCTGACCAAGATTTTCCATAGACGCCAATGTTAAATGTTACTGGAGCCGTGCAATGCCAAGCTGGCCAAGAATTTCCATAGACACCATACCAAGCTGACCAAGATCTCCCAGGAGCCAATGCTAAACCGGAAATAATGCACGGCACCGTGGCCCCCTAGAGGAGGAAGTGAAATTAGAGGCATAAATCAGGTAATTGAACAGAAAAAAATTAAAATAAATTGCCAATTAATTTTAAAGGATGCACATTAGTGCTGCATGGTGAGGAGTGAAAAATATGGGTGGAACTCCGCTTTAAAGGCTTTCTGGCAGAAAAAAATACGAAACTCACCTAAACTGTGTACAAAAACGCTCTATATGAGTGTTTTGTTTTGTTTTTTCTACCAAGGGAACTGGCATTTTTTTTTAAGCCCAGTGTGCATGGAGCCTAAATGTATTTAGCCAGTTTACTTCATATTTTTTTTATTTATTTTTTTATGTTAAAATTCAATTGGATTTTATATCTGAAGAAAAACGCATGTAAGAGTTCTTTTGGTTATTTTTGCAAAGCATTGTAACAAAGTAAATTGTGTGTGAGCACAAAGCATATGTTATATTTTTTATGTTTAGAAACAGAATTAATGAAGGATCTTAGCAAACTGTTAAAGGTCATCACTGAATTAGAAGACAGTAAATATCATACCACAGGAGTCTTCCATGAGGGATTTAGTTTAATTACTCTCTTATTAACAATTAATAAACAGATTATGACAGGAAGGAATAACATAATCTACTCGCCTCTCAAACCCTAGATGCCCAGGGGAAAAAAATGTCTGTAGTATTCTAGTGCAATTTATAAAAGAAACCCAATAATCAAATGCGTTTATCTGAGCAACACAAAGTATAGAAGTACAAAAACAAAAACCCTCCACCAACACCCCTCCCCCCCCATAGATATCTTCCTTGGGGGCTTCCCCCTCATAAGTATCTTCTTTGGCTGGCCATGTGACATCCTAGGGTGCTCGTCTTCGCCTTACTGCATGGGGACAGTACTTAATACTGCAGAGATTGTGACTGAAATTAGGGAATTATTTCATCAGGAAGGTGGGGGAACGGAGTTCCGACACCTTCAGCACTGAATGTGGCAAGGGATGCTAGAGGGTCTATTGATGCCGGGACCTATAGTTGCTGGATGGGGGGTTTATTATTGCTGGGGGTTGGTCTTATGTTGCTGGAAGGTCAATAATTGTTGGGAGGGATCTACTGTTGAGGGAGGGGTCCATTGGTTGCTGGCTGCTGGAGGGCCTATTGATGCTGGCTTTTGGGAGTCAATTGTTGCTGGGGAATCCATTGTTGCTGGGATGGATCTATTGTTACTAGGGATCTATTGTTGCTAGCTACAGGGGATCTATTTTCCTGCTTTTCTTGTTATCATTAGCAAATTCCATACACATTACTTAGCACCACAAAATGATACTTGGTTTTGTATTCTCTAAAAGGGGTGGTACAAGGAGGTGGGTTAGGGGTAGAACCAAGGGACGGTGTTCGGAGGTGGGTAGGGGCCGAGACAAAGGGTGACTTGGAAAGAGGGAGTTCCAGAACCTATTATCTGAGAAAAACTGAGAAATAATGATGTCAGCGTAGTTCTCCACATAATTACACTGTGCAATTCGGTCCAGGTGGTGAATTCATGACAATATGGGCCCACAGGAATTGGCTTTGTCGAGATGGGCATCATTAAACATAGAAGAGAAGCAAAATCTAGGGGAATAAGTGGCAGAGTGAAAGCTGAACACCTTCCTCATCATGCAGTTACGTACAATACAGCTGCCAGTCCCCTCCCCCCCCAACCTCCTCACACACTCACATACAATGCAGCCGCCTGCCCCCTCCTCCTCCTTTTACACAATTCACTCTCATGACCCCATACACATACAATGCAGCCCCCATCCCACTCACACATACATAAAATATAGCCCCCCCACCCCCCTCACTAGGGTTGCCACCTGTCCAGGATTCACCTGGACAGTCCGGGTTTTGAATCATGTGTCCGGGTTTCAGGAAGACTGAAACCCAGACACATTATTCAGACCGGGCTGTGGCTCCCCTAGTAACCAAGATAGTAAACCCCAAATCTGTTGCCGTCTGGGAGCTGCAGACAGCTGTCTAGGGGCAGGGCGATGATGTCGCTGCAGCATGCTATGTGGACCGCATATACTACTCTCCTTGGGGGCACCCAAAGGTGTCCCAGGCCACTAAAGTGTCCAGGTTTGGCTTAACGAAAAGGTGCCAACCCTACCCCTCACACATACATACAATTAAGCTCCCCTTATTCACACACACATTAAATGTACCCCCCTGCGCACACATACATAAAATGCAGTCTCTTCCACTCACACATACAATGAAGCCCCTCTCTTCAGACAATGTTGCCCACCTTCCCTCACTCATACAAATAATGGAGCCCCCCTCCCAAACAGAAAATGTAGCCAACACTGTTTCCTGCCAGCTGAGATTTCACAGCTGTGGACGGCACAGTGAAGGCAAAGTATGCAAAGCGTTCTATGATTGGATGAGGTGAAAAGGCGAAGCACTGCATGAGGTTGAGAGCATGATGCCAATCAGAGAACACCTTGCACTCATTGAAAAAATGCAAAGCATTCTCTGAATGCCGAGTGGGCAACCGCCTGTATTCAGTATGCAGCAGGTATGCCAATTGGTATGGGACCTGAAAGCAAGTGGAGATCATTGGAAAATCAGTGTCTACTACGGTGATATCCAGCTTCTAGAGGGATCCCATAGATGCAATATATTACCAAATCTGGGACACCTGCCTTTACCCGCACATGAACTTTAATAGCATCCCAGTCTTAGTCCTTAGGGTTCAATATTGACCCACCCTTTGCAGCTATAACAGCTTCAACTCTTCTGGGAAGGCTGTCCACAAGGTTTAGGAGTTTGTTTATTGGAATGTTTAACCATTCTTCCAGAAGCGCATTTATGAGGTCAGGCACTGATGTTGGACGAGAAGGCCTGGCTCGGAGTCTCCGCTCTAATTCATCCCAAAGGTGTTCTATCGGGTTGAGGTCAGGACTCCACCCCAAACTAGCTCATTCATGTCTTTATAGGCCTTGCTTTGTGCACTGGTCTAAATCATTTGGAGGAGGGGGATTATGGTGTGGGGTTGTCTTTCAGGGGTTGGGCTTGGCCCCTTAGTTCCAGTGAAGGGATATCTTAAAGCAGTTGTAAATCCCTGATGTTCAATAAAAAAAAAAAACCTGCAAGGCAATGGCATAATGTGCTAGTGTGCATCGCATCCTAGCACATTATGAAATATTCACTTTAGAATGAAGCCCTCCAGCACTGTAAAGTCACCACTGGGAGGGCCGACATGTTCCCCCATCTGTCTCTCGGGTTCGCAAGCTCCGTCCATGTGATTGGCCAAAGCCACGGTGATGTCCTCCCAGAATCTTGCTCCCGCACGCCGCCTGGGGCCCGCACTTGGGAACATCCTTGACCGTCGGGTCCGGATCACATGTTAACAAACCGGCGTCACGCCATGACGCCGGTTCCTCCCTCCCCTCTCTGTACCGATCGGTACAGTGAGAGCGGAGAAGCCGAGAGGGGGAGAGATGGCAGCAGCGCTGTGGGCTGGATGTGTAGTGCCCACAGCGCTGCTCTGTGCAACACTGTGCAATACTCTGCCAATGCTCTGCAACCCTGTGCAATACCCTGCCAATACTCGCCAATACATTTTAATAGAAACAAAGAATTATTTATTTATTTTAACGAATTTTCAGTCTTTTTTGATTTTTAGCGCAAAAAATAAAAAAAACAGCGTTGATTAAATACCACCCAAAGAAAGCTCCGTTTGTGTGAAAAAAAAAGGACAAAAATGTAATTTGGGTACAGTGTTGCATGACTGAGTAATTGTCATTCAAAGTGTGAGAGCACCGAAAGATGAAAATTGGTCTGGTTAGGAAGGGGGTTTAAGTGCCCAGTGATCAAGTGGTTAAAGCCGTGTTACCCTTTAAAAAAAAAAATTAAAAGTCAGCAGCTACAAATACTGCAGCTGCTGACTTTTAATAATAATCGGACACTTACCTGTCCCAGGGTCCAGCGTTGCGGGGGAACGAAGCCCCGCTCATCTCCCCCTCCGCTCGTCGGGGCGCCGGCATTTTAACTGTGGGCGCCCGGCTGTGGCCTCACAGCCGCGCACCCACTGTGCATGCGCGAGCCACGCACCGTGACTGGCCATGCAATCATCTGGGACCTGTCACGTGTCCCAGATGATTGACAGAGGGGGAGGGGGAGAGGTGATCTCCCTTTCTGCGCCGAGGGAAGTGACGTCAGGAGCCCAGGCGCTGAAGGAGGCAGATTACGATGGACCACATAGCAACAGGCATTATGAGGTAAGTAAAAAAAAAGTTTTTTTCCAAATGTTTTTTTTTTTTTTTTTTTTTTTTTAAGCACATTAATTTTTTTTTGGGGGGGTGGAACTCCATTTTAATAAAGTAGCAAGTTATATGCAGCACTTGTCTATGAGTGCTGGAACCAATGAAGACACAGCATTGGTAATAGGCATCTGAAATATGGAGAATTTATTCCAGAACAACTTTCTATTTCCAGTCTAGCACGGATGAGACAAGAAAAAATAGGAGTGACTCGTCTAAAACTTTCAGGCTTGTTTTCTAAACCCGTGCCAAGCTCCTTCCTAGAAAAGAAACAGAGACAAATGAACCGAAGATGACTTCCCCTAAAACAGGAGTAAACAAAAGTCCGGATTCATCATACAGGATTCAGCTATCTCTTTGTTGGAAGCAGTACAATAAATCTGTTGATGCAAATGGTTAACGTACCACGAGTACTTAAATCTAATCATCTGTACCAGCACGCTAACTATATTTTAAAGAAGATGCCCTTGTTCTCATAAAATATGGAGCTCCTGATTCTAATTTCACCTCTTTCGTTGATGGCATGCAGATATTCCAATCATCCCATTATCTAATTTAGAGGATTTTGACTGATATTTAGGACACGGCTACGGTGAGCAATCATTGTAACCATTTTGCATACAAAATGTAGAAACTAGAACTAATAAAAATCTGAGTACCAGGCAAATATAAAAGACACAATTTACTGCAGTTCTTATTAGTTTCAAATATATTTTTAATGCAGTGTAATTGCTTGAATTTAACTTGGTATCAGCTCCTTGCAGCCCCTGTATAGCACGGCTCACATAGGGAGAAATGGAGAAGGAGCGGCACATGGATCCACTCAGTTGTGCTGCAGTGCTCACATGCGGACAAGAAGCACGCTGATAGGTGGAAAGTGCAAAGTGATGGTGAGATGAGCTGGTCAATTAGCTGTTTCTCTTTTTACTGTCCTGCTGTCATAGGTGTAGGTAGCACCCTCTACTTTAGGTAGGTGCTAGTAGTAGGATTTTGTCAATACAGGTAAATTTAATCAGGCCTAGCCGTGTGGGCTGGGAGTGGCTCAGAGTAGGCTGGTGACTCACAGATGGCATCATCTTTCGGTTACCTCCCTTCTGTTTCTAGAGGCTTCTAGAAGGAAGGAGGGGAAGAGAGGTGGGGCTGTCTGGGGTGTCTCAGGGGGCCCTGGCCAATCCCCAATTAGGATTGGCAGGGGGCAGGCTTCCTTGAAATACCCAGGGTCAGCCCAGCTGGGGAGGAGTTGTCAGGTGGAAGAACTGGGAGATAGACTACTAGCTGTTGTGGCCGTTGATGAAGCTCCCCAGTCTCTGGGGGGGGGGTGACCTTGGGCCTGGAGCTCGGGAGTGGAAGGGACCCCAGTACAAACCACAGGGGTGTCCTGCCCAGGAGCAGGAGAGGACAGTAGAGAGTACTGCTGGACAAATCTCCAGGAGGGATCCACCGGGTGTCGGTAAATTAACGCACAGCCAGGAAAACTGGGGAGGCATGCTGGAGCAGAATGGGAGGATACAATCTGAGATGAATGTAGAGCCAATGAGGACTGTGGTGTCATGGGCAGTGGAGACAGGTAGCTGCAGCCAAGAGGGCTGACTGGGATCAGTAGTCCACCTAGGACATCTAGCACCAGAACTTTCCATTCTTTTTGCTACACCAAAGGGGCACACGGTTCCTGCCTGCAAAGGGCTGTTGCTAGGGCCTGGCTGATGCCCGTGTCAGGCCTAACCACGTGCTAGCTATGCCTGAGGGGTTGTGCTGGAGGAAGAGGAAAGAATAGTCTGGGGAGAGTTTATAATTTGTTCCAAGCTATGCAAAAGAATGTTTCTAGGCATCCCATGAATTCCTTAACCCCATCCAAGTTATAATCCCTCAATTTTTCTCTTTTTCTCTCTTCTCTTTCTTTCTCTTCCTGTTCTTTTTTCCTTTTTTTTTTTCTCCTTTTTTCTTTTTCATCTCTGATCTTTTTTCTCTCTTCACACACTTCTTCTCGCATTCACTTGTCCACCTGCACTTTGGCATCGGGCTCTAGCTACTTCCCACAATATATAGTATTTATAGTACACCCAATATATATTTAGACATGGAGCCCACTCATACCAATACCTGGATTTCTGCCTTTCGTTTTCCTTGGGGATGATGTTTTGTGCACCCGGTCCCTCTCCTGTGGGCTCCTTCCACAGCTCCCGTTACAGACAATTGGGACAGCCTCTGATTCCTCGTCCCCCATTTTCCAGACTCATCATGATGTAAGTACTCAGGTCTACTCATGTTTTGTTGTCTTTTATAGAGTTGCATGCATCTTCCCCTGAAGAGTGGTATTATCCACGAAACACATCAGATTTTAGGATGCATTCTCATGCCTACTGATAGGAACCTACTTGGACTCATTATCTACAACCAAATGATTATACTGTGTGTCGTACCATTGATTACACTGCATAGTGCCATTTAGATGACGTGTACATATATGTATTTGCAATAATTCATCTTATCCATATTAAATCTCTTGTCAATTTTATATGCCGTCCCTTTGATATGTAATGTATGTGTGTGTGTGTATATATATATATATATATAAAACCTTTTCTGCTACGTGCATCATTGTTTGTATTGTCAGACTCAATATGCCAATTAAAGCGGGGTTTCACCTTACAAAATTTTTTTTTAAAGGTCAGCAGCTAAAAAAAAAGTAGCTGCTGACTTTTAAAAAGTACACTTACCCTCCCAGGGCGCCCGCGATGTCCGTCGTGGAGGACGAGCTGTCCCTCGGCGATTCGGTTCCAGCGCCGCCATCCTCGGTAAGGGAAATGGCTTCACGTTTCCTACTGCGCATGCGCGAGTCGGCGTGCGGCCGACTGCGCATGCGCGAGTCGGTGCGCGGCCTACTGCGCATGCACGACTCTAATTTGTGAATGGGGAACGCGATGTGTTGTGGGACATAGTTCCCATAACACATCGCGCCCCATTCAACAGAAGACGGAAGAAGAGAAGATCACCGCGGAGCTGGAGGAGGGAGATTAGGACGATCTGCCTAGCAACAGCCATTTCTGGTAAGTAAAAAAAAATATATATTTTTTTTTTTTTTCATTTTAAATGGTTACTAACATATTTTTAAGTTTTTGTTTTCAGGGTGTCCCCCCCACTTTAAATACCTTTTCTAATTATCTCATCCCCACAAATCAATAGCCTCATTTAAAATCCCACCTTCCTTTTTCTCATACCTAATCCCTCAATAAAAACACAAAACAAAGCTAACGGACTGTTCATTGTCTTGAAGTATCTGGAAAGTGAATGCCGGGCTGGGCAGGGTGACAGGTGGACCACAATATCCAGCAGCCCCTTTGGGTGGGGGGCTCATGGAACCCAGCTTACTTTAGAGAGGTCTAGAAACAGATCCACAGGCCCCTCTTATGTCTTAGTTACCCTGTCTGTGTCTATTATGGGCACAGGGTGACCAAGAAAAGGATGGACAACTACTTGACCACTTGCCGACCAGCCACCGTCATTATACTGCGGCAGGTCAGCTCGGTCCCGCAAATCGCCGTAGGTGTACGTCGGCTCCTTTACGAGCCATAGCAGACACGCACGCCCGCTGCACGGCAGCGGACCCGATGTCCACTGGCCACCCGTGGGAAAGAGAGCCAGAATGGGGATATGTCAGTGTAAACAGGCAGACCCCCATTCTGACTGGGGGGGGGGGGGAAGAGAGAGAGAGAGAGATCTGCTGTTCCTAGTGATTAGGAGCAGCGATCTCCCTCCTTCAGTCAGTCCCAGTTAGAAACACCTCCCAGGGAACACATTTAACCCCTTGATCGCCCCCTAGTGTCAACCCCTTCCCTGCCAGTGACATTTACACAGTAATCAGTGCATTTTTATAGCACTGATCACTGTATAAATGTCAATGGTCCCAAAAAAGTGTCAAAAGTGTCCGATCTCTCCACCGCAATGTCGCAGTCCCGCTAAAAATCGCAGATCGCTACCATTACTGGTAAAAAAAAAATGCCATTAATCTATCCCCTAGTTTGTAGACGCTATAACTTTTGTGAAAACCAATCAATATACGCTTATTGAGATTTTTTTTTACCAAAAATATGTAGAAGAATACATATTGGCCTAAACTGATGAAGAAATTTGTTTTATGTTGTAAATTTTTTTGGGATATTTATTATTGCAAAAGTTTAAAAATATTGTTTTTTTTTCAAAATTGTCGCTCTTGTTTTGTTTATAGTGCAAAAATAAAAACCGCAGAGGTGATCAAATACTACAAAAAGAAAGCTCTATTTGTGGGAAAAAAAGGACGTCAATTTTGTTTGGGTACAGCATTGAACTACCACGCAATTGTCAGTTAAAGCGACGCAGTGTCATATCGCAAAAAATATCCTGGTCATTAAGGGGGGAAATCTTCCAGGCTGTAAGTGGTTAATGGACACTGAGCATGTGGTTTGGATCACTTCAGATGGGACGGCAATATTTATCAACAATATCCCTCAAGAAATACACGAAGACTATTCATGGTTTGTTTGATTCTGAACTATACATGACATTGAAAGATCTGGTCACATCCCTGTTCCATGGTCTTCAATGTAGGAGCCAGATAGTCTGCTACTGAGGTCTCCCTGCTATAGTCTGTTGCCTACTAGGCTGAGGAGGGGGGGGGGGGGGGGTTCCCTGTTTGTATTGTTAGTTCTGCTAATTGGAACACCTTTTGTCTCTGCTAGCAAACCCTTGTGGGATGTTTATACCTATAATAATGTGTATTGTTTTAGTGAGCTTGAAGTCGGAAAGTCTGACCTGGAACGAGACCTCTGAGTCATCCAGGTGGCTAATTAACGTAATGTTTATAGTATATGTCGGTTGTTGGTTATGTTTCTGGTTACAGTTTGTGTGGCAGGCAGTGGGATGCATTGTCACTGTACTAATGGCACTGGCTGGGAAGGGGTTAACATCAGGGGCGATCAAAGGGTTCAATGTGTGCCTAGCTGGTGATTGTGTAGTGGGGGAGGTGCTTTTACTAGTGGAAAGCATGGATCAGTGTTTCTGCTTTACAGGAACACAGGATCCATGCCTTATTTGCTCACAGAACAGCAGTCTGCCTTGTTTACATAGGAAGACTGCCGTTCTGCCTGTGTACCGAAGTCCGTCATCAAGTCCGCCATCCCTGCAGATCAGCTCCCGCTGTGAAGAATCATAGTGGGAGCAGGCCAGGACACAGTGTGTGCCCCAGACCCGGAAGTGTCAGGTCAAGTACTAGGTACGTGATCTGGCACAAAGCGGCCGCCATGCCGCTGTAAATGTACAGTGGGCAGTCCGCAAGTGGATAACACCTACAATACCAGGAGGTCTCACCCTCAAATGAGAAGCAGCGCAATGATGAGCTCATTTGTCTATCACTCTGTTCTCTCCTCCTCTTAGCAAGGCCCTAGTTAGCACAGGAGTGCAACTAACTGGATCACTGTTCTGCTCCTCTCTCCCCCACTCTGGGCTCTGCTGTACACTCTATTTTTTCAAACTTCTAGGATTCCAGTAATTATACCACTTGCATTTAAAATAATACATTCAATGTAACAATAATGAATACCATAGTACAGAAAGTGTGTTACTTTCAGGAACACTCTGTAAAAATAATTAAAAAAAAAAAGCTTTAAAAAAAAAATAAAACAATGTAGCCACATATATGGACCGATAAGCTGCAATACATTACTTTTTTTTTTATATATATATATATATATATATATATATATATACACATTAAAAGTGGACCTTGTCCATTCAGGATGATGCCATTTATTATAAACTAAACCTTTGCTGTACATACGGTAGCTGCTTTACAATGGACAGAAACTGCAGTGCCTCATTTTACAATCAGTAAATAAAATATCAGTGATCCCTCTGTAGCTCTGCAGTCTCCTACTTCCATAGCTATCCACCATTGAAGGGAAAGCTTTGCCTTTTTACATGCGTCAGCTGCAGGTGAGTCATTGTTATCTATTATTTACAACTCATTAATACACGTCATACTGAGATTACGGCGGTGAAATATCCAATCGCCGTCTCAGAGCTCATTCCCAGCTGGCTCCATGGACTATTAAAGAAAGTTTGAGCAGACGCCAAGGAACTGCACGACAAATGAAACATCCCGTCTACAAGGATTCATCTCCTAAGCTCTTAAAAGAATATATCAAATACCATCAAAGACCCAAACACCAAAATTCCCCAACTAGCAAGATTTACATAAGATTTCTAACAGAATCCAACAAATCCTTCTGCCACAACGGTGAAATGAGGAATCGGTGAGCACAGCGGTGTAGGTATTTGTACACGGGCTAAAACAAAGCTTTTAATAAATTCCAGGAAAGTGTTTGAAGAGTACCGGCAATCGTGCTGTGACTGCGAGTCAACTTCTATCCGAACGTCTCATAAAGTAACAAGGCAGAGACTAGCGAGGGAAACTTTAACCACTTCTGGCCGGCCCCACGTACATTTACTGCGGCAGGGCGGCCCGGGTGCGAAAAATCACATACCTGTACGTGATTATGTGCACACAGTGTAGGCGTGTAGCCACGCTGCTCTGCTGTGAATGGACACAGCGGGAGCCAATCAGCGGGTGCGGGAGCCAATCAGCGGGTCCGGCAGCTGCCAAAGCCGCTGCGACCCGCTGATCGTTCACAGATCAGAGGTGTGCCGATGTAAACAAAGCACACCTCTGATCTGTCAGGGAGGAAAAGTGAGAGATCGTGTTTCAACCAAGCTAAATCACAATCTCTCTTTTCCTCCAGTGTAACACTCTCCCCCCCCCCCCCCCCCCCCCAAGTTATAAACACCTCCCAGGGAACACATTTAACCCCTTGATCGCCCCCTAGTGTTAACCCCTTTTATACAGTGATCAGTGCATTTTTATAGCACTGATCACTGTATTGGTATCACTGGTTACCAAAAAGTAACTTAGGGTCAGATTTGTCTGTCACAATGTCGCAGTCCCGCTAAAAATCAGATCGCCACCATTACTAGTAAAAAAAAAAAAAAAGTACCTAAATCTATCCCGTAGTTTGTAGATATAATTTTTGCGCAAAGCAATCTATATACGCTTATTGGGATTTTTGTTAACAAAAATATGTAGCAGAATACATATTGGCCTAAATTGATAAAAACATTTTTTTTTGGATATGTATTATAGCAAAAGGTTAAAAAAAATATTGTGTTTTCAAAATCGTCACTTATTTTTTGTTTATAGCGCAAAAAATAAAAACTGTAGAGGTGATCAAATACCACCAAAAGAAAGCTCTATTTGTGGGAAAAAAAGGATGTAAATTTTATTTGAGTACAGCATCGCACAACCGCACAATTGTCAGTTAAATCGTCGCAGTGCCGTATCGCAAATGGCCTGGTCAGGAAGTGGGTAAAACCTTCTGGGGCTGAAGTGGTTAAGGACCCATGTAGAACTTTGGTGCAGTATTTTTGTAGCATTAGGCATCAACGTGCATTTTCTGCGCGTGATGACATGCATTTTGCTGTGCGTTTCTAATGACTTATGATGCATTGCTATTGACAAACAAAAAACAAAGAACATATCATGTATGTGCTTACAATGGGCTCACATGCCCATTGTAGGCACTTTTGGCTGTGGACACGGGTCATCATGGGCACCCTGACCAGTCTGTGGCTATGTAGCCCCATACACTGCAAATATTAGGGAGCTTAACCACTTTGAAAAGCTCTGGAAAGTTTTACCCTCTTCATGATCAGGCCATTTTTTGCGATACAGCACTGCGTTATTTTAAATGACAATTGTGTGGTGGTGCGACGCTGTAGCCAAATAAAATTGATGTCCTTTTTTTTCCCACAAATAGAGCTTTCTTTTGGTAGTATATGATCACCTCTGCAGTTTTTATTTTTTGCACTAACAACAAAAAAAGACTGACAATTTTGGAAAAAAATAATATTTTTTTACTTTTTGCTATAAAACATTTCCAATAAAACTTTTTTTAAAACTCTAATTTATTCATCAGTATAGGCTAATATGTATTCTGCTACATATTTTTTAAGTTATTTTTATTACTAGTAATGGTGGTGATCAGGGACTTAAAGCAGGACTGCGATATTGCAGCGGACAAATTGGACTTGACTCTTTTTTTGGACCAGTGACACTAATACAATAATCAGTGCTAAAAATATGCACTGTCACTGTACTAATAACACTAGTGACACTGGCAGGGAAGGGATTAACATCAGGGGCGATCAAAGGGTTAACTGTGTGTCTAGGTTGTGCTTACTCACTGTGGGGGGGGGGGGGGGTGCTTAGCAGAAACATAGGATCTGTGCCTTCCCGTCTGCCTGAACGACGGTCTGCCTTGTTTACATAGGCAGATTGTTGTTCTGCCTGTGCCCTGTGTAATCGGCGGGTGCTCGCGTTACCAGCTGCTGGGCTCCACTGTGTACAGGCGGGAGCAGGTCGTCGGCAGTGCGTGTGCCCCCCAGACCCAGAAGTGTCAGATTACATATGTGATCTAGCGCTGAGCGGCTGCCCTGCCACAGCAAATGTACGGTGGGTGGTCTGCAAGTGGTTAAGAAGACATTTGGCCACTCAATGAAATTGGAGAAGAAGCAGTTCAACCTAAAACTGCATAGGGGGTTCTTTACTGTTAGAGCGGTAAGGATGTGGAACTAACTTCCACAATCAGTGGTATCAGCGGGAAGTGTTGACAGTTTCACAAAACTCTTAGATGGGCACCTTAGCTAATGCAATATACAGGGATATGGGAAATGGTATTGACTAACACATACTGTACACACCTACGCAGAATGAACTAGATGGATTGGTTTCTTTATTCAACCTTAATTGTGAAACTATTTTTTTCAAAACCTACTACCGCCGAGTGATGGGAGAAGGCACTATTTTTATTATTGAGAACTTAGACACATGTATTTTAGTCCAAAAGCCCAAGGAGCCAGGCAGAAAACTCTTGACCTAACAGTAACTGCAGCCATTCAGATGCAGTCGCTGTTCGGGTAGTCTAACAGCCAAGGGAGCAGATGCTGTCAGAATACAATAACCCACAGGGATGATTCCACCATCCATGATGTTTAGCCTAGATGGGACTGATTGAGTCAGTTGTGATCATGCACTAACAAGGAACCGGCTGATAGAAGGAGAGTGCAGAGTAAACAGAGAGATGAGCTTATCAGTATTCTTCTTTCATTGTTGAGTGCCATGCTGAGGAAGGGACAAGACCGGTTAAGCCAGCCATACATGGACTAAAATTTGGCTGGGTTAGCAAGGACCAGCCTGATATCGATCTGTGTATGGGTAGGCTAAATGTATCCAAGTCGATTGTGTTCATCCAGCCTGTCAGATTTTCAGCATGCGATTACTGTCAGCGGCTATAGCACTCTACTCCCCCCAAAAAAGTTATATGAGGTGGATCACTTTTTCGAGGGCAGTAGAGTTTCAGCTGCCAGGCATTCAAGAGAGGATACTGTAAATTTAATGCAATGCCTTTTTTTCAGTCAAAAGGGGATTTTCTATTAAGTGACAACCCCCTTTACATGAATGGGCCATGTTTGGTGGTGGTAGTGCCTGCCAAAAATTACATTCTGTATAATTTTTGCTGTGTTGTGAAGCAAAGCATTGTGGCCACGGCAATATATACTACCCTCTCCGACCCCCACTACACAGTTTAGGTGGGCGGACTGGGAGTCAAAGAAATCACAGGTCAACTGCAGTGGCGGCTCGTGTTTTTTGTTTGGGGGGGACGGCAAACAACCACCACTCCCGTGGCACCTCAAAGAACCCCAGCTTCCCCGCCCCCGCATGCTCGCTGTCTGCCGGTCCACTTACCCAATACTAGGCAGCGGGCATCAACAGGGATCAGGCAGAGGCGGGGATCGAGGCATCGGTGGACATCAGGCTGTGGCGGACATTGGGTAGCGACTCCTGTGTCTTCTCCTCCTCCCTTCCGCCGTGTGTCTCCTCCCCTCCCTCCTAGGCTTCCAAAAGTATCGCCTATCCTTTCAGCCAATCACATGGCGAGTATCAGGCCTGCTTCCCGATTGGCCGGGAGGAGGATCAGTGTTGCAGCAGCGAATTCTAATTAGCTGTTGCAACACCTGGGTGGGCTCCTGGCGCAATGCTCTGTGCCACGAGCCCACCCTATTTTGAAGCCTATTAGAGCCTATGGCTTTAGTAAGGTGCTAAAAAAAAAAAAAAGACCCTGCCGCTGTAATTCAGGCGCCCAGCGTCCTGAAAGGGGTCGGACGCATTGAATAGGGGGTGGTGATGGCGATGGATAGAGCATTGTATCGCTGCATCGCTAGTAGGTGGAGGGGGTGGCAGCCGCGGATAGAGAGGGTGACGACTGTGGATAGAAGGGGCGGCACTCGGGCGGCCCTGATAGACCGCCACTGATCAACTGCCTGCCTGTTTTTACCATTCCCTGAGTGCCCATATGAACGAAGCCTTAGTTTAAACACTGCAATATCAGCTTAAAGTATTTCCTTAATAAACATGCACTTTACTTTCACAGCTGCCAGACTACAGATTTCCCCTCACTTACTTCCTAATGAAACATTTGTTACCATTTGGGAAAATTTCTCAGAGCCATGAATAGCAGTAAAAACCTGACAGAGGTTCTATTACTTCCCCCATCTATACAAAATTGTAAAGAAACGTTAAAGGTGCTTTATCTTTAATATAAAGATCAGATAAATGGTAAATTTAGTGTGCTTTCAGATTTTCATTCTATTACTTATATATCCCGTGGGTACATTCCCTCTGCCTGTGGTGGTGAGACCAATGCATGTCTGTTTGCCTCTGTCACCTTGGAGTGTTGCTGGGTCCTTTTCCTCCCCCGGGACAGACATCTTACAGTGGTTACCATCCAGAATTCATATGGTTTTTATTGAATGTTTTTTGCCAAGCTGATTTACACCTTGTCAGTAGCATCAATCCCTGAGGAAGTAAAATAAATGTTCACGAAACGCGTTAAGATTTGTGACGCAACCTATCCATCTGCTTAATCTGCAAGTTCGATGATTGACATCTGCATGAAGAAGTTATTTAAATACGTGGTCATGTATGTGAAATTGTAAACCAGTGCTGGATGCAAAATACGTTTTTAAACTTTACATGTGCCTTCTCATCCCTAAAGCCCGCTACAAATCTAAGGGAGAACCAACATTCGCAGTCCAAGGACCTCGGCTATGGAACGCTCTACCCACCAACATCCGCATGGAAGAAAACCATCGGGCCTTCAGAAAAAAACTCAAGACCCACCTAACCATAAGAAGCAGGACATCACAGGACAGACCAAGCGCCTTGAGGCCATTCCGTTCGCATTTGCAGCGCTATACAAATCAGTCATTCATTATATGTTTAATAAAGTGGGTTGCTTGTCTATATACTTCTCTGTGTTGAACTACCTCCATAAAGTCCTATGAGCACTAAGATCTGTCTCGCTTTGAAGTAGTAAAGGATAGAGGTGGGTAAGCCTCGTAAACCTGTGTTACAAATGTTTTTCCTTTCATTTCTATCTTAAACCGAATGGGTTATTCTACATTGTAAGGGTTCACATATACTCATCATAGATTATGGCTGTCCGCTGTGTACGCTGCTTCTGGAAACGAACAAGCAGGAACAAATCACTTTTATTGCGTGTTCTAGTCCACACTCTGCGATCCCTCTCAGACCAGCAATAAATGAATGCAATGGTTGTGACTTTTGTAACTTTAGAGCAGGGATATGCAATTAGCGGACCTCCAGCTGTTGCAAAACTACAAGTCCCATCATGCCTCTGGGTGTCATACTTGTGGCTGTCAGAGTCTTGCTATGCCTCATGGGAGTTGTAGTTCTGCAACAGCTGGAGGTCCACTAATTGCATATCCCTGCTTTAGAGCATCCAATGCTATCAAACAGATGAGGCTATGGGGGCTTACCTGGATGGCAGCAGTCAGGAATGTTTTTTAGTGATGCATATACTGTATATACACACTCTGCTAACGGTTTATCTTGTAATTTATTTCATTGTTCAGTAAGACTGTTGCTGTCTCTAAAGTTACCTAATAAATGGGGACACTTACTTTTAGGTCAATGCAATATGATTTTGACAATAGGACAGGCAGGTAAAGATGATAAAAAAAAATTTGGAGGAACTATGGTTTCTGTTTGTGCCAAAGGAGAATGCACAATATTGAAAAGATGTTGTCTCACTTTCACAGAATTGAACAAACGTTTTCTATTACTGTCAGCAGGACAAGGGGTGAGCAGAAGGGGCGGCTGCCGTGTATTGTAGGGATGGGGGACGCCACAACTTCTTTGCATTATAAGGCCTCATGCACACTGGATGTTTTTACAGCTGCTGTTTTTGGCTTCAGACGTTTTTTTTCTACAGTCAATAAACTCCCCATCACATTATCCTATGTGTCCATGCACACATAGGCTGTTATCAACTGTCTTTAGCAGGGGCATTTAGCTGTAAAAAGCAAAAACAAAAAACTAGTGGGTTCTAAGAGGCTAATGTCAAAAAACGTCTTAAAACGCTGATAAATGCTCAATAACTCGTCTCCCCAGCATTTTTTGATCCGTAGGAAAAAAAAAAAAAAAAAACGCAAAAAAAGCTATTGCAAAAACGTTGAAAAACTCACTGCAAAGGGTACTGCTGTTTTTATAATGTTATTATAACGTCCAGTGTGCATGAGGCCTAAGTCTGACAGGAGTAGTGCCAGTGGCATCACTAGACATCTGCATGCCGAAAAAAAAATTTTGTTTAGTTTAGTTTTGATTCGTTAACCACTTGCCTACTGGGCACTTAAACCCCCCTCCTGCCCAGACCAATTTTCAGCTTTCGGTGCTCTCACACTTTGAATGACAATTACTCAGTCATGTAACACTGTTCATACAAATAGAGCTTTCTTTTGGTGGCATTTGATCACCTTTGCGGTTTTTATTTGTTTGTGCTAAAAACAAAAAAGACAGACAATTTAAAAAAAAAAAAAAAAAATTATATACCGTATATATATATTTATTTTTATTTATTTTTTTTATTTTATTTTTTTTTAATTTCTGCTATAAATTAAAAAAAAAAAAAAAATCTAAATTTCTTCATCAGTTTAGGCCAATATGTATTCTGCTACTTCTATTTGGTAAAAAAAAAAAAAAAAAAAAAAAAAAAAAAAAAACACAAAGGCATTGTGCCTTTGGTTTGCACAAAAGTTATAGTGCCTACAAACAATGGGATTATTTATTTTCTAGTAGTGGCTGCCATTAGCATTAGTGGGAATGCGATATTGCGGTGGACACCTGACACTTTTTGGGGATTAGTGACATTAATACAGTGATCAGTGCTAAAAAATATTTGCACTGTCACTGTACTAATGACACTGGCTGGGCAGGGGTTAATATCAGGGGCGATCAAACGGTTAACTGTGTGCATTGGTTGTGCTTACTCACTGTGGGGGAGGTGCTTTGACTAGGGGAAGGCAAAGATTTGTGTTCCTGCTTTGCAGAAATACAGAATCAATACCTTCCCTTCTGACAGAACAACAATCTGCCTTGTTTACATAGGCAGATTGTCTTTTTGTGTCCTTTGTAATCAGTGGGTGCCGGTGAACATCAAGTCTGCGGTATCCGCCGCTGGGCTAGAACTGTGTATAATCACAGTGAGAGTGGGTCGCCAGCGGTTCACATGTGCGCCACAGACGCAGAAGTGTCTGTTCACACACTAGGTATGTGATCTGGTGCAGAGCGGCCACCCTGCCGCAGTATATCTGTGGTGGACAGTCGCTCATTAAGTGGTTAACGCATCACACATTATTGCCTGTCACAATACACATTAATGCAATGCAAAGATGTATATGGGCTCTTGAGACTGAACAGCATAATACAAAGATGAAATATATATAAAGTGTTGGAGCAGTTTTACTTGCCAAAGGATTTGTATTCCTGTCCATCCTGTCCTGAGATTTACACAGAAGCCCTTGTTTAAGGAGAAAATCATTTTCTTTCAAATGAATTGATTTAATATAGCGGAGAGTAAGGTTACATCCAGGGTGGCATTTACCAATCCGTATGAAACTAATCCAGATGGACAAGCCATGTCTATATTGCATTTTAAAGCAATTTTCATATAAGGGCCCATTCAGCCTAAAGGTCCTCTCTGCCTGCAGCCACCTTGTCAGCTATAGAGCTAACCTTATCTCTGTACAGTATAGTTCATTCACTGAATCTGTGAAAGTCAGACGTAATGGTGCTTGTAAGCACCAAGGTCCTTAATTAAGCTGTGAGTAAAAGGAAATTATCGCGCTGGACTCAAATAGTGAAAATACAAAAAGGTGTAACCAAAGCAGCTACATATAAATGTGACAAGAATTCTATAAACAATGTGAATAAGAATGTAGCGCTAAACATGAGTGAGCATAAAACTAATAGGTAGTGCCCAAATGAGTGACTCGAATCACAAAGATATATATCGGGATTGATCCCTATATAGAAGTAAACACAAATGTCCAATGTGCATAAACAAAATCAATCAAAATCAGTGTCCCAGTGAAATATAATGATGATGATATCAAAAAGACACAGAGATGACTCGAACTTGATCCTCTTTCAAACACTTTTTGATGACTATAGAAAAGGATGTGTGCTTACCAGAGCAAGTGGACCCTCTGTCAGCGACAGGGAGTCAAACAAGCATGTAGAATCCGAAAACCGGCAGGTTGGACATCTCTGGAGTGGACTGGTGGGATCCGTGGAACTTTCACTGAGAGGTGCGGACGACCAAACCTTGGAGGACCCGAATGGAAGATGGAACACGACCTCAAAACAGGGACCACGGATTCCAGGTGGTTAATCCAACCAATAACCGGAGCATGAGACTGATGTTGAAACACCACTTTTTGATATGATGAAAGCTCTCAAGTAGTGTTTCTCAGGTGTTTCAAAAACATGTGGAGGGAAGAAAAAATGGAGAGGGCCTCCAATAGTACAGATCAGCATAGAAGGTTTTATTGAACAAAAACCACCATTACAAAAAAAATATTTAAAAAAGAATAAAAGTGATCACGATTAAAATTGAAAGCAGTGTTGGAATAGGTATATCCTCGCCCTACGCGTTTCGTCCTGAGTAGACTTCAACTGGGGCATCTACCTGTTCCCCCACACTGCACACATATTTATAGATAACCATAAAATATCAACCAATCATAAGCAAGTACATACTTAAAATTCTGCAAGTTCTGATTGGACTGGGAACACCATGTGACAGGAAGTGTAGACTAGTCTGGATCCCATAGCCAATCACATATGAACCAGGGTATGTCGAACGAGATGAGTGGTTAAACAAACACCTCTACCTGAGATAATCCTCTATGGCTCCTCCTAAGCACATGGTGGAATTGGCGCCAAAAAAACAAACAAAAAGCTCTCAGCCAATCGTTTGGACATATATCCCATGACCAATCGAAGAAGTCTGCTCTAAATCCACTGAGCCAATAGAACAGTGGAATAAAGCTGACTCGATCCCATTAATCCATGGAATGGCCAATCACAAGTAGCAAAATGTTAATATCCAATCATAGACAAAGTAAATGGAAAAAACCTAGGAGTCATCTGGCGCCAAAACACACAGGAAGGCCGTGAGTGGACAGCGCCGATCTGACCGCCCATCGCATCACTGTGCTGTAAGTGACGCAACGGAAGCGGCCCAGGCGCCCGCCAATCACGGGACATGACCTCAAGTCACATGACTAAACATGTGACTGGATGGTAATGGGAAGAAAACACAGAACTCCGTCCGTGCATAATGACGTCATGCGTCAAAGAACGTCCTGCATCGGCCCCATTGCAATGCTGGTAAAACTGCGCGAATAACGCGCTGACAATAGCGGCACTGCGGGGCAGAAAAATTAAGCTGCAGTATCAATTTCCCAGCAGACAACCATGTCAAAGAGGAGCTCCAGTCTCCCCTAGAAAAATGAAAAGTCAGCAGCTACAAATACTGCACTCATTCACATAGGGAGGGGAGCCGGGATCTGGGGCCCTCTTGTTAAAGGGGGCTTCTAGATTCCAAAAAGCCCCCTGTCTGCAGACCTTCACAACCACCACCCAGGGTTGTCGGGAAGAGGCCGTTGTCCCCATCAACATGGGGACAAGGTGCTTTGTGGTGGGGGGGCGCAGAGCCCCTCCTGCCCCAAGGCACCCCCTCCCTAAGTTGAGGGTATGTGGCCTGGTATGGTCCAGGAGGGGGGCGCTTGCTATCCCTCCCCCCCTTACCTGGGCTGCCATGTGGCGTGCTCAGATAAGGGTCTGGCATGGATTCTGGGGGGGGATCCCACGCTTTTTTTTTAGTGGCTCACAGCTGATGATTCATCGGTTGTTAAGGATATGGCGGCCGGCTTCCCAACCCGCTCCTTAACAACTAGCTAAAATTCTCATTGCACTAATGTGCCGCAACCGTATGCCAGTGTGGTTTGCGGCACATTACCATAGACCTGGATGGGAGGCGTTGAAAGGCTTCAAACACCTCCAGTGCGCAGCTTTTACTGCATTTTTAGGCAGCTTTTCTCCTGTAAAGCAGACAAGCAGTGCCCCCCACCCCCCCAAATGCCAAAATGGCATAGTAAGATTTAAAAAAAAAGCTTGTGGAAAAAAAGTTAATGAAATATACTTACCTTATCCCACCTTTAGTACTGCAGGTGGGGATGTCACTGAGGAATACTAGGTACCCCAAGATATACTGAGGAATACCAGGTAAGCCAAATCTCACTAAAAAGGCGCTCCAGCGCAGTGCTGGATCCTCTTCTCACAAGATTTGGGGTACTCAGCATTAACGGGGGTCTTTCTGGAAGGATGATGACATCAACCTAGCCTAGGTGCTGTAAATGGAAGCCAGTAATAAGGTAGGTATATTTACTCACTCCCCCACCCCCCCCAGGTTTTTTTTTTTTTTACTGCAACAATTTAAGGGAATTGATTGGCGGATCTTTTTGTTGCAAGGCCTGCTTTAAGTTGCTCAATAGACAAACGTTGGACCACAACAATCTCAGACTCTGTCAAATGTTCGCCTTCTTTACAGGATAATAAAAAAAACGTACACTGAGCTCGTTTTTAAGAGTTATAGCTTTGCGTAGAATTTCAGTTTGAAGTGACAAGACTCAGCCAGGCAGAATAAATATGATGACAACTTAATGCCTTACATAGAACAGAATCAACTGTAACAGTTCTTACTCAGCAGTATATTCAACATCTGATGTAAGATGTACAATGACAAAAGTCTGATGGGCTTTACAACAGGAACATTGCTGTATTGTTTTGAATCCAGGTTTCCACTTTAACCACTTGCTGATCACCCTATAGCAGTTTTACTGCTACAGAGTGGCGGTTGTGCGCAGGATCACACACACACATACACACATATATATATATATATATATATATATATATATATATATATACACAGTGGTGTGAAAAAGTGTTTGCCCCCTTCCTCATTTCCTGTTCCTTTGCATGTTTGTCACACTTAAGTGTTTCGGAACATCAAACCAATTTAAACAATAGTCAAGGACAACACAAGTAAACACAAAATGCAATTTGTAAATGAAGGTGTTTATTATTAAAGGTGAAAAAAAATCCAAACCATCATGGCCCTGTGTGAAAAAGTGATTGCCCCCTAAACCTAATAACTGGTTGGGCCACCCTTAGCAGCAACAACTGCAACCAAGCGTTTGCGATAACGTGCAATGAGGTTTTTACAGCGTCCTGGAGGAATTTTGGACCACTCATCTTTGCAGAATTGTCCTAATTCAGTTACATTAGAGGGTTTTCGAGCATGAACGGCCTTTTTTAAAGGTCATACCACAACATCTCAATAGGATTCAGGTCTGGACTTTGGCTAGGCCACTCCAAAGTCTTCATTTTGTTTTTCTTCAGCCATTCGGTGGTGGACTTGCTGGTGTGTTTAGGATCATTGTCCTGCTGCAGAACCCAAGTTCCTTTCAGCTTGAGTACACGAACAGATGGTCGGACATTCTCCTTCAGGATCTCTTGGTAGACAGCAGAATTCATAGTTCCTTTTATCACGGCAAGTCTTCCAGGTCCTGAAGCAGCAAAACAGCCCCAGACCATCACACTACCACCACCATATTTTACTGTTGGTATAATGTTCTTTTTCTGAAATGCAGTGTTCCTTCTACGCCAGATATACTTGGACACACACCTTCCAAAGAGTTTTTTGTCTCATCGGTCCACAGAATGTCCCAAAAGTCTTGGGGATCATCAAGATTTTTTTTTTTTTAATTCTTTTTTCATAACAATACAAGTTATACATTTAAGCATACATTTCATCCCAGATACATAAACTTCTAGCATTCATCTGCCACACCAGCCACCCACTCCACCCCCCCCCCCCCCCCCCCCCCAAAAAAAAAAAAAAAAAAAAAAAAAAAAAAATAATAAAAAAAAAATAAAAAAAAAAAAAAAAAAAAAATAACAAAAATAAAAAAAAAAAAAAAAAAAAAAAAAAAAAAAAAAAAAAAAAGGAGAATTTTTTCCTCTGCCGCCTCCACCTGTATTCACCTCCTCCAGCCCCCTCAGCCCTCCCCCCATCCTCCCATCCCCTCCAAATATCAACCTCTACCCATGTTGGTTCATCTTTTATTTTCATTATCCCAGGTCTCTACCCATCTTTTCCAAACAGCATCAAATTTGTCTCGACTCCCTCTATGTGTATAAATAAATTCCTCCTTTAATATAGTTTCTTTTATTTGTGTTCTCCATTCTTCAACCGTCGGCGGATATATAGATATCCATTTCTGGGCTATTAGTTTTCGTGCCTGAAATAGGCCTCTCGTCAGTGCGGTATGGATATTTTTTGAGATATTTGGTTCCGCCACTATATTTAATAAGCATAGATTTGGATCTAATAACATTTCTATTCCTAGTACACTATTTATATTTTGGATTATATCCTGCCAATATCGATGGAGTTTGGGACATCTCCACAACATGTGTATTAAATTAGCCGGTGCGCCACTACATCGAGGGCATAAAGGGGACTCTCTGCGTTTCCACTTAAATAATTTCTCAGGTGTATAGTATGATCTATGCGTAATAAAGATTTGTGTTAGTTTTTGAGTATCCGACAGTGATACCTTTGGGATCGCAGACAAGACCTCCGACCACTGAGCATCAGTCAGTGCTCCCAGGTCTCGCTCCCATTGCTTCCTAGCCGGCACCTCTACCTCTTCCTCAAATTTTTTCTGCATTATCTCATAAATTTTAGATATAAGTCCCTTCTTTTGGTCCCTTTTCTTCAACAGTGTTGTTATTTTGAATTCGTTAAGCATAAATACAGATGTACGGGCCTGGACATGAAAGGCATGTCTAAGCTGGAGATATTGAAAGAACCTCTGTCTTGGAATCCTAAATTCCTCAGATATTTGCGCAAATGATTTTATATTATCATTCCAAAAAACAGTTGTTCCACAAATCTCAGCCCCTGAGTTTGCCAAAACCCAAATCCCTCCAATCTCTGTACTTCCTCATAATTTGCGTTATTCCATATTGGTGTATAGGAGGTATAGCCAGTAATACTAGTAATCTTTTTTATTGCTAGCCATACCTTATTAAATAGTCCGCCTGTTATGAATTTCTTATCTTTTTGAAAAGTTTTTGTCTCTAGTAGGGACATCAATGAGTATCCTTTACCCAGTGGGAGTAATAATGCTTGTATCGGATCATTCTCATCTACCTCTGTCCAGCCATAGAAATGCTGGGTTTGTGAGGCCAAAAAATAATTTTTTGGATGTGGGATAGCGAGTCCCCCCTCATCTTTGGCCAGCATTAAAGTTGTTAGTTTAATACGTGCATATTTTTTCTTCCAGATAAGTTCGCGAAAAAGCGATTCCATCCTTTTAAACCAAAATGCAGCTATCCACATCGGGCAGTTGTGAAAGATATATAATAATTGTGGGGCCCAGATCATCTTTATAAGATTTGCCCTTCCAATCACGGTTAATGGAAGTTTGCACCAGGTCTGACATTTATCTTTGAGCCTAGTCAATAATGGTCTAAGGTTAAGGTCAATATAATCCCCCACTTTCCGTGTTACCTCAATCCCTAAGTACCTAATTCTGTGTTTTATTTGAATTTGTTTAGCACAGTCTGGTAAAGAAGTGTTTGCATTATGTAGCGGCATTAACACCGATTTCTCCCAGTTGATGCGAAACCCAGAGAGCTGTCCAAATGCAGATACAAGATTCATGAGTTCCTCTAAGGATTTTGTGGGGTCACTAAGGAAAATTAAGGCATCATCTGCATACAAAGCTATTTTATCCTCTCTTCCTGCACGTTGGAATCCCTCTATCCCCGCAGACTGTCTGACTGCAGCGGCCAGTGGTTCCACTGCCAATGCAAACAGCAAGGGGGATAGAGGGCAACCCTGTCTAGTCCCCCGGGACAACGGGAAAGCTGGTGACATAGTGTCATTGATCCTCAACTTTGCCCTGGGGTCTTTATATAGTATTTTTAGCCAGGTTATAAAGCCTGGGCCTATGCCAAAGGCAATCAGTACCATCCATAGATATTCCCATTCTACCATGTCAAAAGCCTTCTGAGCATCCAATGACAGGATGGCACCAGCTCCCCCGTTATCCATTGGTAATTGTAGATTCAGAAAGAGCCTGCGAATGTTTATTGCTGCTGATCTGGAGGGGATGAAGCCTGTTTGATCCCTATGGATCAGAGTATCAATGTATCTAGACAATCTATTTGCCAGGACCTTGGCTAGTATTTTAACATCAGATGTAAGGAGAGATATTGGCCGATAAGAGCCAGGCTTTAGTGGGTCTTTATCCGGTTTTAAAATTATAATTATTATTGTTTCCATCATTGATTTAGGGAGTTCCCGTGTGATATATGCTGCATTCAGTACTTCAAGAAGTTCTGGGATCAAGATCTGACCATATATTTTATATATCTCCACGGGGAGTCCATCCATCCCTGGAGATTTATTGTTTTGAATTTGTCCCACTGCTTCCTCCAGCTCTACCATAGTTACAGGGGTATCCAAGGATTCTCTTTCCATTGAATTCAATTTGGGCATAGTTAACTTGTCTAAGAATTGTTCAGTCTTTTCCTTTACATTTAGGATTTCAGATTCATACAACCGTGAATAGAAATCTACAAATATCTTTTGGATACCCTCTGTATCATACTTTACTATCCCCTTTTCGTCTTCAATGGCAACTATACTGGATGGGCCTTCCTGGTTCCGTGCTATCATTGCTAACATATGACCCACCTGTTCCCCCATTTCGTAGTGCTTTTGGTTCTGCATGAATCTAGTATTTTCAGCCTTAGTTATAATCAAATTTTTATATAGCATCTGTACGTCCTGCCATGCTCTAAATTTCTCCTCATTAGAATCTAATATGTAGTCTTGTTCGGTCTGCTTAACTCTTTGGGTTATCTCTTCCTCCCGCTGTCTTGTGGCTAGTTTAATTTTAGATATTTCTTTAATTATTAAGCCTCTGAGGTATGCTTTCATTGTATCCCACACCATTAACGCTGAAGCTGAGCCCTTATCTCCAAAAAAGCCCATTAGCAAATGTTTTATTTTACTACTCTCTGGAATCAGGGACAGCCACTGTGGATTAACTTTCCACATTGGCCGGATCAACTGTTCCGTCCACTCTAAAGTCAAAGTTAATGGGGAGTGGTCCGAGATTCCCCTTGATTCGTACTGAATTGTTTTGACTAATTGGAAAAAATGACCATTTCCCAAAGCCATGTCGATTCTGGATAATGATCTATATGTACTTGAGTAGCATGAGTATTCTTTACTATCCGGGTATCTTACTCTCCATACATCTGATAGACCCATCTCTTGTATCTGGTTGGCCCATCTTGTGGTCTTTCCCCCTCCATTACTCTTTTTGTTGCTATGTCTGTCCAGCTCTTCATTTAATACATTATTGAAGTCCCCAATTATCACTGTAGGAACATCAGGCCATTGCGCCATCTTTTCAAAAACCTTTTTTAACACATCGTCCTTATATGGTGGGGGAATATACACATTTACCAAGAGGATTATTCTATCATTTATGGAGCATAACAACATTAAATATCGGCCAATCGGGTCTTTAATACACTGCCTACAGGTAAACCTAATAGAGTTTGAGATCAAAATACTAACTCCACGGGAGTATGTTGAGTATATAGCATGAAATCCATGTTTATATTTAAATTTATCAAACATTTTGTCATCCTCCTTCCCCTTATGTGTCTCCTGCAGGCAGATTATTGCGGGATCATAGAATTCAATTAGTTCTTTTACCGCGCTTCTCTTTCTGTTATCCCCCAATCCTCTGACATTCCAAGACATCACTTTAATTTTACTTGTCATTTTGCGTTAAAATAAAAAGTAAAGACAAGAATAAAGAATAAAGAGTAAGAGTTTTTTGGGGTATAACCGTGATCCCTGAAGGATAGAAGACGGGGGGAGAGAGAAGGCCAGGAGGAGGAGGAGGAGGAGGAGGAGGAAAGAAAAAGAAGAGAAAAAGAAAAGAAAAAAAAAAAAAAAATAAAAAAATGGGGGAGCCCACCCACACACACCACCCACCCTTATAACCACCCCCCTCCCCAACCCTGTTTCACTCCATAAAATCCTACTACTTCCATCCCCCCCTCCCCCCTCCCCCCTCGCTTCAATCTGTATCTGGACACTATCATCCCAAGCTGAAAGTCCCTCCCTAGTGGGGGGGGGAATCAGCTACAACAACATACTTCTTGTCCACACGGGACCCATACTGGGGGCCCACTGTAGCCATTTCCAACGTTACGGCTGTACCATGTAACTACCCAGGTGGGGGTAACTACCCCTCCCTGGGAAAAAAAAAATGAAAAAAAAAAAAAAAAAGACTACAGGTAGACTCTGAAGGTGAAAAATCCCCCTCTCATCTGACTCCATCTTATCTACTCTTCAATAATTATGCCTAAGCTATTCCTTTCTTCCATCCAGCCATGTACTAACTGCGTCGGGTGTATCAAAAAATTGAACTCCATCCCGATCTGTAATACGTAATTTTGACGGAAACAACATTGCATATTTAATCTTTAGTGAAAATAATCGCCGTTTGACATCCTTAAATTTAGCCCTCTGCTTCTGTACTTCCACCGAAAAATCCGGATAGAAGGATACTTTATGGCCCTTATGCTCAATGTTGCCTCTCTGTCTTGCTTTAGACAATATATTATCTCTATCTTGGCAATTCAATAATCTAATAATAATTGGCCTGGGTCTATCTCCGGTGGAAGGGGCGCGGCTTCTTATACGATGTGCTCGTTCTATTGCAAACGTTTTAGAGAAGCCTTCCACCCCGAAAATGTCCATTAACCATTTTTCAAAAAATGTAACAGCTGATTGGCCTTCTTCTTGTTCCGGTAGACCTAGTATGCGGACATTATTGCATCTTTGTCTATTCTCCATTTCTTCCATTCTTTGATTTTGATCCCTTGTCTGTGTTTTTATCAAATGTGTATCCTTTTTTATCAACGGTATTGAGTCCTCCAATTCTCCTACTCTTGTTTCCACCGCAGTAGTTCTTTCACATATTTTCTGATTCTCATATCTCATAGTTGCAATGTCTCCTTTTAGTTCTAACATCTGATTTGTTAATTATAACAGTGAATTATTACAAGCCTGTACTGCCATAAGAACGTCCCTCAAGGTTGGTTCCACCATTACCAGGGGGGTTGGGGTACTACAGCGTATATTTACGTCTTTATTTATTTGTTTTTCATCCATTTGTCTGTTCATCTCGTCATCTGATGTTTCTGTGCATCCGCTGGGGTCTGTTATTGATATCCCAGACGTATTTGCAGTCGATCTCCCCTTCAACCCCCATGAAACTCGTGGGATTCGAGATGTCTGTACTGTTTCATGCTCCTTCTGCCAATTTTCCATTGTGTCCAAGTTTACCACTGGTTCACCACTTTCTTGCAAAATTAATTTTGCTGGGTTGAGGGGGTCTATTCCTTGGGTAGCCAGGTTTCCTATAGGCCCCTTTTTCAGCTCTTTCTGACTTTTCATGGATTCTTTTTTATCTGGGCCTACTGTATAGGACTCCTCCTGGGTTTTCAATGCTTTCTCCATTTCTGCTTCCTGTTCCCTCCTCCTTTGCCGTGTCATATTCCACTAATCTCCACAGCTGCCACTGCTTTTATCTTCCTTGTTTCTCCAGAGAAGACAGGTGCCTACTATTACTGATAAGAGCTGATATCATGACTTCTGATGCCCCAGATATTGCATTTAATAGCCATATAGCCACACTCATGAGCCAGTGAACTTTTAGCTGAGGCTTCAGATTGCTTCAAATTTCTATAAGCCAGGAGGGGATATCAACAGGTATTCAGTGTTTTTTTTTTTTTTCCTCCTGTATTTACTCAGAAACTCCTCCGCTCACCCATACAGCCCAGCATGCAGAGATGTCTTGACCTCAGGTATGGCAGGCACAGCAGGGGGAACAGCAGAGGAAACAAACAGCCAAGGTAGGGGTAGACCATAGCTTGTCCATACCCAGACAAGCAGATGGGATATAGTGCGTCCTTGCTCCTTCACTCCTCCACCTCTCTGCTCCTCTGTGCCATCACTTTCCTTGATAGATTATGGTGAATAAATTTAGCTGCTTTAGCGGCTTTTAGATGATCTCCTTCCCCAGCTTCTCATCTCATCTCATCTCCTCCACAACACACTACAAATCAGCAATCTCAGCAAACTCAGTGTCGGCTTCCACATGGAGTAGAAATGTAGGAAGCAGGGAGTATCAGGTGTCAGGAGTCAGAGCTCTACCTGAATGATTGCAGTACATCCTGGAGCAGGCAGATCACCGCCTACTCACCCTCCCTCACATCAGAACGTGCCTACGCCCCTCGAGGCATGAACTCTGACCTTAACTGAGGCAAGTGAGGCCTGCAGTTCCTTGGACGTTGTTGTGGGGTCTTTTGTGACCTCTTGGATGAGTCGTCGCTGCGCTCTTGGGGTAATTTTGGGCGGCCGGCCACTCCTGGGAAGGTTCTCCACTGTTCCATGTCTTCGCCATTTGTGGATAATGGCTCTCACTGTGGTTCGCTGGATTCCCAAAGCTTTGGAAATGGCTTTATAACCCTTTCCAGACTGATAGATCTCAATTACTTTCTTTCTCAATTGTTCCTGAATTTCTTTGGGTCTCGGCATGATGTGTAGCTTTTAAGGATCTTCTGGTGGACCTTACTGTGTCAAGCAGCTCCTATTTAAGTGATGACTTGATTGTGAACAGGTGTGGCAATAATCAGGCCTGGGTGTGGCTAGAGAAATTGAACTCAGGTGTGGACAACCACAGTTATAGTAAAAAAAGAAAAGATTCTCCCTGTGTGGTGGGGTTTTTAGGCAGCAATACGTCTGATACGAGTTATCAAACGGATGTATTTAGTGAGAGACCAAGTCCGTCCAGATCAATTTAGAAAGTTTATTTAGATTTAAAAGTTGAATGACACATAAAAAAGTGTAAAACACAAGCCCATACAGAATAAAATACAAATACAGTACACAAAATATAGTAGGCTAACAGATAACACCTGACCCCTCAACTGATATTGTCAGAAGTGGTGATTTTGTAAGATGTGACCAAAAAAGACTGACGCGTTTCGACCTGTTTGTATCGGTCTTCCTCAGAGTATTTTTGGTCTGTTAGGATGAAAAAGACAGTGTAACAACAACTACTCTATTAAGATTTTAGTGATTAATCACCATCTGTGAAGGATGGTAGAAAAAAGTGAATATAAACAGTCCACGTCAGAACTGTTTATAAATAAACAATACACACAAATATTGCTGAAAATAAAAGTGAACACCCAACTCAAGTCTATGTGAGTGAACTGGTTGTGGTATAAAGATAAGGAAGTGTTGCAATATGTGGTGAAAACACTAGGTTATCTATCTCTGAAAGACAGGGAATCATATAATGCAATACAATTCATTTGTTTAACCACCTATAATCAGAGTTATAGTATGTATGGACTAAATGTAATCATAATCCAAAAACAGTGACATTCATGAAAGTAGGTAAACACAATGAAAACATATATGTAAAGTGAACCCAAATAGGTGCTATATTAACAAGTACTAAGGTGGTGTATATGAATACAGGTGTCCCAGATGAAATATCACATATGCAATGATATATCAATATTCTGATATTCCTCAGATGTTAAATAGTGTTCATCAACGTATCATCCTCATGTATTTTGGACGGCGTCAAGAACTTTGAGATGTAGAAATAAAGTTGGGTACTCTTACCGTCAAAGATGGACCCACTGACCTTTGGTGAGGGGTCAAACAGAGCTTGGATATGCCGATGGATGGCACAGGCAGGGTTGTAGGCCGGACTCAGGAGCTTGGAAAGGCAAGACTGGGCCGGTCCCACAGTCTGTACTCACCGAATCTCAGGTAACGGTATGGGGACTAAACTTTAAACGGCTGTGCAGGAACTCAATGGTTGACCCCAGGGCAGCTCAATAGGTCAAAATCATGGAAAAGAGATAAAACAGAGGGCCTCCTCATAGGGTAAATCAATCCGAAACCGGAATGGATTTATTTATAAAATTCTTGTTTGTCAGAGATAAAAACGATCAGTAAAAACAAGGACAAATCAAGAAGTACAAAAAGCAAACGCAGTGGTGATGGGTATAGCGTATCCGCCCTACGCGTTTCGTCTTACAAGACTTCTACAGGGGCATAAGCTAATGCACCCCCTCTGCGTTATATATATACCACTATGAACAAATTAACACCTGGGCTAGTTGGGGGCAGTCACACTTCCGGTTATGCCTCCCATGTAATCAAAAGATCTGACTGGTTGTCAACCAGCCTATCACACTATTGACTCACCATAGAGGGGAGGTCCATGATGGTCATGCCGGAGAGTATTGGACTGTCAAGATGTCATCTCAAATGTTGCAAGTATCATTGGTTTTTCAGCATCAGAAGTGGACATGACCATACATAATGTGTATGTCCGATTGGCAATTGTTTGGGCGCGAAAAACGCGCACGTTTGGGCGCCAAAAGGCGTGGATGTTTGGGCGCCAAAAAGCGCGGATATTGTATGGCCAGGCCGTGTCACGGGACTCCTAGGTCCCCGCTCGTGGTATGTAGAAAAACGTTCTACGTGCAACGTTGGACACATCCCACATGCGCAGCCCTCGGGGACGAGCAAGGACGCAACAGCGTCCCGCCGCCGCCAATCAACGTTCACAACGTGACCGACGGCATACGTACCCGTCCGCGGAAGGTACGCGCCGGAACAGTAACCACAAAGGACGCAGCGTAGAACCCACGTGGCGGGAAAGGGAAAGCATTGCGATCACATGACAAACCCATGTGTAGCCACACGTGACGGGGGTATGGAAGCACACCCGTCACAAGACTTTATCACATAGAAGTGGGCGGGACTAGTATCCTCGTTCACAAACCACATGATATGTTATAAAAATTTATTTTATAAAAAAAAAAGAAAAAAATATAAAATTGAAATATTACTAGTATGAAGCAAGCAGACTAGCAAAAATTCATTGGTAGGTACATGAAAGAATATATTTTTTATATTTTTAGAAACCGGAGTCTGACTGCCCCAAATCACTAGACTCCACAAATTACAGGTATCTATGACTTTAAAGGGGAGAAGACACCAGGTACATATCATGTTCACAACCAAACAAAATTAATTGATAGACAATCATTTGATAAAACAATAACTGGTAAGCAATCATTTATCGTAATAGTAATTAATCCTCCATATAGTTGAAAGGAGGAAAAAGACAGGGCTAGACTATAATAAGGATGTTAAAAGAGCTATGAAGAACATCCATATATATGTGATCCATACAAAAATAAACATGCGTAGCATAATAAGTCACATATAATGGATGTTAAATAAGTTGATATTGATCGTTCAACCAACAGTCATGTGTGTAGGTCTCTAAATCCAGAATGAGTGTATAGAATATAAAGTACCCATAATGAATGGAAGGGAAAAGGTGTCCTCAAAGAAGTGCCAAGGAAAAGGTACCATGAAAAGATGTGGATAAATAAAAAGGAGAAGTGGGATATATCAAGAACGATTAATAAAAGAATTGATGTCCCACTCTATATTCATCCCATGTGGGTAATAACATTTAATCTGGTGTATCCAAAATGTTTCGAGTTTAGATACTCCCCTAATTTTAGATTCACCCCTCCAGTGAGCTGTAAATTTGTCTATAATCTGAAATTTTGAACCTTCTGGGTTCCTGTTATGACAGGCCAGATAGTGTTTCGGAACACTGTGATTAGTACGTCCTGCCCTTATCGCAGCAATATGTTCGTTTACTCTGATGGCAAAGGTCCTAATAGTGCGTCCGATGTATTGTTTACCGCACGGACAAGTGATGAGATACACAATATATTTTGTGTGGCAGGTTGTGAAACAATTCATTTCGTAGGTCTTACCTGTCACACTAGACCTAAAAGAGTCACATTTCTTGCGACATGTGTTATTTAGACACACGTTACATTTTCGACATGGATAGAACCCCTTCATATTATGGAAAAATGTAGGTGGACAAGGAGGGTCAATGACATTAGGGGCAATCTTCCCTCTAAGAGACATGGCACCTCTGTATATCACGCCTGCTCTTTCAGGTAATAAGGGTCCTAATATTTGATCATTTTTGAGAATCTTCCAATGTTTGACCATAATTTCTTTAATTTGTCTGTGTTGGACTGAGAAATTAGTCATAAAAGACCATTTATGTTTGTTTTCCTTATTCTTTGGGGGATTTTCTACTAGTAAGGTCTCACGATCGATCATGGATACTTTCCGTATTTCATCATCAATCTGAGCTGCCTTATAACCCTTATCTAGAAATCTCTTTTTCAGAATGTCCGCCTGGTGGAAAAAATCCGGAAGAAAGGAACAATTGCGCCTGATGCGCATAAACTGGCTTCGTGGTACTGATTTCAACCATGAGGCGTGGTGGCAACTATCGACCGGAATGTAACCATTCCGGTCTGTAGTTTTGAAAAACGTTTTTGTGGAAATACGGCCCTGGTTGGCACTAATTTCTAAGTCTAAGAAATAAATCGTAGAGGCACTAGCTTCGTATGAAAGCTCAATGCCAATGTCGTTGTTGTTTAACGTCGACATAAAAGCATCCAATGACTCCCTAGTGCCTTTCCATAGGAGGAGGATGTCGTCGATATATCTGGACCAAAACACAAGCTGTGGAGGGTCCAGAACATGGACGACATCCTCCTCCCATTTGCCCATAAAAATATTGGCAAGACTGGGGGCGAACTTGGCGCCCATGGCGACTCCCTTAGTTTGTAAAAAATTGTTACCATCGTACCAAAAATAATTGTGTTTAGTTGCGTAATGTAGTAGGTCCATTATAAATCTCTTTTGAGTAAGAGAAATGGACCTATTACGACCCAGAAAGGTCTCCACGGCTTTAAGCCCTAAATCGTGGGGAATGCACGTTTGCTTTTTGTACTTCTTGATTTGTCTTTGTTTTTTGACTTGTTTTTACTGATCGTTTTTATCTCTGACAAACAAGAATTTTATAAATAAATCCATTCCGGTATCGGATTGATTTACCCTATGAGGAGACCCTCTGTTTTATCTCTTTTCCATGATTTTGACCTATTGAGCTGCCCTGGGGTCAACCATTGAGTTCCTGCACAGCCGTTTAAAAAGTGCAGTCCCCATACCGCTACCTGAGATTCGGTGAGTACAGACTGTGGGATCGGCCCAGTCGTGCCCCTCCAAGCTCCTGAGTCCGGCCTACAACCCTGCCTATGCCATCCATCGGCATATCCAAGCTCTGTTTGACCCCTCACCAAAGGTCAGTGGGTCCATCTTTGACGGTAAGAGTACCCAACTTTATTTCTACATCTCAAAGTTCTTGACGCCGTCCAAAATACATGAGGATGATACGTTGATGAACACTATTTAACATCTGAGGAATATCAGAATATTGATATATCATTGCATATGTGATATTTCATCTGGGACACCTGTATTCATATACACCACCTGAGTACTTGTTAATATAGCACCTATTTGGGTTCACTTTACATATATGTTTTCATTGTGTTTACCTACTTTCATGAATGTCACTGTTTTTGGATTATGATTACATTTAGTCCATACATACTATAACTCTGATTATAGGTGGTTAAACAAATGAATTGCATTGCATTATATGGTTCCCTGTCTTTCAGAGATAGGTAACCTAGTGTCTTCACTACATATTGCAACACTTCCTTATCTTTATACCACAACCAGTTCACTCACATAGACTTGAGTTGGGTGTTCACTTTTATTTTTAGCAATATTTGCGTTTATTTTTATTTATAAACAGTTCTGACGTGGACTGTTTATATTCACTTTTTTCTACCATCCTTCACAGATGGTGATTAATCACTAAAATCTGGATGATAGCAATATAATGAAGATTACATTCTTCCTTGTAGCTATTGATCAGATACATAGTTTCACAGCGCCACACTTAACCATTTCATAGTTTCTTTCACAATCAGTCATATTGTTGTGTTGGCTGCTTTTTTTCACTGGGGAAGCGCAGCTGCATCCATATATATACCTTTAATCTGCTTTGACATTTCAGCTGCAGCCCCCCCTAAAAGTTTAGTACGTTGTTATCACTTATATTGGCAACTTAGGTATTATCACTTTTTTATTTAGAGATATTGGCATTATCACTCTCATTGGTAATTTTCTATATCATTTACACCTCGGTGGTGTCATCACACCTTGTGCGATTCAACAAATTAAGAGGTTTCTATAAACAAAACCTATAAATTGAATATCACTGTTAAAAATGGACGTTTTCGACTATAGAACGAACCGTTCATTTAACACAGATGGGGTTTTTACCCCCACCACAGCTGATTCAGAATTGGCCGGTGCATTTTTAAGACTAAAAAATCTCATGGTTTCTGAAATCCATTTGGAATGGGATATAGCATTTTTGGAACAATACGTCAAAGAACGTATGGTCCCTCGTGGACTACGTTGGAATATACACCCCCAAAAGGGGGATATTGAATTTGACGTATGGTTCAACTATTTTAATGATGCTGGTATCTCCTTGCTTGGATTTCTCATTGATAAGAAACGTTTAAGAAGAACAACTATTGATAAGGAAATCAAAGAGATAAGAGACAAACTCCTCCCACACAAAACCACTATAGAATACACCACTTTGTCCACGAACCTCAAAAACCATCTTGAAAAGGAGGAGAGGGAACAAAAAGTAAAAAAACAGAAAAAATATATGCGGGATAACACTGATTACAAAAATGGATTGGTTTTCAACTGGCAGACCAAGGACCAGGTGTCGACCACCCCCAATACCGATGAACCACACATGGAGGTTTCTAATCAATCTGAATCCAGAATCTCCCTCCTAAAAGAGACTTTGCATACACAAAATAGGGGAGAACGTAATAGCTATGAGAATAGACAGTCTCAATCCAATGCTACTTACTCGACAACACCCCGGCACGGTCCACCACAAAATGGAAACAATAGAGGGAGAGGTAATAAGGGAAGAGGCAGGGGTAAAAAAGACCCGGGACCCCACTATGAATATCAAAGCCATGACTATTCTCCAAGGCGTGATAATTCATACTACAATGATTATCATAATCCACCTAATTCCAGGACTCCAGTATATACTCACAACAGGTTCTCTCCCCTTAGAGGACAGGCACCTAGAGAGGACTATAACTCTCACTATTCCTATCATGACAGGGAATATGGCCAAATAAATAGGTCACCATATAACTATAATCAAACTCTACCGAGACCCGCCAACTCACAGGGTTTTCCCAGAGAGTTGGAAAACTACAACAGAAAACAAGAACAAAGCGGGGCTGCAGAGGGGGGGGGGGGCCCCAGGAAAAAGGAAACGAGTATAACCAATAGCGGAATATTCAATTTAAGTAACGTAACATTATCAGAGGCGGAACAATCAGTCCTTGCCAAAGGTCTCAAGTTTGTTCCTCCAAAAAAACTCAATAAATTTCAGACTTTTATTGATGTTCAAAAATACGTGCGAAAATTGAATATACAACGCTATATACTCTCGAATCCCAGGAATAATTCTGTCCCACATTTCCCCTCGAACACTGTACATTCAGGTTTAGCAAACCCTTCTCTTTTCAATCCACCATGTTCAGTAGCACCTTCTATTAAGGTCTTTAGAGACCTGGTGTTAAATGATCTAGAGAATCTTCCAAATAAAAGAATACACAATAGCTCAGATATCAAAGTTGGATTAAAATCCTTATGCGAACGGAAGGATTTAGTTATCCGCCCCGCGGATAAGGGGGGAGGGATTATCGTACTCGACAGAATTGCTTATCATACAGAAATGACGAGAATTCTGAGTGATTCCGACACTTACTCTCCTCTAATAAAAAACCCTACATCTGAGTACAAAAAAATCCTCGCTGACCTCGTAGACACTGGGGCTCAACTAGGGATTTTGGACAAAAAAGAAAAAAGCTACCTCATACCCGTGGCGCCACGAATACCAATCATGTACTATTTACCTAAAGTACACAAAAATGTTACCAACCCTCCCGGCAGGCCAATCATAAGTGGTATCGATTCGATCACTTCGAGGATCGGTAAATATATCGACTTCTACCTACAGCCCCTAGTTAAGACTCTTCCCTCCTATTTGAAGGATACTAGGGATACCATTTCAAAATTACAAAAAGTCACATATAGCAATGACCTTTTGATGGTGACGGCTGATGTCACTTCTTTATATACATGTATTCCCCATGATTTAGGGCTTAAAGCCGTGGAGACCTTTCTGGGTCGTAATAGGTCCATTTCTCTTACTCAAAAGAGATTTATAATGGACCTACTACATTACGCAACTAAACACAATTATTTTTGGTACGATGGTAACTATTTTTTACAAACTAAGGGAGTCGCCATGGGCGCCAAGTTCGCCCCCAGTCTTGCCAATATTTTTATGGGCAAATGGGAGGAGGATGTCGTCCATGTTCTGGACCCTCCACAGCTCGTGTTTTGGTCCAGATATATCGACGACATCCTCCTCCTATGGAAAGGCACCAGGGAGTCATTAGATGTCTTTATGTCGACGCTAAACAACAACGACATTGGCATTGAGCTTTCATACGAAGCTAGTGCCTCTACGATTCATTTCTTAGACTTAGAAATTAGTGCCAACCAGGGCCGTATTTCCACAAAAACGTTTTTTAAAACTACAGACCGGAATGGTTACATTCCGGTCGATAGTTGCCACCACGCCTCATGGTTGAAATCAGTACCACGAAGCCAGTTTATGCGCATCAGGCGCAATTGTTCCTTTCTTCCGGATTTTTTCCACCAGGCGGACATTCTGAAAAAGAGATTTCTAGATAAGGGTTATAAGGCAGCTCAGATTGATGATGAAATACGGAAAGTATCCATGATCGATCGTGAGACCTTACTAGTAGAAAATCCCCCAAAAAATAAGGAAAATAAACACAAATGGTCTTTTATGACTAATTTCTCAGTCCAACACAGACAAATTAAAGAAATTATGGTCAAACATTGGAAGATTCTCAAAAATGATCAAGTATTAGGACCCTTATTACCTGAAAGAGCAGGTGTGATATACAGAGGTGCCATGTCCCTTAGAGGGAAGATCGCCCCTAATGTCATTGACCCTCCTTGTCCACCTACATTTTTCCATAATATGAAGGGGTTCTATCCATGTCGAAAATGTAACGTGTGTCTAAATAACACATGTCGCAAGAAATGTGACTCTTTTAGGTCTAGCGTGACAGGTAAGACCTATGAAATGAATTGCTTCACAACCTGCCACACAAAATATATTGTGTATCTCATCACTTGTCCGTGCGGTAAGCAATACATCGGACGCACTATTAGGACCTTCGCCATCAGAGTAAACGAACATATTGCTGCGATAAGGGCAGGACGTACTAATCACAGTGTTCCGAAACACTATTTGTCCTGTCACAACAGGAACCCAGAAGGTTCAAAATTTCAGATTATAGACAAATTTACAGCTCACTGGAGGGGTGAATCTAAAATTAGGGGAGTATCTAAACTCAAAACATTTTGGATACATCAGATTAAATGTTACTACCCACATGGGATGAATGTAGAGTGGGACATCAATTCGTTTATTAATCGTTCTTGATATATCCCACTTCTCCTTTTTATTTATCCACATCTTTTCATGGTACCTTTTCCTTGGCACTTCTTTGAGGACACCTTTTCCCTTCCATTCATTATGGGTACTTTATATTCTATACACTCATTCTGGATTCAGAGACCTACACACATGACAGTTGGTTGAACGATCAATATCAACTTATTTAACATCCATTATATGTGACTTATAATGCTACGCATGCTTATTTTTGTATGGATTACATATATGGATGTTCTTCGTAGCTTTTGTAACATCTTTATTATAGTCGAGCTCTGTTTTTTCTCCTTTCAACTATTTGGAGGATTAATTACCATTACGATAAATGATTGCTTACCAGTTATTGTTTTATCAAATGATTGTCTATCAATTAATTTTGTTTGGTTGTGAACATGATATGTACCTGGTGTCTTCTCCCCTTTAAAGTCATAGATACCTGTAATTTGTGGAGTCTAGTGATTTGGGGCAGTCAGACTCCGGTTTCTATATAGAAAATATATTCATGTACCTAACAATGAGTTTTTGCTAGTCTGCCCGTTTCATACTAGTAATATTTTAATTCCATTTTCTGTTTTTTTTTTTAAAAAAATTTTTATAACATATCATGTGGTTTGTGAACGAGGATACTAGTCCCGCCCACTTCTATGTGATAAAGTCTTGTGACGGGTGTGCTTCCATACCCCCGTCACGTGTGGCTACACATGGGTTTGTCATGTGATCGCAATGCTTTCCCTGTCCCGCCACGTGGGTTCTACGTTGCGTCCTTTGTGGTCACTACTCCGGCGCGTGCCTTCCGCGGACGGGTACGTATGCCGTCGGTCACGTTGTGAACGTTGATTGGCGGCGGCGGGACGCTGTTGCGTCCTTGCTCGTCCCCGAGGGCTGCGCATGTGGGATGTGTCCAACGTTGCACGTAGAACGTTTTTCTACATACCACGAGCGGGGACCTAGGAGTCCCGTGACACGGCCTGGCCATACAATATCCGCGCTTTTTGGCGCCCAAACATCCACGCCTTTTGGCGCCCAAACGTGCGCGTTTTTCGCGCCCAAACAATTGCCAATCGGACATACATATTATGTATGGTCACGTCCATTTTTGATGCTGAAAAACCAATGATACTTGCAACATTTGAGATGACATCTTGACAGTCCAATACTCTCCGGCATGACCATCATGGACCTCCCCTCTATGGTGAGTCAATAGTGTGATAGGCTGGTTGACAACCAGTCAGATCTTTTGATTACATGGGAGGCATAACCGGAAGTGTGACTGCCCCCAACTAGCCCAGGTGTTAATTTGTTCATAGTGGTATATATATAACGCAGAGGGGGTGCATTAGCTTATGCCCCTGTAGAAGTCTTGTAAGACGAAACGCGTAGGGCGGATACGCTATACCCATCACCACTGCGTTTGCTTTTTGTACTTCTTGATTTGTCTTTGTTTTTACTGATCGTTTTTATTTCTGACAAACAAGAATTTTATAAATAAATCCATTCCGGTATCGGATTGATTTACCCTATGAGGAGACCCTCTGTTTTATCTCTTTTCCATGATTTTGACCTATTGAGCTGCCCTGGGGTCAACCATTGAGTTCCTGCACAGCCGTTTAAAGTTTAGTCCCCATACCGTTACCTGAGATTCGGTGAGTACAGACTGTGGGATCGGCCCAGTCGTGCCCCTCCAAGCTCCTGAGTCCGGCCTACAACCCTGCCTATGCCATCCATCGGCATATCCAAGCTCTGTTTGACCCCTCACCAAAGGTCAGTGGGTCCATCTTTGACGGTAAGAGTACCCAACTTTATTTCTACATCTCAAAGTTCTTGACGCCGTCCAAAATACATGAGGATGATACGTTGATGAACACTATTTAACATCTGAGGAATATCAGAATATTGATATATCATTGCATATGTGATATTTCATCTGGGACACCTGTATTCATATACACCACCTTAGTACTTGTTAATATAGCACCTATTTGGGTTCACTTTACATATATGTTTTCATTGTGTTTACCTACTTTCATGAATGTCACTGTTTTTGGATTATGATTACATTTAGTCCATACATACTATAACTCTGATTATAGGTGGTTAAACAAATGAATTGCATTGCATTATATGGTTCCCTGTCTTTCAGAGATAGGTAACCTAGTGTCTTCACTACATATTGCAACACTTCCTTATTTTTATACCATAACCAGTTCACTCACATAGACTTGAGTTGGATGTTCACTTTTATTTTTAGCAATATTTGTGTTTTTTTTATTTATAAACAGTTCTGACGTGGACTGTTTATATTCACTTTTTTCTACCATCCTTCACAGATGGTGATTAATCACTAAAATCTGGATGATAGCAATATAATGAGGATTACATTCTTCCTTGTAGCTATTGATCAGATACATAGTTTCACAGCGCCACACTTAACCATTTTGTTATCTGTTAGCCTACTATATTTTGTGTACTGTATTTGTATTTTATTCTGTATGGGCTTGTGTTTTACACTTTTTTATGTGTCATTCAACTTTTAAATCTAAATAAACTTTCTAAATTGATCTGGACGGACTTGGTCTCTCACTAAATACATCCGTTTGATAACTCGTATCAGACGTATTGCTGCCTAAAAACCCCACCACACAGGGAGAATCTTTTCTTTTTTTATCCAAACCCGGGGTGAGCAGCGACCTATAGCTCCCACCTGTGTCAATACCTTCCCTTTTTCAACCACAGTTATAGTATGTTTTAACAAGGGGGGGCAATCACTTTTTCACACAGGGCCATGATGGTTTGGATTTTTTTTCACCTTTAATAATAAACACCTTCATTTACAAATTGCATTTTGTGTTTACTTGTGTTGTCCTTGACTATTGTTTAAATTGGTTTGATGTTCCGAAACACTTAAGTGTGACAAACATGCAAAGGAACAGGAAAT